>JARQOC010000005.1:505380600-505432393 GCA_033576535.1 Allobates femoralis
ATAGACATCTATATTTATGCACAGGGGATGTAGCAGAGAGGACATCGCGTTTTGGACTACGTCGGACAGAAGAGGATTTTTTTAATTAAAGATGGAGTCCCTAATGGCTTTTTTTTTTATTTCAAATAAAAAATTTTCTCTGTGTTGTGTTTTTTTAACCCTTTATTGGAGATTCTTAGTGGCTGGGTCAAACGTGGCCTGACATTAAGAATCTCGGGCTTAATACCAGCTTGTATAACAAAGCTGGTATTAACCCCTTTATTACCCAGCGTTCCACCGCCACCAGGGCCGCTGGAAGAGCGGGGTTCAGCGCCAGAGGATGGCGCTTCAATGAACGCGCCATCTTCTGGGGCGGCTGCGGGCTGCAATTTGCAGCGGGGGGTGCCCAGAAAGCTTGGGCATCCCTGCGCTGCGGATTCCAGCCCCTAGCTGCTTAGCTGTACCTGGCTAGACATAGAAATTGCGCGGAGCCCCACGCATTTTTTTTTATATTTAATGAATTTCAGAGTCAGAGTCAGAGTCTCAGAGTCGGAGTCGCCTCAGAGTCGGAGTCGCCTCAGAGTCGGAGTCGCCTCGGAGTCGGAGTCGCCTCGGAGTCGGAGTCGTCTCGGAGTCGGAGTCGTCTCGGAGTCGGAGTCGTCTCGGAGTCGAGTCGGAGTCGGAGTCGTCTCGGAGTCGGAGTCGTCTCGGAGTCGAGTCGGAGTCGGAGTCGTCTCGGAGTCGGAGTCGGAGTCGTCTCGGAGTCGGAGTCGTCTCGGAGTCGGAGTCGTCTCGGAGTCGGAGTCGTCTCGGAGTCGGAGTCGGAGTCGTCTCGGAGTCGGAGTCGGAGTCGTCTCGGAGTCGGAGTCAACTCGGAGTCGAGTTGGAGTCAGAGTCGTCTCGGAGTCGGAGTCGTCTCGGAGTCCAGTCGGAGTCGGAGTCGTCTCGGAGTCGGAGTCGGAGTCGTCTCGGAGTCGGAGTCGTCTCGGAGTCGGAGTCGTCTCGGAGTCGTCTCGGAGTCGGAGTCGTCTCGGAGTCGGAGTCGGAGTCGTCTCGGAGTCGGAGTCGTCTCGGAGTTGAGTCGGAGTCGTCTCGGAGTCGGAGTCGTCTCGGAGTCGGAGTCAAAAAAATGCGTGGGGCTCCGCGCAATTTCTATGTCTAGCCAGGTACAGCTAAGCAGCTGGGGGCTGGAATCCGCAGCGCAGGGATGCCCAAGCTTTCTGGGCACCCCCCGCTGCAAATTGCAGCCCGCAGCCGCCCCAGAAGATGGCGCGTTCATTGAAGCGCCATCCTCTGGCGCTGAACCCCGCTCTTCCAGCGGCCCTGGTGGCGGTGGCACGCTGGGTAATAAAGAGGTTAGGGCCAGCATTGTATTATCAGCTGGCCCTAAGCCCGAAATTTATGGCGGTCACGCCAATATTAGACATGACCGCCATGAATTTCTATTAAATTGTTTTAAAAAAAACACAACACAGAGAAATTTTTTTATTAGAAATAAAAAAAAAAGCCATTAGAGACTCCATCTTTAATTAAAAAAATCCTCTTCCGTCCGACGCAGTCCAAAACGCGATGTCCTCTCTGCTACATCCCCTGTGCATAGATATAGATGTATATGCACAGGGAATGAGCAGACTGAGAACAATCTCAGCTCTGCTACATCATCTCTGTGCACAGACATTCATGTCTGTACACAGGGAATGAGCAGACTGAGAACAATCTCAGCACTGCTACATCAGACAGCAGGCAGGCTCTAGGACCCTGGAACGGTGGCAGCCAGCACAGAGGAGAAAGCAGGACTCTTATCTGTGCGAGTTTCCCAGCGATTACAGTTGCAAAGTAAACGAGTCCAATGCAAATAAATGACAAAACTAGGATTGCTTCAGGCTGAAGCTTCCAGACACATCTGCGATTTGTAAATCTCACACTACTCGCTATTACTCGCTTCCCCATTCATTAACATTGGACTCGCTAGACTCGCAACGAGTAGCGAGTCCTGTGCTCGGACTCGCTAGAGTCAAGCGATTCCGAGTAATTTAGGATTCGCCCATCACTACTCACAGCTCCTCATCTGGCAGCTTCATTAAATAGTACCCGGCAAAGGCCTGCAATGCTGTAATTGCTGCAAAGGGAGCATTGTTTGATGAAAGCAAAGTTTAAAGGAAAAAATTATTATTTCAAATAAAAATCATTATTTCTAACCTTGTCAATGTCTGGACTATATTTTCTATTCATTTTGAAACTCATTAGATAAATAAAAGTATGGGTTTTCATGGAAAACACAAAACTGTCTAGGTGACCGCAAACTTTTGAACGGTTGTGTACAATCAATAAATCTACAGAGATTCACAATATGTACACAGTGTATTCACTTGATTGTACATCATGGTATAGATCATGAAATGTTTTCAATAATACATATCCCTGTGAATCAATTGAACTTTTTTCCCCAGGAATGATCAAGGCTTGCAGAAAAATGTTTGACTTTAAAACACTGAAATAGGAAATGTCAATGAAGTGTCACAACACTGATCCATTATGCTGTCTGGTAATAATGTTTTACTAGTCTTGCTGGAACCTATTACTCCGGATATGGCTTGTAATATGCAAATAAATTAAAGAAACTGGTTTTAATATTGCAGCCCATATTAAAGCCAGGTATTGAGTAATGTCTTCCAGGGCTCAGCGTGTAATTGGATCCCTGGATATGATAGAAAGTCAATAGGATTGAATGTTTTTTATGTCAGAATACATTACAGAAACATATAAGAAGAATAGTATAATCAGCTCAGTCAAGTCCTGGGCTTGCAGTATGAGTTAGGATGAAATCAGCCTTTTACGATCATTCACAGAAGATTAGGGGGGGTTAAGATAAGAATAGGATCCAGAAGTCTGTGTCACCATGAAAATGATCCAGAACTATTCTAATGGGTAGCTAGCAATTTAAACCATGACGTCCCCATCAATATGTATGTCATTGTACAACAATAAAATGCAGCAATATAAATATATAACATAATCAATAACACGGCAATGTGACCATAAAGGCACTAATGGGTCTGAATAAAATAGATATTAATAGTCAAGTCCAAAACCATATCTACTTATATAATCGGGAGTTTGGAATTCGGGCACTGTAGCCGAATCCCAAGCTCCTTTGCGCCACTGCGAGCGTTGACGCGTAGCGTCATCGCGAGCCGCCGCTTTCCTAATGCCGCCTGCACACCCCCGCCAGCCATAGACCCCCGCACAATGCCGCCCGCACACCCCCGCCAGCCATACACCCTCACACAATGCCGCCCGCACACCCCCGCCAGCCATACACCCTCACACAATGCCGCCCGCACACCCCGCCACCCATAGACCCCCGCACAATGCCGCCCGCACACCCCTGCCAGCCATACACCCCCGCACAATGCCGCCCACACACCCCCGCCAGCCATAGACCCCCGCCAGCCATAGATCCCCCCCAGCCATAGATCCCCCCCAGCCATAGATCCCCCCTTCAGCCATAGATCCCCCCTCAGCCATAGATCCCCCCCCTCAGCCATAGATCCCCCCCCAGCCATAGATCCCCCCCTCAGCCATAGATCCCCCCTCAGCCATAGTTCCCCCCCCAGCCATAGATCCCCCCCAGCCATAGATCCCCCCCTCAGCCATAGTTCCCCCCCCAGCCATAGATCCCCCCAGCCATAGATCCCCCCCTCAGCCATAGATCCCCCCCAGCCATAGATCCCCCCCACCTCTCCTGCTGATCCGGCACACTCCCGCATCTCTTTCTGCTCCGATCATCTTCACTACAAGGCTAAAGGACCTTTGGTGATGTCAGAGTCATGTGATTATTCACATGACTCACACATCACTTCAGGCCCTCTATTCATTGATCTGAGCTCGGAAGAAGGGTAAGAAGCCACAGAGGGGGCAGGGCGACTAAAGACACCGCAGGGGCACATAGAGCCCAGGGGAAACAGGGTGGGGGAACCCATTCTGCCCCTCTATATTCCACCCCTGCTCTGCTTCACTCTATTCTCCCTCACTCCACTCTGCCCCCACTCCATTCTGCCCCCCCACCGTATACTGTGCTAACCACTGACCCACAGTATACTCTGCTAACCACTGAGCCACCACATACTGTGCTAACCACTGAGCCACCATACAGTGCTGACCACAGAGCCACCGTATACAGTGCTAACCACTGAGCCACCATATACAGTGCTAACCACTGACCCACCACATACTGTGCTAACCACTGAGCCACCATACAATGCTAACCACTGAGCCACCATATACAGTGCTAACCACTGAGCCACCATATACAGTGCTAACCACTGAGCCACCATATACAGTGCTAACCACTGAGACACCATACAGTGCTAACCACTAAGCCACCGTATACAGTGCTAACCACTGAGCCACCCTACAGTGCTAACCACTGAGCCACTGTATACAGTGCTAACCACTGAGCCACCGTAACCAGTGCTAACCACTGAGCCACCGTATACAGTGCTAACCACTGAGCCACCGTATACAGTGCTAACCACTGAGCCACCATACAATGCTAACCACTGAGCCACCATATACAGTGCTAACCACTGAGCTACCATATACAGTGCAACCACTGAGCCACCATATACAGTGCTAACCACTGAGCCACCATATACAGTGCTAACCACTAAGCCACCATACTGTGCTAACCACTGAGCCACCCTACAGTGCTAACCACTGAGCCACCATACAGTGCTAACCACTGGGCCACCATACAGTGCTAACCACTGAGCCACCATATACAGTGCTAACCACTGAGCCAATATACAGTGCTGACCACAGAGCCACCATACACAGTGCTAACCACTGAGCCACCATATACAGTGCTAACCACTGAGCCACCATACAGTGCTAACCACTGAGCCACCATGTACAGTGCTAACCACTGAGCCACCATATACAGTGCTAACCACTGAGCCACCGTATACTGTGCTAACCACTGAGCCACCGTATACAGTGCTAACCACTGAGCCACCATATACAGTGCTAACCACTGAGCCACCATACAGTGCTAACCACTGAGACACCATACAGTGCTAACCACTAAGCCACCGTATACAGTGCTAACCACTGAGCCACCCTACAGTGCTAACCACTGAGCCACTGTATACAGTGCTAACCACTGAGCCACCGTAACCAGTGCTAACCACTGAGCCACCGTAACCAGTGCTAACCACTGAGCCACCGTATACAGTGCTAACCACTGAGCCACCATACAATGCTAACCACTGAGCCACCATATACAGTGCTAACCACTGAGCTACCATATACAGTGCAACCACTGAGCCACCATATACAGTGCTAACCACTGAGCCACCATATACAGTGCTAACCACTAAGCCACCATACTGTGCTAACCACTGAGCCACCCTACAGTGCTAACCACTGAGCCACCATACAGTGCTAACCACTGGGCCACCATACAGTGCTAACCACTGAGCCACCATATACAGTGCTAACCACTGAGCCACCATACACAGTGCTAACCACTAAGCCACCATACTGTGCTAACCACTGAGCCACCCTACAGTGCTAACCACTGAGCCACCATACAGTGCTAACCACTGGGCCACCATACAGTGCTAACCACTGAGCCACCATATACAGTGCTAACACATGAGCCAATATACAGTGCTGACCACAGAGCCACCATACACAGTGCTAACCACTGAGCCACCATATACAGTGCTAACCACTGAGCCACCATACAGTGCTAACCACTGAGCCACCATATACAGAGCTAACCACTGAGCCACCGAATACTGTGCTAACCACTGAGCCACCGTATACAGTGCTAACCACTGAGCCACCATACAAAGCTAACCACTGAGCCACCATATACAGTGCTAACCACTGAGCCACCCTATACAGTGCTAACCACTGAGCCACCATATACAGTGCTAACCACTGAGCCACCATATACAGTGCTAACCACTAAGCCACCATACTGTGCTAACCACTGAGCCACCCTACAGTGCTAACCACTGAGTCACCCTACAGTGCTAACCACTGGGCCACCATACTGTGCTAACCACTGAGCCACCATATACAGTGCTAACCACTGAGCCACCATACAGTGCTGACCACAGAGCCACCATGTACAGTGCTAACCACTGAGCCACCATACAGTGCTAACCACTGAGCCACCATATACAGTGCTAACCACTGAGCCACCATATACAGTGATAACCACTGACCCACCGTATTGTGCTAACCACTGAGCCACCGTATACAGTGCTAACCACTGAGCCACCGTATACAGTGCTAACCACTGAGCCACCATATACAGTGCTAACCACTGATCCACCATACAGTGCTAACCACTGAGCCACCATATACTGTGCTAATTACTGAGCCACCATATACAGTTCTAACCACTGATCCACCATTCACTGCTAACCACTGAGCCACCGTACAGTGCTAACCACTGAGCCACCATATACTTTGCTAATCACTGAGCCACCATATACAGTGCTAAACACTGACCCACCATACAGTGCTAACGACTGATCCACCATACAGTGCTAACCACTGACCCACCATACAGTGCTAACCACTGATCCACCATACAGTGCTAACCACTGCGCCACCATATACAGTGCTAACCACTGAGCCACCATATACAGTGCTAACCACTGAGCCACCATACAATGCTAACCACTGAGCCACCATATACAGTGCTAACCACTGAGCCACCATACAGTGCTGACCACAGAGCCACCATATACAGTGCTAACCACTGAGCCACCATACAATGCTAACCACTGAGCCACCATATACAGTGCTAACCACTGAGCCACCATATACAGTGCTAACCACTGAGCCACCATATACAGTGCTAACCACTGAGCCACCATACAGTGCTAACCACTGGGCCACCATACAGTGCTAACCACTGAGCCACCATATACAGTGCTAACCACTGAGCCACCATACAGTGCTGACCACAAAGCCACCGTATACAGTGCTAACCACTGAGCCACCATATACAGTGCTAACCACTGAGCCACCATACAGTGCTAACCACTGAGCCACCATATACAGTGCTAACCACTGAGCCACCATATACAGTGCTAACCACTGAGCCACCGTATACAGTGCTAACCACTGAGCCACCGTATACAGTGCTAACCACTGAGCCACCATACAATGCTAACCACTGAGCCACCATATGCAGTGCTAACCACTGATCCACCATATACAGTGCTAACCACTGAGCCACCATATACAGTGCTAACCACTAAGCCACCATACTGTGCTAACCACTGAGCCACCCTACAGTGCTAACCACTCAGCCACCCTACAGTGCTAACCACTGAGCCACCCTACAGTGCTAACCACTGGGCCACCATACTGTGCTATCCACTGAGCCACCATATACAGTGCTAACCACTGAGCCACCATACAGTGCTGACCACAGAGCCACCATATACAGTGCTAACCACTGAGCCACCATATACAGTGCTAACCACTGAGCCACCATACAGTGCTAACCACTGAGCCACCATATACAGTGCTAACCAATGAGCCACCATATACAGTGCTAACCACTGATCCACCATATACAGTGCTAACCACTGATCCACCATATACAGTGCTAACCACTGAGCCACCATATACAGTGATAACCACTGACCCACCGTATTGTGCTAAACACTGAGCCACCGTATACAGTGCTAACCACTGAGCCACCGTATACAGTGCTAACCACTGAGCCACCGTATACAGTGCTAACCACTGATCCACCATACAGTCCTAACCACTGAGCCACCGTACAGTGCTAACCACTGAGCCACCGTATATAGTGCTAACCACTGAGCCACCATATACAGTGCTAACCACTGATCCACCATACAGTGCTAACCACTGAGCCACCATATACTGTGCTAATCACTGAGCCACCATATACAGTGCTAACCACTGATCCACCATACACTGCTAACCACTGAGCCACCGTACAGTGCTAACCATTGAGCCACCATATACTTTGCTAATCACTGAGCCCCCATATACAGTGCTAAACACTGACCCACCATACAGTGCTAACCACTGACTCACCATATACAGTGCTAACCACTGAGCCACCATACAGTGCTAACCACTGAGCCACCGTATACAGTGCTAACCACTGAGCCGCCATATACTGTGCTAATCACTGAGCCACCATATACTGTGCTAACCACTGAGCCACCATATACTGTGCTAACCACTGAGCCACCGTATACAGTGCTAACCACTGAGCCGCCATATACTGTGCTGACCACTGATCCACCATATACTCTGCTAATCACTGAGTCACCATATGCTGTGCTAACCACTGAGCCACCATATACAGTGCTAACCACTGAGCCACCATATACAGTGCTAACCACTGAGCCACCGTACAGTGCTAACCACTGAGCCACCATATACAGTGCTAACTGAGCCACCATATACAGTGCTAACCACTGAGCCACCATATACAGTGCTAACCACTGAGCCACCATATACAGTGCTAACCACTGAGCAACTATATTCAGTGCTAACTGTGCCACTGTATACAGTGCTAAGCACTGAGCCACTGTGTATACTGCTAACCACTGAGCCACCGTATACACTGCTAACCACTCAGCCACCTTTATACACTGCTAACAATTGAGCCACCGTATACAGTGCTAACCACTGAGCCACCGTATACAGTGCTAACCACTAAGCCACCATATTCAGTGCTAACCACTGAGCCACCATATACACCATATAAATCCTGCAACAACAGTGTACTTTCTGGAGAGAGGACTGTACTATTCAGCAGCTATTTCTACACCACCTCTTCTTTTCACCCCGCTCCTGATGCAATAGCATCGTGCCTATTTCGCACTCGCCGTCCTCAACCAATCGGATGGCCGTCCTGTCTTTACCACAGAGCACCCAATTCGCTCCTTTTCCTCAGGTCACATGTGTGACCTCTGGGGAGGGACTGATCCCTCTCTACAGCCCCCACCCCGCCCCAGACGACAATGGCGTGTGACTGGGGCAGCCATCAGCCCCAGCACGCAGCCACGTCCTGCCACCGAACGGTGATGTCGCCGCTCCTGCCCCATCACTCCTCATCCCTCCAGCCTCCCGCCACATCATACTCTGCTATCTACAGAGCCGCCTCTATACTCTGCTACCCACGGAGCCACCTGTATACTCTGCTACCCACAGAGCCACCTCTATACTCTGCTACCCACAGAGCCGCCTGTATACTATGCTACCCACAGAGCCGCCTGTATACTCTGCTACCCACAGAGCCGCCTCTATACTCTGCTACCCACAGAGCCGCCTCTATACTCTGCTACCCACAGAGCCACCTCTATACTCTGCTACCCACAGAGCCGCCTGTATACTCTGCTACACTCAGAGCCGTCTGTATACTCTGCTACCCACAGAGCAGCCTGTATACTCTGCTACCCACAGAGCCGCCTGTATACTCTGCTACCCACAGAGCTGCTATATACTCTGCTACCCACAGAGCCACCTGTATACTCTGCTACCCACAGAGCCGCCTGTATAATCTGCTACCCACAGACCCTTCTGTATAATCTGCTACCCACAGACCCTTCTGTATACTCTGCTACCCACAGAGCCGCCTGTATAATCTGCTACCCTCAGAGCCGCCTGTATACTCTGCTACCCACAGAGCCGCCTGTATACTCTGCTACCCACAGAGCCGCCTGTATAATCTCCTACCCACAGAGCCGCCTGTATATTCTCCTACCCACAGAGCCGCCTGTTTACTGCTACCCACAGAGCCGCCTGTATAATCTACTACCCACAATGCCGCCTGTATACTCTGGTACCCATAGAGCTGCCTGTATATTCTCCTACCCACAGAGCCGCCTGTATAATCTCCTACCCACAGATCCGCCTGTATACTGCCACCCACAGAGCCGCCTGTATAATCTACTACCCACAATGCCGCCTGTATACTCTGCTACCCACAGAGCTGCCTGTATAATCTACTACCCACAGAGCCGCCTGTATACTCTGCTACCCACAGAGCCGCCTGTATACTCTGCTACCCACAGAGCCGCCTGTATAATCTCCTACCCACAGACCCGCCTCTATACTCTGCTACCCACAGAGCCGCCTCTATACTCTGCTACACACAGAGCCGCCTGTATACTTTGCTAACCACTGAGCCGCCTGTATACTCTGCTACCCACAGACCCGCCTGTATACTCTGCTACCCACAGAGACCCCTGTATACTCTGCTACCCACTGACCCGCCTGTATACACACAACGACAGACAACAATGGCGTGTGACTGGGGCAGCCATCAGCGCCAGCACGCAGCCACATCCTGCCGCCGAACGGTGATGTCGCCACTCCTGCCCCATCTCTCCTCATCCCTCCAGCCTCCCGCCACATCATACTCTGCTATCTACAGAGCCGCCTCTATACTCTGCTACCCACGGAGCCGCCTGTATACTCTGCTACCCACAGAGCCACCTCTATACTCTGCTACCCACAGAGCCGCCTGTATACTATGCTACCCACAGAGCCGCCTGTATACTCTGCTAACCACAGAGCCGCCTCTATACTCTGCTACCCACAGAGCCGCCTCTATACTCTGCTACCCACAGAGCCGCCTCTATACTCTGCTACCCACAGAGCCGCCTCTATACTCTGCTTCCCACAGAGCCGCCTGTATACTCTGCTACCCTCAGAGCCGTCTGTATACTCTGCTACCCACAGAGCCGCCTGTATACTCTGTTACCCACAGAGCCGCCTGTATACTCTGCTACCCACAGAGCTGCCTGTATACTCTGCTACCCACAGACCCTTCTGTATAATCTGCTACCCACAGACCCTTCTGTATACTCTGCTACCCACAGAGCCGCCTGTATAATCTGCTACCCACAGAGCCGCCTGTATACTCTGCTACCCACAGAGCCGCCTGTATACTCTGCTACCCACAGAGCCGCCTGTATAATCTCCTACCCACAGAGCCGCCTGTATAATCTCCTACCCACAGAGCCGCCTGTTTACTGCTACCCACAGAGCCGCCTGTATAATCTACTACCCACAATGTCCCCTGTATACTCTGCTACCCAGAGAGCTGCCTGTATAATCTCCTACCCACAGAGCCGCCTGTATAATCTCCTACCCACAGATCCGCCTGTATACTGCTACCCACAGAGCCGCCTGTATAATCTACTACCCACAATGCCGCCTGTATACTCTGCTACCCACAGAGCTGCCTGTATAATCTACTACCCACAGAGCCGCCTGTATACTCTGCTACCCACAGAGCCGCCTGTATACTCTGCTACCCACAGAGCCGCCTGTATAATCTCCTACCCACAGACCCGCCTCTATACTCTGCTACCCACAGAGCCGCCTCTATTCTCTGCTACACACAGAGCCGCCTGTATACTTTGCTAACCACTGAGCCGCCTGTATACTCTTCTACCCACAGACCCGCCTGTATACTCTGCTACCCACAGAGCCCCCTGTATACTCTGCTACCCACTGACCCGCCTGTATACACACAATTCATTTCACTGCGCTCCCGATGCAATTGCATCGGGCCTTTTTACTAGTGATATTATATTCCACAGATTGCTGTAGGAAAGTCAAATATGTCTGAACATGTAGTAAGGAAGCAATTTCAACAGCCCTGATTGGGAATATAGATAGCGTGAGGAAAATAAGTATTTGATACAGTGATGATTTTGCAAGTTTTCCCACCTACAAAGAATGGAGAGTTCTGTAATTTTTATTGTAGCTACACTTCAACTGTGACAGACAGAATCTAAAAAAAATCCAGAAAATCACATTTTATGATTTTTAAATACCGTATATATTCGAGTATAAGCCGAGTTTTTCAGAAAAGTGCCCCCTCGGCTTATACTCGAGTCAGTATTGTGTCAGTGGGGAAAGGTGACCAGGGACTGCAGGAGGCGGGGGGAGGCTGCAGAGTGAGGCAGAGGTCACGTGACCCTGCTCATTAGTCTACTGTAATATGCACTGCTCCACCCTGTCCATCAGCGGGTGCTGCGCATATTACATTAGACTATTACAGTATATGACCCCTATGCTGGCACTCACTATAAGATAACAAAGCATTGAACTCACACCTCGAACGATTCTAAGCTGGCACTGTGTGTCCTCCATCCGGTCTTTCTGCTTCTAAAATCATGTGACCGTTGCCGCAGTGATGTCATCGCTGTGAGTCTAGGTCACATGATTAGAAGCAGAAAGACCAGAGGGAGGATGCAGGGTGAAGACATAGAAGCATCGGAGGGTGAGATCAATGCTTTATTATTTTATAGTAGGCACTAGCATGGGGACCATAAACTGGGATGGGAGTGTGTGTACAATGATGGGGGGCTATATACCAGTGATGGGGGGTGTATAATGATGGGGGGCTATATACCAGGGATGGGACTATATACCAGTGATGGAGGCTATGTACAATGATGGGGGTCCATCAAGTATGGATCAGAAAATTGAGTGTTGCATGATGGATGTTGGTAAAATTACACTGAGACACAAGACCAGTCCCATGTCTCACAGCAAATAATAGTGCATGTGCAATGAGCACCAGCCAAAGGGAACACTGGCACACATGCGGAGTAAAGAGTAAAGCACATGCCAATAAATCCATGACGATGTTTAAACATGTACGGTATATTATTTATTTGCCTTTACTTCTACTAATTAACTACTTGCTATTTAACTAACAGGATTTCTCCTCACTTGTAATTGTGTTATCCTTTATGCATACATTTCCACGGTTATATGCATGTGTATTTCCTGACTGATTTTGCGATTAGCAGATCTCTGCTGCTCTTTAAAAATGTCTATATATAAATTATTGATCAGGGCTGTTGAAATTACAGTACTTCCTAATGGTTTTTAGTACTTACTACAGATTCAGACATATTTAACTTTCCTACAGCATACTGTGGTAAATACAGTGATGTGAAAAAGTGTTTGCCCCCTTTCTGATTTCTTATCCTTTTCCATGTTTGTCACACTTACATGTTTCAGATCACCAAACAAATTTAAATATTAGACAAATATAACACAAATAATACAAAATGCAGTTTTTAAATTAAGGTCTTTATTATTAAGGGGAAAAAATCCAAACCTACAGGGCCTGTGTGAAATAGTGATTGCACTCCCTTAAAACATAGATTAACTGAGGTTTATCACTTACATGGGAAGCTGAGTTCAATTTCCCTAACCAAATCCAGACCTGATTCCTGCCACACCTGTTCTCAATCAAGCAATCACTTAAATAGGACCTGCCTGACAAAGTGAAGTAGACCAAAAGATCCTCAAAAGCTTAACATCATGCCGCAATCCAACGACATTCAGGAACAAATGAGAAACAAAGTAATTAAACTCTATCAGCCTGAAAAAGGTTGTAAAGACATTTCTAAAGTTTTTTTTACTCCAGAGAACCACAGTGAAAGCCATTATCCATTCACAAATGGCAAAAACATGGAATAGTGGTGAACGTTTCCAGGCATGGCCGGCCAACCAAAATTACCCCAAAGCACAGCGATGACTCATCCAAGAGGTCACAAAAGACCCCACAACAATAATTGATAGTGATTGATAAGGTGGTGGGATCACCATGAAATCTATCACATACAATGTGAGCAGGGGAAGTATTTGGAGCAATTTGTTGAAGGCAGGGCAGCCAGTCCTGTAGGCTGTATGCTCACCTAGTGTTTTTGCTGTGTTTTTTTCATGAGTTCTTACTTGCAATTTTCCCAAAATCTGGATGTAAAAAACGCATTCCAGTAAAGTCTATGGGCTTTCTGAAATGCTGTGCCCACCTTCAGGTTCTTTCTCTGCATTTTTAGGTGCAGAAAAAAGAAGCAGAATGCTCATTCTTTGTGGATTTTTTCCCTTTGTCTTCCATTTAGACCATTATAGTGAAAATTCAGGGCAAAAAAATGTACCAAAAACACTGAGTTTTTTTCACCATATGTTCCTTTGGCAGATGCGGTTTTCGGTGCAGAATAAACAACTATGTGGTGCCCGCAGTGTTATCCTCCACTGGTCTCCACAAGGTCAGTGGGTGCTTTGTGATGTCTGTCTATCAAGCATTGCTCCCATCCAGCCAGAATCCTGCGCCACACTGATGAGGGGCAACAACCCCGAAACAGCTGTCTGCGGTTGGATACCTAGTCCATGGTAAACCCTGGCCATATCTTCAAGCTTGCAAGGGCTGGATAGTGACTTAAGGGCTACTAATACCCTGGGCTAGGTCCTTCCCTGGTGGGATAACTGACTGGTGTCCATGTTGTAGACTCTTAACCGAGGCTCCATGGACTTCATCTGCATATTCAAATTCAAGGGAGCAATGCACCTTGGGTTTCACTGTGTTTGAGTGCTTTAATTGGTGCCCGCAGTGTTATCCTCCACTGGTCTCCACAAGGTCAGTGGGTGCTTTTTGATGTCTGTCTATCAAGCATTGCTCCCACCCAGCCAGAATCCTGCGCCACACTGATGAGGGGCAACAACCCCGAAACAGCTGTCTGTGGTTGGATACCTAGTCCATGGTAAACCCTGGCCATTTCTTCAAGCTCGCAAAGGCTGGATAGTGACTTAAGGGCTACTAATACCCTGGGCTAGGTCCTTCCCTGGTGGGATAACTGACTGGTGTCCATGTTGTAGACTCTTAACCGAGGCTCCATGGACTTCATCTGCATATAGAATAAAGTAGATTTGATACATTTTGGGATGGTGCATTGCTTCATTTTTACAATACTTTAGCTGACTGGAGCAATTAGTTGTTGTTGGATGGGGTGAGGAAAGAATTGCAGGCCCATTGGGCTGAAAGCAGGAGTCTTGCCATTGAATCAGCATTTCTCAAAGGTTCACAAAGAAAAGTTTAGTATTTTGATGTGTCCGGAGATGCACCAATAATGGGCAACATTAGTTGTTTGTATCAGGTGGCGCCACCTGCTGGTAAATAGAGGGTGGCATCTGCAGGGGCCTAGTGGTAGCGCGGGCCCCCAGTAGATGCTGCTCCCAACCGCCACTGCCGGCCACATTCTCCTGAGTCCCAGAAGCCGCTGTTTGCCCTTTGCAGCTCAGCACGGTGGGCATGATGATATCAACACTGAACGCCACTGTACTCAGCCGTGCAGCTCTGAGGAGACCGGAGCAGCTAGTGAGGACTGAGAAGAGACGAGTAGAGTATTTACTTTTTTTTTTTTTTTTTTTTAAATCAGTGAGTACACTGATGGAAGACTATGTAATATGCAATATAATATAGGATAATTTGGGGAGTTCTTTATAGTATACTAGATGGGTGCCCGATGCACAATGCATCGGGATTCTAGCAGAGCGAGTCTCTGACTCGCAATGGCCGCTGCGCGGCCAATGCTTCGGTCGTATCCACATGACGACATTGACTCGCAGCGAGAGCGGTCTCAAAAGGGGCAAAAAACCCATTCGTGATTATATAATAGATGGGGATGCTTTATAGTATATAGAGGGCTATGGGGAGTACTTTATAGTACATGAAGGACAATGTGGGGTGCATTATAATATATGGAGGACTATGGGGTGCATTATAATATATGGAGGACTATGGGGGGGCATTATATTGAGGGCTGCAGATGGTGCAATATAATATATGGAGGACTTTGGGGAGTACTTTTTACTATATGGAGGACTCTGGGTGCAGTATGCTATACGGAGGAGAGGACCAGATCTGTGGAGTCAGTAAGCCAAACCACTGACTCCGACTCCGACCTTTACTCAGACTCCTACTCCTTCATACACGGCTCATGTGTAAGTGATAAATTTATTGTAATACAATGTGAACATCAGGATTTTAATCAGTATTATGATAAAATAATCAAGATATTTAGATAGAACATAATAATTCATGTTAATAATATCCAGCACATTGTGCATTGAACTACTGTAACAAATTTATTATATATTTTAGGAGTCTGAGTCAATCTATTTTATACCGAAATGGGCACTGACTCCGACTCCACATCCCTCGGGAGGCCTATGGGGGTGCTTTATACTATATGGAGAGCTATGGATGGTACTTTATAGTATATAGAGGGCTATGTATGGTGCATTAAAATATATGGAGGACTTTGGGAGTGTAATATACTATATGGAGGACTATGGGGCTGAATTATACTATATTAAGTACTATGGGGATGCACTATACTATATGGAGGACTATAGGTTACACTATTCTATATGGAGGAGTAAGGGGGTGCATTATAATATATGGAGGACTATGGATGATGCATTATAATATATGGAGGACTACGGAGTGCATTACACTATATGGAGGACTATGGATAATGTATTATGATGTATGGAGAAATATATGAAGCCAATTATACTATATGGAAGTCATTATAATATTTGGAGGGCTCTGTGGGGGCATGATAATACTTGGAGGGCTATGAGGGAGCCTTTATACTTTATGGAGGGTACTTGAGGGCTATGTTGGGGGGCCATTATACAGCGTGAAGACATGTAGGGGTAATTATACTGTATGTTGGTCTATTACATTGCATGGAGGGCTGTGCAGGGGTCACAGCAGGGGATCATATTGTGCAGGGGTAGTTGAGGGGGTTACAGTAGGTTCATCATACTATGCGTCTTGAGGAATACCCTGTGTGGGATCATACAGTGTTTGGGGGGCAGTTTTGTTGGCATTATCCATTATGCGGTTATGAATGAGTAATCTAGGAGCTTCAATAAAATTACTTTGTAAGGGCTGCAAAGTTGTGAAATATGTACCTATGTCACCAGTCAAATATTTTTATTTGGGGTGGGGGGCAGTTAAAACTTCTGCTAATGTAAGCATGGTCTATTTGGGAAGATGCACCATTGTACCAGCTTAGTGAAATGGCTGCTTGTTAATGCTCAGACTGCAGGTAGTTACATATGTATATTTGTGGATGGTGATGTATGGTATGCATGTCTGACTAGTTAGTGCCAGGCAGCGGCCACATTGGACTGCTCAGAGTTTTGTAGGCGTGTGCCAGAGAAATCAGTGCCAGCCTCGTGTGGTAGCTGTTAAAAGTTGTATGCTATATGGATGCAGGACTGTGTCTGTCTACAGGACCATTATCACAAAGCATTCACTGATCTCAGGGAGACCAGTCCAAGAGTCCTGTGTCTGTCTACAGGACCATAGCTCGGCCAGCCATCATTGTGTGTCTGTATGCTTGTGCCAGGCCTGCCATTGCCATTAATGATCCTTGTTCTGAATTCTTCTGTGTAGTTCTTGTATGTGCGTGTAATGGCGCTGACATCCTTGTGTTTGGACATCTTTGTTTTTTCTATTTTTCTAAATTAAAATGCCCAGTAGTTTACTTATTTGTACAGGAAAGATATATAAATCTGTATGAACCAGATTTGTTTTTACCGATTTAAAAACTTTGCTGGGGGGACACCGTTTTGCAGTTAGCCTCAGACAGCAGAGAGGCTAGGTTCACCCCTGTTAATAAGTATATAAGGGGTGCATAAAACAGGTATGATGAAAACACTAAGTGCAATTAAATAGACAGTACATAAGTGGATATGTCAGGCTAACAAATAGGTATGTTAAGAGTGTATCGGATTATATGTAAATTCATACAATGTCTTCTTCAAGGTTAAGTTACTGTGGTTCCTAAATGCTTCCATTTTTCAATAAAACTGACTTGTTACAATGGTGGCATCCTATTATGTGACCACACTAAAATTTATTGAGCTCTGTAAAATAAGCCCTTCTTTCACAAATATTGTAAAGGCTCTTATTATTAAATCAGTGTGCTCTATTCTTTGGCAAGCATTGTTTGTAAAGGGAGACTGCATGGTGAGGGCCGGCATTTAATACAACTCCGACATTAGAAATAAATGACAAATTCAATGGTTAAGACATGTGTCCAAACTTTTGCCTCTAGAGTGTATCTATGGTGTATGGGCGATAAGGCACCCTATACACAACAGATAGCCTGCAGCTATCTGCCCCAACTCCTCCTTACACAGAGGAGCTCAGACCCACCAGGTGCTTGTGTTCTCTACTGCCAGACTCCTCTTGTCAAGAGTAAAAGGATTGGCAGCCTTGATAGTCCAACATGCCAGAGCCTTATCTTCCCCAAAGCCATTTGTGAGGGGAGAGTCGGGAAGCCCCATACACAATAGACTGTCGACCAAGTCTGATGATATTGGTGGGTTCAGCCGACATTAGTCTAAAGGGCCTGTCACACGCGTCAATGTCGTCAGTGAGATGATCGCTGACGACATTGACGGCTGATCGCTGGTGAGCTGTCACACAGACAGACTCACCAGCGATCAATTGACCAGAAACATCGTGGAAACGATTTAAATATCGTTTCCAGGATGTCTTGCTCCCGCTGCCAGGTTACCCGCTGTGTACCTTAGATACCAGCCGGTGAGCGGAGGAGGCTGGTAACTAAGGTACACGTCGGGTATCTAGGCAGCGCGCGCTGCCTAGATACCCGCAGTTTACCTTAGTTACCAGCTCCCAGCGCTTGTGAGAGGCGCTGGGAGCTGGAATATCGCTACTCCCGGTGTCACACGCAGCGATGCTGCGTGTCCACCGGGCGACAATCGCCAGGTTTTAGAGCAGGTTCTAAAACCTAGCGATCATCAACCAGCGATTTATCGCTGGTTGATTCAGTATGTCACACGCGTCAATATCGCTGCAACGTCACGTGCAGCCGATATCGTGCAGGCGATATTGACGCGTGTGACAGGCCCTTTATGTGAATGACATCCTTTAGCCTCCTGCGGTCAATAGCGTTCAGACAATGTCCCTAAGAACTGATAAAGAACCGGGACAAAATAAAACAGGAATAATAGATAGAATAGAATCTAGTTGTAAAGTCTACTACACGCTCACTCAGAGATTTTTAAGACGATTTTGAAGCAGAACTGCTCCACATCCATATCACAGAATATTCAAAGAATATTTGAAGCTGTTTTTTATGTGGTTTATGGAGTGAGTCTGCTTCAAAATATTCAACAAAAAGCTCTGTGAACCAACCTTCAGTATTCTTCAGTCCTTAAAACGTTCCAGTAAGATTTTATGATTTGGAAAAGCAATCATTGTTCAAAAACAAAAGTCCTTTCCAGATATTCTTAGAACATTAAGCCTTGTGTCCTCTGTTTTCAGGTGTAATATGAAGGACACGACCGATGTTCTTGAAGGACACTTTGTGCCTGAGATCTGTAAAGCTATATATATATATATTTATATATATATATATATATATATATATATATATATATATGCAGTCCAGTGTTACAGTATTTGGGTCATTTCTGGTCAACACAGGTGGTCAGTTGCTCTGTAATAGGAAAAGAAAATAGAGTTACTGTACAGATAGGGACATGGTTATTATATAATGTGTCTATGAAATTCTTTATTGTTAAATTGAAATTAATATTATTTTATACATCGTAACATAGGAAGTGACGGGTGTTTCAAAGTTAGCAGCAGATCTTAGCTTGAAGCTTTATCACCTATTCAAAAGAGCGGAAAAACATCAAAATGGTGCAATATAGTTGTATACACTATACTTCATTTGTTATGTTTTCTACATTTATTGGAACATATTGCATTTATTATATACTATATATAGAACGTAAATGTATATTATGAAGCCATTTTCATCTATTTTTGTCCAGTAGGATTATATGGCTCTTCAATAGGGTCTTATAGAAATGCTTGCAAGAATCGCAGGAGTCAGTGCCAGTTTTAGATTTTTACACAGGTGACCCAGCCCTATAGCAATCATACTAGTAAGTGTTTTTGAAGCAATATGTGATACAGTAAGTAATACAAAGTGTGTATTATAGAAAAACAGTTAACTATGTATTTATATAAGGTTGCATTGGTAAATGTTTGGCATGAGCAAGGGCTTAGCCTAGGTTAACATCGTGTTTAGCATGGTGTTTCAATGCAATGCGTTTTGCACTGCATTCATGCAATGAAATGCAAGGGTTTGATTGTGTTAACGCACCCATAGACGTCTATTGTAAAAGAGTCAATCGCATTGCAAACGCAATGCAAAATGAGGTTGAATTTGAACGCATGCGTTTTCCCCAAGCGCACGGCTGATGTTGCTGGCAACATTCCCTGGGCGCTTGGGATAAACGCAGCATTTCATACGCAACCAAATTTTGCATTGCGTTTGACTGTCTTTTACAATAGCAATCTATGGGTGCACTAACACAATTAAACACTTGCGATGATGTTTTCTGTGCGCTACGGCAAATGCAATGTGTTCAAACGCACTCATACTTTGTAGTTGCGTTTGGCATTGCATTACACTGCGTTTGCCAATAGGATATAATGGGTGCACAAATGCATGCATATCAATTGCATTTGCATGCTTTTGCATGTGCTAACGCAATGCAAGAGCAATGCAAGCAAAACGCAGTAGAGCACAGGTGTGAAAAGGTCTTTATTCAATAATATCTCACTATTAATTCCATACATTTGCAACACTGTCCCCACTGGGGCTCACAATGTAAACATCCTATTACTATGTGTTTAGAGTGTGGGAGAAAACCAGAGTACCCTAAAGGTACTGTCACACGCGGCAATCTTTGCAAGCAATTTCACTGGCAATTTGATGGTTGCAGTGAAATCATGGATACATTGTTCTATTTTGTTGCCATGTAGAAATGGAACAATGTGTCCATGATTTCACTGCAACCAGCAAATTGCCAGTGAAATTGCTTGCAAAATTGCCGCGTGTGACGGTACCTTAAAGGCCACTTCACACACACAGATATCTGAGTCCAATATCTGAACAGATCTCTGGTTGCAGTGAAATCATGGATACGTTGCTCCATGTTGTACACAGCCACAAAATGGAGCAATGTATCCATGATTTCACTGCAACCAGAGATCTGTTCAGATATTGGACTCAGATATCTGTGTGTGTGAAGTGGCCTAGAGAAAACCCAAACAAACACAGGGAGAGCATACAAACTCCTTTTAGATGTTGTCCTTGGTGGGATTTTAATCCAGGACCCCAGTGCTTCAAGACTGCAGTGCTAACCACTGAGCTACTAGGCCATCAGATGGGGGTAAGAGCTCATACCTTTCACACACTGACATTGGAGCAGCCAATTGCATGCACACAGTGTCAGGCCTGTTTCATACATCATTGCAAACCACGCACTTGTGAGTGAGGCCATGTTTGGGGACCATTTTGAGCATGTCACGGATTGGATAACATGTGTGCTGTCCATGTAACACCAGACAGCACACAGACAGCATTTCATAGTATACTCACCTTTCTCCAGTGCTGCCTGTTCCTCACTCTTCCTGGGCCACTGCAGCTCTCAGTGCAGTGAATATTCATGAGACTAATGAGCAGCCATGGAAGTGAGAGCATCAGGCAGCACTGGAGGCAGGTGAGTATAAAATTCTTAATTTTTTTTTCTTTTAACTCTTTCGTCAGGTCCATGTACATGGATGACACACGTGTGTTGAATTGACCTGAATCAGGTCAATCTGTGTGTGGGCCGTTTTTGGCATGGACGAATTGACCTGAATCGGTCCATAGGTCCATGCTGCCAAGCCAAAAATGGACATGTCTCTGTGTGGAGCAGACGCGTGTCTGTGTTCGGAATAACGGTTGTGAAAGGGATAATGCAATAACACTGGTCTCCGTATGTTCATGCCTCCGGCATGTGTCGGCATGGATGTGTGAGAGAGGCCTCAGTGTGTGCAGGAGTAGAGTCCTCATGTCTCACCTATGTGTAGCAGTCATTTGCTGCACACAGGAACACAGAAAAGTGATAGGAGAAAGATGAGAATGAGCACAATATCATTGTGTGCATTATCCCATGCCCCTCTCCTGCATCTCCGGATGCTTACTACTACACACATGAACACACAGTAGTGTACAGGCTCTAAAGACAAGGGAAGGAAATTAGAGCAGACTCTGACATTGTGAGTGTTCTCATCCTCTCATTTCATTATTAGTCACCTCTGCTTTGAAATCTGATGTTAAAAGAGCGGCTGCTGTACACAATAGACAAGGATAAGAACTCAGCCCCTGCACACACTGACACAGTGTATGTAGGTGCTCAACTGCTATGGTGTCGTGAACCTGTCCTTAGGGACCCAACTACCAATCCCCATGTAGGGCAGGGGCTAGAGCAGTGTTTCTCAATTCCAGTCCTGAGGACCCACCAACAGATCTTGTTGTCAGGATTTCCTTAGTATTGCACAGGAGATAGTTTAATCACCTGCACTGGGGATAATTCAAACCCCTGTGCAATACTAAGGAAATCCTGAAAACACGACGTGTTGGTGGGTCCTAAGGACTGGAGTTGAGAAACACTGGGCTAGAGATACGCAGACTTATGGTACCTTTACACGCCGCGACGGCAGGCTGGATACATCCCGCTACAGGCTACAAATGTAGCTTGTAGCGCCAATGTAGCCCGTCGTAGCGGCGTCTGAAGACGTGACGATGCAGCCGGCAACAGATACATCTGTTTCCTAGCTCTGCTCGAAAACTGATGGCTACAACGCCGATGGTAGCGAGCTGTATCGGCGTGTAAAGAAGCAACGGAAGGGAACTCGGGACAGCCTGCGATGTAGCTAAGGCGTGACCCTGGCTCCGTGTTACCGCGCCCCATGTGCGATCATTGGTGGAAGATGGTGCGTTGCGATTGGTTGTCGCCGCACAGGGCGGCATATTTAAGGAGCTGACGAGTCACACTACACAATTGCTCGAGCGTCAAGTATTAATCAGCCTCCTGCGATGCCTGCCCAATCATGGTATTATTGCTTTATCCTATCAGCGTACGGACGTCTCGTAATCCACAATTGGAGCACGCCTATGTGCTGTCCCTGCTGCACCAGGTACGCCCATAGTAGCTGGTTGTAGCGGTGTGTAAATGAGCTACAGCTGGCTACTTGAGACACCCGGCGATGTAGCTAGCTATAGATGTAGCGTGGCGTAGCGCATCTTGTCGCGGTGTGTAAAGGTGATGCGTTGAGCGTTTGTAACCGTTTGAGCGTGCTCGTGCACGTGAAGTAGCGGGATGTATCCAGCCTGCCGTCGCGGCGTGTAAAGGTACCATTAGTGATTGACTCCAAGCAGGGTCTGTTTATAATGGGTAAGGCTAGGGTTCAGGAGCTATGCCTGCGTTCAGGGGGTTCCATTAAAAAGACTGAATCTGGCAGCATTAATGCAGTGTCACCGTAAAGGTAAGGCTGTGTTAACGCTGACAATTCATTCCTATGGGTGACAGAGCCATGAGCTGAGGTCATACGCCGGCATCTAAGTGCCAGAGTTTGAAACCTCATGCTATTTCCAAGTGCATCACATGACGCGGAAGCGCATATCATGTCATGCACTTGGAAATAGCGCGAGGTTTCAAACTCTGGCACTTAGATGTCGGCGTTTGACCGGACAGCCCCGGATCCCAAAAATCGTGGTGTGAAGCCAGCCTAAAGGGCCCGTTACACGCTACGATATCGTTAACAATATCGTTGGTACGTCACGGGTCATGGGGCGGAGCAACGACGTTGTAACGACATCATTGCGTGTGACACGTAGAATTAACCAACGATAAGTCGGCTGAACGTTGAGGTTTATGAACCGGACCATAAATCAGTCGTTCATCGTTCGTTCAACCTGCAGCATCGGTATTTGTGACACCTTGAAAACGATGTCATTAACCTCTTCGCCTATTCAGAATTGGAGGACGTGGGCAACCAAATGACCTCAAGTATTGTTCACTTGTCGCGGAATCGTTGCTGCATCGTTCTCGATATCAGTATGTGTGACATTTCACTAGCGATCATTGAATGCTGTTCCAGCGATGTAGGTCAAGTCGGATCGTTGGTCGGTTCGCCGACACATTGTAGCGTGTAACCCGGCCTTAAGACTTTGGGTATTTTCACATCTAAGGTTGTAGTGCGTTTTGCTTAATTTGCGTTTCTAGGCGTTTTTACCACTAAAAACGCATAAAAACGCTAGCATTTTCCCCCCATTGATTTTAATGGAAACACATGTAAAAACGCATGCAAAAATGCATGTGTGTTTTCAATAACGCAAAACGCATGCGTTTTTACAAACGCCGCGCTAGACGCATTCCCTGATGTTTTGTGCGGCACTTGCAAAAATGCATGCGTTTTGCGTTTTTGAAAACGCACATGCATTTTTACATGCGTTTCCATTGAAAATCAATGGGGGCACAAACGCTAGCGTTTTTATGCGTTTTTAGAGGTAAAAACGCCTAGAAACGCAGATTTAGCAAGACACACACACCACCCTTAGATGTGAAACAGGCCGTTATGTCTGATTTTGACCTTGTAATTGTCTCCCTGAAGTTACCTGGAGCTCAGACTATTCATCAATTAAAGCTGCTCAGACTTTGATAAATAAGACTCTGAAAATGCATTGTACCTTGCTTTGAGCAGGACATGTCCTTAGAGACTGAACATCTCTACAACCTTCTTTTACTATATATAGCCCAAAGGCGTCCTGAATGTAAGATTTTATTTCTTCTGACTTCTGACAAAATTCTTTTTGCATTAGCACCAGTTATCTAAACTTGAACTATCCAATGTTCTTCACATTCTTTCAAATCTTCAATGTCATATTTTTAGTACTAATGAATATCCAAGTGGTTCCACCTCAGCTACTTCACATTTTTTCATTTGATACTATTGTTGTAAACATCTGACAATACATTCATACTTATTCTTTGTGCATATACTGAGTATTTTCTGGGCACAAACCAGAGTGTTGGCAGGTAAAATGCGTAAAATAAGTGTGTACGTATGTTTTTTTTAAAAAAAAATAAATAAATAAATAAAATATTGTGTGTGTTTTCCCATTTAAGTCGGTAAAAAATGTTTAAGTAACTGTAAAATAATTGATTTGCTGAAGTTTTGAATAAATGCTTTGGTACAAGAGGTGTTCATTAAAGATTTCCCCTGACCCACTTCTATTTATTGCAGTATGTTGAAACTGCATATGTGTAATGATACAAGTCTCTATAGGTTACCTGACAATTTACAACTCTGAACTGATAACGGCCTTTCTTTTACAGGTGATGAAGTGGTGGGAGATGTAATAATGGACCCAGTGGAATACAGAGCAGTCATCAAGTTCCTTTACTTGAAACGAGTGTGCATCAATAGCGAAATGGAGTCACCCTGTAATTGTAACCATTTCCACTGAAGTTCGACCTCATTTGAAATGACAATGCCAGTTGTTGACTACATTATATAATGGGGAATCGTCACCAAAAACCTCTTTCATCTCATTGAACTTCTCCATTGGTGTGCAACCTATCAAATAAAGGAACTTGATGACTGCTCTGTATGTCACTGGGTCCATTACCACACCTCACTAGTGATGGGCGAATCCTAAATTACTCGGAATCGCTTGACTCTAGCGAGTCCGAGCCCGGGACTCGCTACTCGTTGCGAGTCTAGCGAGTCCAATGTTAATGAATGGGGAAGCGAGTAATAGCGAGTAGTGTGAGATTTACAAATCGCAGATGTGTCTCGGAAGCTTCAGCCTGAAGCAATCCTAGTTTTGTCATTTATTTGCATTGGACTCGTTTACTTTGCAACTGTTATCGCTGGGAAACTCGCACAGATAAAAGTCCTGTCTGCTCAGTGTGCTGGCTGCCACAGCTCCAGGGTCCTAGAGCCCGCCTGCTGCCTGATGTAGCAGAGCTGAGATTGTTCTCAGTCTGCTCATTCCCTGTGCATAGACATCTATATCTATGCACAGGGGATGTAGCAGAGAGGACATCGCGTTTTGGACTGCGTCGGACGGAAGAGGATTTTTTTTAATTAAAGATGGAGTCTCTAATGGCTTTTTTTTTTTATTTCTAATAAAAAATTTTCTCTGTGTTGTGTTTTTTTTAAAACAATTTAATAGAAATTAATGGCGGTCATGTCTAATATTGGCGTGACCGCCATAAATTTCGGGCTTAGGGCCAGCTGATAATACAAAGCTGGCCCTAACCTCTTTATTACCCAGCGTGCCACCGCCACCAGGGCCGCTGGAAGAGCGGGGTTCAGCGCCAGAGGATGGCGCTTCAATGAACGCGCCATCTTCTGGGGCGGCTGCGGGCTGCAATTTGCAGTGGGGGTGCCCAGAAAGCTTGGGCATCCCTGCGCTGCGGATTCCAGCCCCCAGCTGCTTAGCTGTACCTGGCTAGAATTAGAAATTGCGCAGAGCCCCACGCATTTTTTTAAAATTATTTCATGAAATTCTGAGATTCTGACTCTGAGACTCTGAGATTCTGACTCTGACTCTGACTCTCTGAGATTCTGACTCTCTGAGATTCTGACTCTGACTCTCTGAGATTCTGACTCTGACTCTCTGAGATTCTGACTCTGACTCTCTGAGATTCTGACTCTCTGAGATTCTGACTCTCTGAGATTCTGACTCTGACTCTCTGAGATTCTGACTCTGACTCTGAGATTCTGAGATTCTGACTCTGACTCTCTGAGATTCTGACTCTGACTCTCTGAGATTCTGACTCTGACTCTGTGAGATTCTGACTCTCTGAGATTCTGACTCTGACTCTGAGACTCTGACTCTGAGACTCTGACTCTGAGACTCTGAAATTCATGAAATAATAAAAAAAAAATGCGTGGGGCTCCGCGCAATTTCTATGTCTAGCCAGGTACAGCTAAGCAGCTGGGGGCTGGAATCCGCAGCGCAGGGATGCCCAAGCTTTCTGGGCACCCCCCGCTGCAAATTGCAGCCCGCAGCCGCCCCAGAAGATGGCGCGTTCATTGAAGCACCATCCTTTGGCGCTGAACCCGCTCTTCCAGCGGCCCTGGTGGCGGTGGCACGCTGGGTAATAATGGGGTTAATACCAGCTTTGTTATACAAGCTGGTATTAAGCCCGAGATTCTTAATGTCAGGCCACGTTTGACCCAGCCACTAAGAATCTCCAATAAAGGGTTAAAAAAACACAGAGAAAAATTTTTATTTGAAATAAAAAAAAAGCCATTAGGGACTCCATCTTTAATTAAAAAAATCCTCTTCCGCCCGACGTAGTCCAAAACGCGATGTCCTCTCTGCTACATCCCCTGTGCATAGATATAGATGTCTGTGCACAGTGAATGAGCAGACTGAGAACAATCCCAGCACTGCTACATCATCTCTGTGAGCAGGCGGGCTCTAGGACCCTGGAGCTGCACAGAGAAGACAGCTGGACTCGGCTCGCAAAGAAACAGCAGTTACTTGCGAGTTTCCCTGCTATCACTGGCACAGTAGCGAGTTTTCCCTGCTATCACTGGCACAGTAGCGAGTTTCCCTGCTATTACTGACACAGTAGCCGAGTCTAATGCAAACAATGGCAATCCTAGTGTCGTCAGCGTTTGCCAATGATTTGCATTGGACTCGTGCGAGTAAACGCTGGGAAACTCGCAGAGTACCGAGTCCTGCGAGTCCCTTACTACTCGCCGAGTAACGAGTCCTAGCGAGTAGATTCGCCCATCCCTACACCTCACACCATTTCATCACCTGTAAAAGAAAAACCGCTATCAGTTCAGAGTTGCAAAGTGGCACATAACCTATAGAGACTTACTTCATTACACATGTACAGTTTCAGAGTCCTGTGACAAATAGAAGTGGATCAGGGGATGAACGCCCCTCGTACTTTTCAAAACTCTAAAGGTACCTTTACACGCCGCCACTGTGCCTAGCAACAGGTATCCACCGCACGTGCACGCGCACATTTTTGACGGTGGATACCTATCGCCGATGCCGCATATACACGCCACTATTGTGTTGTCAACTGAAGGTATCGTGGTGCCCGGAAGTTCCGACAGATCCTGCGGCTTACTTCCTGTTGAATACCTTTGCTTCATCACACACCGCTACCACAAAGGAATATGGGCGTACATCTTTTGGGCTGCAAGTACATAGGCGTGACAGAGTTGTGTATTCCGTGACACTAATATGCTGATTGGATAACGCAATAGCGTCATGATTGGCCAGCCTGCGCAGGAAGGCTGGCTAATACATGACGCCATTGCAATTGTGTAGTGTGAAAGGACAGCTCTTTAAATATGGCACCCTGTGAAGGGACAGCCAATGGTTACACAGTAGCCCCCACCAATGATCGCTGATGGGGCGTGGTATCCATGACGCTGTGGCACGCCCCTGTGAAATCACTAGGCGACGCAACATCCATGCCTGTGCACCGTTTAGACGCCACTACCATGGCAATTGTGCCTTTGTGTTGCCTTCGTTTTTTGAGCACGGCTCAGCAACAGGTATCTGAGTCCACTGCAGGACACAGGAAGGAATTTCCCTATTTGCACGCCGCCATTTCGTAGCAATTTCATGGCAACAGGAACATATATCCCCAATGCCAGGCAGTTGCTACCTTGCAGTGGTGGCGTGTAAAGGGGCCCTAAGGGTACCGTCACACCAGTACACCTCGCCGGAGATATCGCCGGTGACGCACGGGAGCGTGCATGTTTTTGGCTCCCCGCCAGCATCGATGTCGCGTGTTTACACGCGGCGATACCTCTGGCGATATTACACTGACGCACTGGCGATATTACAGGCGTCATCGCCAAACCCCAGCGGCGATGCTGTAACATGGGAGCCTGTGGCTCCCATCACCTGCAACATCGCCGATCGGCATGTTACATGGGGCGATGTGTACACATCGCCCCACAGTGGTCACCTGGTTTCAGAGCAATGCTGGGAAACCTGGCAACCACTCAGAGGCGATATTTTGCCTCATTATAGCCCCTTTATACTTGGCGACGCAGCGGCGCTGTCGCTGGCGATAGGCCACGCTCCTGCATCACCTATGTAATCGGCGGCGATATGTCCTCGTGTGACGGTACCTTAAATCACTTTGCTTGTACAGTAGAACCCGAGGAAAAACGCAGCCTGTTAGCAAGCCCTTAGGTGAAAATAATAGACAGAGCGGTTACTACATATATAAGGTTATGTCCTGTCCGACTACACAAATATTAACACATTTCCCAGCAATTCGTGATGACCTGATTTAAATAGGGATGTTTAGATTAGAAAAACATGGCTGCACATACAGAACGAGCACTACTGGCGATGTCTTGTACAGCTTATTCTTTATGCAGGATGGTGCCACTTGGTTCATCGTGATGGGTTGCTATTTTGTAACAATGTTCTGTATGAAAAATAAATTTGCAGAAAACACTATCACATACAGTGAAGTCCAGCAAAAAAACATGCTGTAAATAAGCTATATGTTTCTTTTTTAACATGGCTACAGGAGACAGATATCCCTGAAAGACCATAAATTACAGTTATACATTAATATATTGCAATCTGAGAGTCCTCAGTGGTTGATACCTTTTAATGGCTAACTGAAAAGATGGTAAACATAGCAAGCTTTCGGGACGCTGAGTATTAAACATTTAACTCATGAGCTTTTTAAAGGGAATACGTTACCAGGCTTTTGCTATGTAATATGAAAGCATAATGATGTAGGAACAGAGACCCTGAATCCTGCAATGTGCCATTTATTGGACTGCTTGCTGTTATCTACTATATAATTGTCTAAGGCGGCTGAAGCCGAAATCGCGCTTCAGACAAAGGCAGCTCATTGGTAGGCACCAGGTGTGGCCACCAATGAGCGCAGACTATGCAAATATGCGCGCAAATTCAAAACCTGGCGACAGCGACAGACAGTGTTTTTCTTGCGACGGTACGGCGTACTGGAAAATGTGAGCTGGGGGAGGCTGCAGGAGACAGCGGGAGATCTCCTCCCGCTCATATAATATGTAAAGCCGCTCTCCGTCACCATGGTGCTGAAACCGCACCACGGTGATGGACTAGGGTTGCGGCGCATATTATATGGTCCTGCGCCCCCCTTGATGGCACATGCCCCCCCATGTTAGATATGGCCCCCATGCTGCTGCCATAGTAAAATAATAAACTGTATACTTACCTCCTGGCTCCTCCCCCAGTGCTGATCTCCCGGTGTCTCTCCGGTCTCCTGGCTGCTGCTGTGATCGCACGCAGAGATGATGTAACTCTCTGCTGTGCCGATCACATGACCACACAGAACCAGGAAGTGGAGGAACTCTGCAGCATCATCTCTGCCCGATCACAGCAGCACGGAGGAAGACCAGGAGATCAGCACTGGAGGAGGGAAGAATAGAGCAGCATGGGGGCCGTATCTAACACAGGGGGGCATGTGTCACACATAGGGGACGTGTGCCATGCATACGGGACGTGTGCCATGCGTAATGGATGTGTGCCATGCATAGGGGACGTGTGCCATGCATAGGGGATGTTTGCCATGCATAGGGGACTTCTGCCATGCATAGACAGGGCTGCAATGTCCAATGGTCAATATGAGCCTTTAGGCTCAGGCGGTAAGGAGGCAGGGGGAGCCGCAAAGCAGAAGGGGGCGGTGCCTGCACCATGCAGCCAGCTCCCTGTGTGACGTGCACCGACTGCATAAGGTAAAATCAACAGTGGCGGCTACCGACAGCACCTCCCCACCCCGCTCCTCACCCGCACCCGCCAACAGCAACCCACCCCACCCACCCGCAGCCGCCGACAGCAATCCCTCCCGCACCTCATCTGCGGCCGCCAACAGCAACCCCACCCTTCCCCCTGGTCCTCACCTAGGCTCAGGCGGCAGAGAGCCTTTCTTCACCCCTGTGAATAGGGGAAATTAATCTGAAATGCGTACCGGGAAATATGTTTTTTACAAAAAAAGCACTGGCGAAGCATCAGCGACGAGGGATTGCCATGACAGAGACGACAGCGCTACACTCACATAGTGGGCGGGAAAGCCAACTTCACTGTCAGCTCTCCAATCCCGCTATTTGAAATGAACAGCAATGTGAAAACAACGCACCAGCGATCCTGGCCTGGTCGTTTCATTAATAGTATCACTGGTGCGTTGTTATGTGTGACGGGGGCTCTATACTTACAGGGCTTCTGATGATGTCACAATCATTGCCGAAGCAAGATCACATGGCTGTGACATCACCAGAGGTCCTTAAGCTAAACGCACACAGCACCAGGAGCCAGGCACTGCAGATCACTTATACCCACACACCCTACACTCACCCTGCACTCACACTCACCCACCACTTACACTTAACCTGCACTCACATCACACTCTGTCCTGCACTCACATCACACTCTGCCCTGCACTCACGTCACACTCTGCCCTGCACTCACCTCACACTCTGCCCTGCACTCAAACTCATCCCTGCACTCACGTCACACTCTATCCTGCACTCACTTCACACTCTGTCCTGCACTCACGTCGCACTCTGTCCTGCAGTCACGTCACACTCTGTCCTGCAGTCACGTCACACTCTGTCCTGCAGTCACGTCACACTCTGCCCTGCACTCACGTCACACTCTGTCCTGCACTCATGTCATACTCTGTCCTGCACTCACGTCACACTCTGCCCTGCACTCACGTCACACTTAGCCCTGCACTCACATCACACTTAGCCCTGCATTCACGTCACACTCACCTCACACTTAGCCCTACCCTCACCTTGCACTGACCTCACACTTAGCCCTACACTCACCTTGCACTCACCTCACACTTAGCCCTGCACTCACCTTGCACTCACGTCACACTGTCTCTAATGCAAAACCTGCGTCGCTGATTGTTCACGGCTGGCTAGGCGCGACCGATCAGCGATGCGGGATTTCCGTTACAGCGAAACAGGCACAGTCCGCCTGGTCTCCCGGCCCCCCACCCGCTTGGTCTCCTGCCCGCTGCTCACCCGCTCCACGCTCCCTCCCAGCCGCCGCTACATGCTCCATCTGCCCGCCGTTCACCTCGCCATTATTCTTTCCGTGGCATAGACTCCACACCCACGACTTCAGGGCTATGTGCTATGACGCCCCCTGAAGCCTTGGAATTGTTGACATCTATGCTGGAGGAAGAAGACAGAGGCAGCTGGACAGAAGCCTGGAGCAGTGAGAACTGAGGGGGCCACTGCTGCACACTCGCACAACCGCACCACCGTACACCCGCACTGCCATACACCCGCACCACCGCACACCCACATATTCTAGAATACCCGATGCGTTAGAATCGGGCCACCATCTAGTTTTTATATAATCACTTTTTTTCTCTCCTGCAGATCTAGCAGTGTTCAGAATGGTGAGCTCTGTATAACCCCGCCCACATTACTGATTGGCAGCTTTCTGTGTACACTGTACATTGACATAAACTGCTAATCAGTGGAGGAAGTGTGGTTGCATAGAGCAGCTGACTTGGAGACAAGGGACACCTAGTCCTCTAGTGATAATTTCCTTGTGATAAAACACTGATTTTATTGCAACAGCAACACACAGCCTAGTAGGTGAAAAATCACTGGACACTGGAATCAGGGTCTCTGTCCCATCATCATGCTGCTCTAAAATTATATAGCAAAAACATTCTGAGAGATTTCCTTTAATATTTTTTATATAACTTTCTGTATATTTTGGACTATAGGTTGCATTTTATTATGAAATTCCTGGTGATTGCAGATTGCATCTACCCCTGTACCAGACTGCATCATTTAGAGGACAATTATGCAATCAGATTGAACTAGTGACCAATGAGAGAACAGCCATCTCCCACCAATCCTGTGGGACACAATATCCTGAAATGGGAGCTAAGGTACATAAAAAGGGGCCAGCTCCCATTACCGGTGATTCTACATGACCTCAGTCTAGTGACCATGGGTCCAGCTGGTGGATTACAGAACTGCTCTACTTTCTAACACGGAGACCATATATTTGTTTGGAGAACCCAGGTAGAAACAATCCATCACCTGGCCACATAGTTTGATATGCTCTGTTGGTTTTCTAAGCTTTCTACCACTGCTTTTAAGTGGGTGCCTGTAAAAAGCAGGGTGCTTCTGGTTGGGGTAGTTGGTCCTAGCTCCCCCGAAGTCATGGAGGTTTGATCTCTGTCACATTCACCAACTTGTGTCCTTGGTGAGAATGTACTATATACTGTTGACTGTTTGTGACCCACTAAAGTATTACTGAAATGTGGTACCATCACCCTGTGTTGTCTGAGTTGTGTTCTGCCCAGGGGAAAGCAGTGGAATGAGCTCCGGCTCTGGGTGGTCTTTCTAAAGACAGCCGGCCTAGTGGATGACTTCATCTATTATTGGCCCTCGTATCTCACATGTATATTTCACATGGTAAGTATTCGGCAATCTGAAATCATATAAAATGACTGCAGAAATTCATGCTCAACCAGGGGCGTACTGGCCCAGGTGGCAGGGGGCAAGTGCCCCCTTGGCTGGTGGTATGGCCCTCATCCAGGGCCGCCCCCCCACAGAAATGGGCCGGCGGCGGCTTGCGGCAGAGACGGCAGCTTACACAGTGAGTAACCGGCGATAGCCTGACAGCCCCCGGTCAACCAAAAAACTCTGACAGCACCCCCCCTCCCGGACCACCAAAAATCCCTGGCAGCACAACACCCCCCCTCCCGGACCACCAAAAATCTCTGACAGCACCCCCCAACACACACCCCCCCCGGACCTCATCTAAGGGCTGGCAGAATAAGTCTGCCACCCTGAGCTTGAATCGCCAGCCAGCCCCTGTGCTCAACCCAAAAAACCCATTCAAATGAATGCTTTTGATTTTTAGCTTTCTTTTAAAATATAGATAACTATCAATAATGAAATGTCATTTTCTTTACAATGTGCGAACAAAACAGGAGCTGCGGACCTGGATGTAGGAGCACCACTACAAAATGCTCTTTGTTATTATTACAGTTGCTGAAAGGAAATCCTAATATGCGCTATCCCAGCAAAACACTGAGATCATCCAGATTGTGGGAATAGAGAGTGTGTTACATTAATTACTGGCCATTTTTCATAGTGACATTACAGTGCTACCCTCAGGCGCGCCACCTGCATGATGTTACACACAAACTACTGTAAAATGTAATTTTAACTTCATTTGTTACATTTGAAACAAGAGTCTTGGGTGACTTTACCTTCACATGACCAAGGAGGGCATGACCTAGAATGCTCAAAAAAATGTGTAAACATTGACAAAGCCTAAATGTGCAATCCGTAAACTTAAGGGGTACTTCACACACAGCAACACTCGCTAACAATGTCCCTGAAACGTCGCAGAATTTGTGATGTAACAGCGACCTAGCCAGTGATCTCGCTATGTGTGACACGTAGCAGCGATCTGGCCCCTGCTGTGAGATCGTTGACCGTTACAAATCGTTCAGGAGCATTTTCCGGTCATCGCGCTCCCGCACGGCAGCATGCATCAGTGTGTTTGACACCTTAACAACGACATCGTTAGCGACTTTGAACCCGGCTACGTAGATGTGCTTTTGCATTGCCTTTCCTGCCCCCTCAGCATCGATTGTTGCCCACTGCTGAATTCTGATTGGGCGGCTTTGACTGAAAAGAAGGCAACTTAGTAGCGCTTCTGTCCTTAGCTACTTTGTTCATGAGCGGGCTGGTTTGCGTATCATAGTAGAGAGGTCTCCAGGCTGCGATACTACAACGTCTATACGGTAGACATCATTTGGGGTATCAAATTACGATCGTTGTAGCGTTTCCATTTTTACTTCTATGACATTATCTGCAATCGACCAATCAGAATGCACTAGCGAGCACCAATCAGAGCTGAGGGGGCGTGGTGGAGCACACCTAGGTGGCTTCAGCGTCAAACACCACGCCTCTAACATAGGTGTGAGTCGTCAAACTAGCTGCTGTGTGACACGTCTCCAACGACCAGCGAAGTCGTTATGCGGGTCTGTATCATTGCTGCGTTGTTGAGCAGATCTGCCTGTTTGACTGCTCACCAGCGACCACGTAGCGATACGTCAGCAATCCCCAGCCAGGTCAGATCTTAGTCGTGATCGCTGGAAAGTTGCAGCGTGTAAAAGGGCCCTAAAAGCATTTTGCTTGACAATTGCTGTCACAGTTTACACTTGTGAGTCAACAAGAACCCCGCTCATTGCAAGGACCATACAGGTAAAGTGCATCTAATTCTTGACTGATTGTTCACCAACCATTTGACAAAGCCTTGAAAAAGCAGAAAATGAACAGGTCATTATAAAACGCTTTACTGCTCTACTGAATAGCATGTTGTGTTTGTATATAACTGATCACCACCCATCTCCTATAGTTGATTTGTCGCAACAACCATGTCTTGTAGTCATCCGGTTGTCCATATGTCTTTTTCTGTTGGATCAATATCTTCCAGCTCAGTCCGAGCTCATATTGTACATCTATTATTTTCTCCCTTATAATTATTTTGTCTGTACTAATTCTCTTAATAAGCTGAGATTTGAATGAACCATCTTCTCCCATGCTGCCTTCATCTCCTTCATGCTCGATCCTCTGTGTAATTTTCCATAATATTGAATAATGTTTCCATTCTCTTCATCTTGAAGTATAATGTTTCCCTACGGGATTGGTGACATCGATGAATTTCCTGTAAGTAGGCATAGATCTATCGCTCTTCATTTCTTTATTTCTGTCTACATACAATATGTAATATTAAAGAAGGATAAAGACTTTTCGACATCTCACAGCTTGCTACATTCTTTCTTGTGCATTGTGAAATTCTACAGCAGATGAATATAACAAAGCTGTATGTGGTTCAGAAATATATCATCAGTCGCCAATGTGATGTATCTTTTTCTATCTTACTTTGTCTTATTCTCATTAGAACAAAACCTACAAAGATTGACCCTCATATAATAAAAATCATCTTAATTTACAGTAAAGAGATATCCATACAATTGCCATAAAATAAAGGCTGTGATACATACAATACAATACAGCAGATGATAAAAATAATCAAACATTGACAAAGACTTAACCAGACAGCCCCTACCTATATTCTATTTCTCCAATGATCCCTCTTCTATAGATTTACAATGGGGAACTAAGTGTAAAATACCCAAAAGATGAAAAACAAAAAATTATGTTAAAAATACACCTGTCACGATTTCCACACTGTCCTTGTCTGCTATGTTACTATTGTGTGGCAGGTGTCAATCTGTTTTGGTTATGCTGGGTCTGTGCTGTGATCATTTGTGCTCACTTCCCTTTATTAGTCCTCTACTTAAGCATGCTAGCTCCTCCATCCATTGTCAATCATACACTTGTTGCTGCTTGTGTAAGTCTGATCCCTCTGTGCTCTGTGCCTGACCCAACCTGACATTATTCCCTTACCTGGACTTTGACCATGACGATTTGCCTGTGATCTGACTACTCTTTTGCCTGCTCCCTGTAAACTGTCTTGTCTTTCTGGTTTTCCTGACCCCGGCTCCTGAATTGGATTTCATCTCTGACTACCAATTGTTGTACTGTGCCGTTTCTTGGACCTGACCTTGGATCGTTTGACCTCTCTTTATTTATCCAGTAAGTAGTAATAGTAATTAAATTACTATCTGTAACTGTAGAATTTCTCTCCACCTCTGGGACTGGTTATTACTGTAGTGACTCGCAACACAAAACCTCACATATTCAAACACAGCCTAATTGGCACAGAGGAAATTTTTTTACCCAAAAACTAGTGGTGGTCTATTATATGAGCATATATATACAGAGGCAAAGAAAGAATTAAATATCTAGACATGCATAAAACCTTAGATCACAGCTCAATGATTGTTTCGCCTTCACGCTTTCTCCTGGAGCATATTTCGAATTAGCATTTGACCACAATATGTGAATTTTTTATTTATATTTGTTTTCCCTCTTTGTTTTGGTTGCCAATCCATTTATAGGTTTTGGTTCTTAATGTCTAGTATATTCCAGACTGATTTATATTTTATTTCTAAATTGCGTTCAAAAATAATCTTGCATAAGGACTCATTCAGATGATTTTTTTCTTGAAAGTGAAATAAAGGATCAGATTTGTTTGGGATCAGTTTGACACTTTAAGAGGTTTCCCATCAAAGTATTTCAACAATATTTTTATAGAAAAAAATGAGGGAGCTTTCTTAAAGGGAATCTGTCATCAGGTTGTTGCTACCCCATCTGATAGCAGCGTGTTATAAAACTAGAGACGCTGATTTCAGGGATGTCTCACATACTTTGCTACTTACTGTCATGATAAAGTCACTGTTTTTTCTGCTGCAGAAATAGCATTTATTTGAAGGTAGAGCTCTATAGCCTCACCCAACCACTGATTGACAGTGTTCTGCCCATATACAGTGTGTACAGAAATCTGCCAATCAGTGGTGGGGCGGGGCATACACAGCTCATGAATACCTAGCTGCAGGTCAAGTAATCTTTTAATGATAATCTCTTGCTGATTAAAGGGAACCTGTCACCTGGAATTAAGGCCCTGACCTATCACTAGCTGTCCCTACACCTTCCTAGGTGCTCCCTAACCATCCCTGTCTCTTCTAAATCTGACTTGTAAAGAGTTAGAAAAAAGACTTTAAATTACAGCACGTCACTCTCTCAGGTGACTGGGAAGGCGGCTCTAGGCTCCATTGTCCCCTCCACGCAGCTTTCCAGCATGCCCCGTTGGGTGGCACAATTCTTTATTGATGTCCTCTTGAATTTGGAATCTCCCATCCTCTTTCCATGCGATGATGCACCGGCCAGTATGTCACATCCGGCTGCAGTGCATTATGGCCTTGATCACGTGATTGGCCCATTGAAGCTGGTATGATCACGTGATCAGGCCCATAATACAAATAATTATGCCGCCCAGCGGGGCGTACTGGAGAGCTGCGAGGACGGGACAATGAAGCCTAGAGCCGCCTTTCCAGTCGCCTTAGAGAGTGACATGCTGTAAATGTAAAGTCTTTATTCATGTCCTCTTGAATTTGCAATGCGATGATACCCCGGCCGGTATGTCACATCTGGCTGCGGTGCATTATGGCCTTGATCACGTGATCAGCCCATTGAAGCCGGGCCGATCATGTGATCAGGTCCATAATATAAAGAACTATTCCGCCCAGCGGGGCGTGCTGGAAAGCTGCGAGGGGGGACAATGGAGCAGGGGCGAACCGTCACCCCCGGGGGCCCTGGTGCAGGTGTGGACCGGGGGAGGGGGGATGCTGGTGCTCTCTTACCGCTGCTTCTCTCCCGCCTGCGCTCTCCTGCCTGGTCCTGCCGCGCTCTCCCGCCTGGTCCTGCCGCGCTCTCCCGCCTGGTCCTGCCTCGCTCTCCCGCCTGGTGACGGCGGCTTGTGGGGGTCGGCTGGGAGAGCCGCGCTGAGAGCCGCGCTCTCCTGCGGCTTGTGGGGGTCGGCTGGGAGCCCCCTCCAGGCTTGAAGGGGCCCCCTATCCGGTCGGGGCCCTGGTGCAGCTGCACTGGCTGCACCAGTGTAGTTCCGCCCCTGCAATGGAGCCTAGAGCCGCCTTTCCAGTCACCTGAGAGAGCAATGTGCTGTAAGTTTAAAATCTTTTTTCTAACTCTTTACAAGTCGGATTTAGAACAGACAGGGATGGTTAGGGAGCACCTAGGAAGGTGTAGAGACAGCTAGTGATAGGTCAGGGCCTTAATTCCAGGTTACAGGTTCCCTTTAAACAGGGATTTTATCAAAACTACATTAAGAAGCACAGTATGAGATACATTGCTAAAATCAGGATCTCTGCCACTTCATTTTACTGCTCTCACATAAGGTGGTAATAACCTGGTGGCAGATTTCCTTTAAACTTCCCTTCCTAAACAAACATGGAAAAGACAACAAACCATAGAGTTGAATGTGTGATTTTGTTCCTTAACATTTTGATTAACATAAGACATGTATTTTTTGGAGTGGACATTCTGTTCACAAGAAAACGTTTGTGTTAACAACTGCATACACTCAGGGCCGCACCGTCCATTGGACAGTGTGAGCCCTGTCATTCAGGCGGCAGCCAGCAGGGGGAGCGGCTGTGCAGAAGGGGGCGGCGCCTCATGCAAACAGCCTCCCCCTGTCATGGCGCCGGCCGCTCGCCCCGCGCACCGCAGGTAAGCGGCGACCGCCGGGGGAGAGGCACTGAAGGGGCGGCAGCCTGGGGCTTCAGTAGAACCCCCCCCGGTACTCACGGCCGCGGCGGCAGTGGCGACCCGGTCACAGCAGAAGGGGCGGCAGCCCCAAACTTCACTAGCACCCCCCCCCCCCTAATCAGTGCCGCGGCTCAGGCGGCAGTGGGGCTCGGTGCACCCCTGCATACACTATATGGGTACATGTTCTATTCATAAAACACAAAGCTAAACATGTACGTGAAACCTGAGTGGCTTGAAGGCCACTTTACACACACAGATATCTGTGACCAACTTCTGAACAGATCTCTGGTTGCAGTGAAATCATGGACACATTGCTCCATTTTGTACACAGCCACGAAATGGAGCAATGTGTCCATGATTTCACTGCAACCAGAGATCTGTTCAGAAGTTGGACACATATCTGTGTGTGTAAAGTGGCCTTTAAAGTATTGATCAGTAAAACTAGATGTCTTTCAGAATGTGCAAATCTCACATCCTTAAAGGGAATCTATCAGGTCAAAAATCCATATGTAGCTGATATAATTTTCTAATTCCTCTGGTAAAGCACTTTCTATTCATGTTTTTCTTTTATTTATACTCTCTCCATCCTCTGTAAACTGCAAATAGGGAGATTCATTCCATCAGTCAATCACAGTGAGCGATCACTTAGTTCTCTGCTCCACTCCCCAAGGATGAATATTCATATAGTGACATCACTCGACTGCATTGCCCTTCTCTGAAAGCATAAAACCAAAGCGAAAATGAAAGCTGGTGTGAGACACATGGCACAGTGGGAGGGAGTGAATAGCTGCCTGGGAAAGAGTGAATAATAAAGACCATTTACTAGTGAAGCTACCTGTCTGCTGGGTGTGAAGGTCCATATAGCAAGAGAACAAGAAAGGGTACAGTAATGATTTTGTGGCACCCCTGCGACCAGGGTGGCCACAGGTAAGAACTGCAGCCAGGAAGGTGGAGACAGTTTTATACAAATACCTTCACAAATATACCCCCAGACACAAGACCCAACCCGGAGCCTGGGACTCTAGGCGGGCAAGGGGTGATAGGGCCAGTCACAAGTGGGTGGGACGTAGGCAAGGTGACGGACCGGGTACATAAGGGGAAAACCAGGAAGCGTTAAGTAGTAGGCCAGAGGGTGCCATGCAGTAAAGACCAGGACTAGGCCAGTACAGCTGGGCCAGCAAGGAAAACGGCAGAGGTGCCAGAGAACGACTGAAGCAGAGGATCCCCTTTGTATGCAGCAGTCACACGGGTAGGAAGGAGCCTGGTGGGTCCTTGAAATAGAGGGGCACTGGAAGGCTAGGCTGGGACCAGAGAGCTGGCTCTGAGGTGACCGCAGCTACAAGCAGGATCACAGACATTCCGGCAGGGAGATACAGATTCCATGTCTGATTTCCTAACACAAATGCAGGAGGTACAGTTGCACATAGGGCTCCAGATCTTAGACATACCCGTACACAGGGTTAAACCAACAAGGACCCAAGTGACCTACCATACAGCACACAAGGAGAAGAGAGGTTTAGAAGGGCCTGAAAGGAATCAAGCAGGGGAAGGGTCTAAGGCAGGAACCTGGCTGCAGTAGAGCTAAATGCACGGTGAAAGTGTTGAGTGAACTTGTGAAAGCTGAAACAACTTGTAAACTGGCAGAACTTAGAGTAAAGACCCGGTGAACCCCGCCAGAGTCTCCAGTGTTTGTGTCTTTGCATGATATACTGTTATTCACCCTGTCAGGAGCAGCCCGACCCACGGCGGGCTCATCCATTGGGCTGCAGCACCATCCATCCTCCTGGCAGAAGCAAGCAGCAGCGGTGGTCCCCATTGACCACAACCTGTGGTTGGTGTCACGACTATCCCTGTAAATTTTACATATTCTGAAAGGGCTGCCCAGGCACTATTCAAGGTCACTATTAGTATCATAGTGAAAAATAACCTGACGAAATACAGACTAAATCCTTTACCTAAAGAAAATGTCATGCTTGAACATTATATAGGTAAGCTAAATCGCACCTTGCAGCCCCACTCTGATGTCTCTAATATGTTTGAGACATGCAATATGGTCTCGTCACTTCTGCCAAAACATGACATTCCCCACCCACTGTGGGTACATAAAGTCAGCTTGGTACAGTTTCACACTGATATCCCCTGGCCATACAGGCACAGGGAGGCACAGGAATTGAGAGAGAGTAATTTACTTAACCTCTGGTGAGATACCACACTCGCTCACAACCCTGACAGGTTAGTAAAACCCTTTTCACTAGCCCCAGTGAAACAGAGTCCTGCCAGCCAGGTAGAGTTGCCACCAGTTAATTATTAGTTATAAGCCTGATCTGTTAACAGGATATATTGGGCCAGAAACCAGCCCAGATAGCGTGTAATATTAAACTGAGAGCATGGACATGAGAATTTGTGCATTGAGATAAAAGAGCAACCCAGCATTGAATTATATATGTAATTGACCCGCCCAGGCCGGGGTTCTCAGAGCTCGGGCATGGTGTCAGGGGAAACGCTAACTGGTGGCTGCACCCGAGTCCGTGGCTCTGGGGGTCGGTGACTTCTTAAATACAGTTTTTGTTAGAATGGTTTGTGATGCCACCTGTAGTAACTGGTGAGGGATCACCAGCGCCACTACAGTCCTCCGGAGGGCGTTGGTATTGCGGAAAGGGTGGTAAAGCTTCCTACAGGTGAAGCTGGGCCTCCTGGGCAGTGTTGAGTGGGCAGTTTGGAGTAGGGGCTTGGGCCAAGGTAATGTGGCTCACCGTAGCCGGGTCTTCACGTCTCCGGGCGTTGCTTCTCCCGTCACGGTTCCGCGCCCGAGGCTGTGGGGCCCGGTGGTCAGATCAAAATGAGGGAAATTGAACGGATAGGGGTTAATTCTTCTTGTCTTGACGCCACCTGCGGGTATTCCGGTGATTTAATCGGTGTTGCTTAGGCCTCCAGGGATGTACGGCAGCTGGGACGCTCCCCACAGGATGAGCGGGAGTCCCCAGGGCCAGGAGCTGCACTTGGTGGAGTATGGCAGCTCATTAATTACTGATTATTAGTCCAGGAATAACGCTCAGACACATTGAGTCTTTTGGTACCTTTACTGATGATAGCAGGTACACTCGGACCGGGTGATGAGGTTGACACTCCTGGAGTATCCACAGCAAGCAGTAGTGTAGGCTTCCTTCTATGCTGTTCTGGTGAGGCCTGGTGGATTTGGAATCCTGCCAGACCGGGTTGCACGTTCTGGTAGAACGGGATTCACCTGTGTTAGCTGCACTGAGGGCACTATAAAAGGGATGAGGTAAATTTACCCTCTTCCTGGGCTCTCATCTGGTGGTGCTTCAGGTGTACCAGGAGCTAGACTCCCTGGTTGAGGTGCTGGTTTCTCTGCAGGTTACGTTGTAGTTCCCACAGCTCGGTTCCAGTAACCGGATTGTTAGGGAGAGTTGGGATAACTCTTCTGTCCCTGAGAGGTGCTTTCCTTCTGTCCTATGACTCCAGTTGCAAGGGTCTCTCACTTCTCTGGGTGTGCTGGTTTGGCCTAGTGTGGCTCCAGTACCAGTGACTGCACACTTCCTGCAGCTCTCCTAGCGTCTGCACACTCTGCTGTTTCTCCCTCCAGGACCCTATTTATAGGGGAAACTGGCTTAACACTAGAAGTCCCAGAGACAGGTCATTTGACCTTTTTACCATTGAAAACCAAGGATCCTTTAAATTCCCGGGACTTTTAGTGTTAAGGAAACCAGTGGAGCTCCCCCTAGAGGCCTGGGGTGAAACAGGGTGTCCTAAAGGTGTTGTTAGTGGTGAGTTCTACTTGCTGTGTACATTCCATTTGTGTACCAAGAGTTCTGTGGTGCCCCAACCAGGGTGCCAGGGTGCCACAAATGTATGGTGAAACAGTCTCTACGGAGCCCGGGAACAGGGAGGAATAACGCACACACACATCGCTGAGGGTCTCTTTACCTTTTACTGGTGAAACTGCAGGTAAGATATCCAGAGCGCTGTCGGGTGACCAGATGCACAGTTGAAGTTCTACAGAGAGTGGGTATAAGGCCTCCTTAAGTTCTCTCTCCTGTTGTTGAAGCCCTGCCCGTGTATAACCTGGCTGGCCTCCTCACTTCTCTCCCTCTCCTCCTGCGCGATCTGCAGGTTACCCTCGATGATCATCGTTGCCCTCTCCTCTCTACGGTGTCTGGCTCCCTTTATTTTGAGTACGCAGGGGGACCGGGTGACTGAAGTCTCCATGGTGTGTCGGGGTTTTCTGCTGGCTTGAAGCACTACTGCAGGTGCGGACCCCCGAAGTTCGGTGTCTAATTGGGCGAACCTCCACTGACTCCTCTACTCCCACTATACTCCGTACTCCTCGCCTTCCGATCCCACTCCTGGGCCTGGCTAGACGGCAGAAGGGCTACTCCGGGTCACTGGTTCGGGGCTAGCACAGCACCGCACACCAGGATGTCTTCGCAGCTCTCCTAGCGTCTGCACACTCTGTATAACTCCTCCCCAAGCACCAGTATTTATAGGGGATCTTGCCTAAAGTCAGCAAGTTGGGCTCCTCCTACCGTGCTGGGGTGGAAGGTGTTGTTTGTAGGTGGTACCCTCTATGAAAATCCAGCCGTGCACTGGAAGCTGGTTACCTGTGGGAGCAGGGTGCCACATTATCACCTTAATGACACACTAGAAAACAACACTACTTACATTATGGATTTACAGATATTATAGTCAGATATGCAAATAAAGATAATACTTACAAAAGGTATATGCAGACAATATAGATCAGTTACCTGACCCTTGTTTGCTGAGAGCCACAGAGAGGCAATGTTGAGCCAGAGGTTTCTTTGGTAACTTCCAACACAATACACAAGAAACATGAATACACCTTTTAACCCTTCACATGTACCAAACCCATGGTGACCTCATGTAGAGACTGTCTGTGGGATAGACTCAATACTAAATAGAATTATGAAATTTAAATTTTCCTCATATCTTTGCTTCTGAGTGTCACAGGCAAAAGGATATTGCCATCATATTTCCTATTATGAATGACCTATTGATAGATAAAAAATTTGACGTCCCTGCGGTTTAGTCGCTACTATGGTACTGCACCTATCAAATAGGTGTGGCATCATGCTTGCAGGTAAAAAGGGAAAGCTTTGCTGAGACCCCCAACACACACCCAACACTATCCAAACTCCAGGCCAGGGAGATGCTGGGTGGAAGAGACTCACATTCATAGCAGTCCCCATATACTGGTTTGTGGGAGGAGTTAGGTTAAGGGTAGGCGGAGGATGCATGTGGTTCTGCTGCCTTTCCCAAGCCTGAGGACGCGAATCTGCAGTTGGCCGTACGACCAGGCAGAGGAACTAGTTGCACAGTGTTATCAGCCCCAATTCAGCCTGGACATCTTCAGGATCAGCCGAGAAACTGGAGGTCACTGGGCTACATGTACAGTGACTACCATGGAGGACTTTCCCAAGACTAAGGAACTATATAGGGCCAAGAAGACTTGCAAGGCAGTCGATCGGAGGGCCCGTAGTCACCTGCCTTTAGGACTTGTAAACACAGGACACTAGGAGGGCTAGGAGTAGCAGTGTCAGAGAGGAAAGGGCTGCAAGGAAAGCCATATTTCCTGTGTTTCAACAGAGTGGACCCAGACTACTTGCGAGCTGGCCAGACTGCAATCCTTGTGAATGCAATACCCCGGCTGGATTGTGTCTGCACTGAACTTCAGTAAAGGTAAATGGAAAGAATTTCAAGAACCTTGTGTCTGTCTACTCTTTCCTGCACCCCTCTGTATCCCTACACCTTCAGCTACTGAAACCACCATCATCATCTTCACTTCACTACCACTACACCCCAGGGGCCTGCTCCATCTGAAGGGAGTTATCCAACTAGTTGCTTCATCACCTATCTCCTGGGGACCACCATATGCAGTGCTGGTCATCCCTGACCAGAAACCTCAGATGGTGTCACGACAAACAATTCCCCTTAAAATTCCCCCTTAACATGTCCGGTATGGGCCACAACCTCCTGGACCACTACCGTCACATCCATCAGACTGACCCCGGATGACGAGTACCCCGGCCCCACGACTGAGACACAAAAATGTTTATCAACTGTCGTCCAGAAGCTAGTTATTAATTTGAAGATGATAGGCATGTTACACAGTTAAGCAAAAATGTGTATTACGTTTGTCCCGATATCCTGAGGCTAAAGGTATGCCTGTGTGGTGCCCCGCAACGAGTGCGTCACAAGAGGGTATTGCAGCTATAAATGCAGCCGCAATATTCTCTGACACAGCAGTGACCTAGTTAACTTTGAGATCCAACCCTGCATGCATCACCTAGAACAGAGGGCCAATCCAGGGTCCTGGTGGGCGGAGTGCTAGGGAAGTGTGTAGGGAGAACAGACCCTTAGTCATTAGGAGAAGGGATCTAGAACTTGACCTGAGCAGTCTAGAACTTGGAGTAGGAGCGGGGGCTCCGCACCCCGTGCAGCCCCCGGGCCGTCACCGGTCGGGTGTCAGCACCTGAGGCCTCATCAACCGGGATCGGGCATCATTACCACGGGTTCCAAAAGACTCCCGTGCCCAAAACTTCACAGCCGGTTCACTGGTACCGAAGCTGGCAGCAGTTCACCTCTGCTACGCGAACCAGAAGCGTGGAGGAGCAGCTTCACAGGAGCACCCCACCACCAGCCAATTTCCAGTCGTCTAACCAGTGGTGTACCCACTGCGGGATCCAAGGCTCCCCAAAACATCCACAACGTACAACTTGGATAGGGCATTGAAGCAGCCTCCCCGTACCCGATCTGGTATTCCTGGGCGACAATGGCAAAGCACTTAGCTAGAATGGAGGAACACTTGCGGATCTCTGAGGGACACTATCACTGCTGAGTCCACCCGGTCCACTACCCGTAACTGTATGCCATGTACTGCCTGCTGGTTACAGTAAAGACCCGTTGCAGAGACTTTCTGTGTCCGTGCTTCCTTATGAGCTGTCCGTCCGCACTACAAGGTAACCGCAGCTGCCGCACAACATCTTAAGCAGCTCCAGCCTCCGGGGATCACCGCTCAGCCTGTGGGGAGCGTTCCATCTTGCTGCTGTCCATCCCCCGGAGGTTCCGCAGCGTCGGTAACGATTACCGAACCTACTCATAGGTGGCGTCACGAATAAATTAAACCCCTTTAATCTGTTCCTACAAGACGTCTTCAACTTTTGATCTGCACTACACCGGGCCCCACTACCGACAGGAGCGGCCCACCCGTGACAAGGAGGAAGGAGCTTCAGCCTGTCTAAACCGGAGTCCCGGCCACGGTGAGTCAGAAAATGGCGTCACGAACAGGATACGAGCAGACCCGCTCCCTAACGGGTATAATGTGCTTAAAAATGACTTTATTGTCTACAATTTGGACTTTGTTCGTCCCTAAAAGAACTGTCCCGCCTTTTCACCGTGGGCCAAGATGGCGCCCAAGATGGCGTTCCCGCCACAGGAATCCGCCACGTGCAAGCCCAGGAGTGAGTCAACCCCCCCCTCATCGTGGGAGGGTTAAAGACAAAAGGCGCCAAACTCTTTGTCCGCCTTGATTGCTCGATTCAACCATGGGGGCGGACCCCAAAGACTTTTCCCACCATTGGACTACAAATGCCCAGAGGAAATGGGAGTGTCACAGACCTTCTTCACCAGCTCTCTACCAGATTGGTTACCGGTTGAACGGGTGTGGTTTCCCTCCAAAGAAGAGAATGGCCAGCACGAGACTCCAAGACCTAATGCGGGAGGTCGAGGCGGAGGCCAGAGCAGCCATCGGCCAACCGGGTCCGGGCCCTGCGCTTACCATAAACGGCAGCCCCGACTTTTGGCTAGAAGCTCTACAAGACCTCCGGGTGCGGTTACTTGAGACTGTGGAGTGGACGATTCGCAGTTGTAGTGCGACCCTAGGCAGAAGACTCCATCATGCGATGCAGCAGAGCCGACCGGGTACAGCTTCTCCAGGCCCAGACGACATCGCCAGCTTCTCAACCGCCTCACCGTCGCCCACCACCTGTTCTGCTTCGTCACCGGAGCCCATAGACTGCATTATTCCTGTGGAGGCCACAGCTCAGCTCGTTCCAGCGACTAAAGCCGCAGCCGACCCCGTTCCCTAGCCGGAGCTTCCAATACGCTCCATAGAAGAAGCCGACATATACCTGGTTCCACCTGCGGAACCTGCGACTAGTTTCCACACTACTAAGACTGTCGCCTGTTTCTCCCCTGAACCGGAGGCCTACCTGGTGACCGGGATTGAAACACCACTTCCCGCTGCTACAGAAGAAGAGGCAGGCAGCCTGGAAGTCCTGCACAACGACCCTGAGGAGAACTTTGCAGCACAGCCACCCATCGACCCAGAGGATTCCGTACCATCATCTCCGTCAGCCGAGCAGCCCGACGTGGTCATCGAAGGAGAGGTCAAGGAGGATGACGACGAGATCTACAGCCCCGCTGAGGACCTCTACACCGGGTTCGCCTGGGGAGACACCAAGAATCCTTCTGCCAGGTGATCTGCTCGGGTGCACTGGTCGGGTGCCGCCGCAGCCACATCTTCTCCGGTTCCGTTAAACCGGGCTTTGCTCCAGACTGCCCACCAAGCTCGAGCCGTTCAACAACCATCACGCCGTAGTGACTGTATCCACACGCCGCACCACTCCGACGAAGAGGTACGTCGCCTCCGAAGGGAGGAGTGGCACGCTCGGCTGCACGCCAACATGCAGACCCGCGCTGAAGCCCGCCGCCAACCTCCATTGCCTGAACAGTTCCGTAAAACTGGACGGGTAAGCACCTTCAACTTATCCACCGGGTGGGGATTCGTAAGGGAGGAGGGTGTGAGTACTGAAGTGTTCGTGGGGCGCCGTGATGTGGAATCGCACATACCGCGAGGGCATCCTTACCGAGACTTATATAGAGGGGACATTGTAACCTATGAGCGATATGTATGCTGTGACGGGTGGTTCGCTATACGAGTCCGGAACACTGCCCTCCATAAGTGACTTTGTTGTTTGAACTTTTCACCAAGAGACTTCTTCCTGTTTGCAAAATAACACCGCGACTTGGCAGCTACAGCCTGAACTTTTACCTAAGGACAGCCGACCGCCCGCCGGGTCCGCGCAATGTGTTAACCTGTTTATTTTACCGTTTCACTTTTATGCATATAATGACCTGTCATTAATAATAGTGTTTATTACCTGTTATAAAATATAAAAACCTCTGTAATGTGGGTAGTGTGACGCTTGGGGACAAGCGTATTCAACCAAGGGGGAGTGTGGCGCCCCGCAACGAGTGCGTCACAAGAGGGTATTGCAGCCATAAATGCAGCCGCAATATTCTCTGACACAGCAGTGACCTAGTTAACTTTGAGATCCAACCCTGCATGCATCACCTAGAACAGAGGGCCAATCCAGGGTCCTGGTGGGCGGAGTGCTAGGGAAGTGTGTAGGGAGAACAGACCCTTAGTCATTAGGAGAAGGGATCTAGAACTTGACCTGAGCAGTCTAGAACTTGGAGTAGGAGCGGGGGCTCCGCACCCCGTGCAGCCCCCGGGCCGTCACCGGTCGGGTGTCAGCACCTGAGGCCTCATCAACCGGGATCGGGCATCATTACCACGGGTTCCAAAAGACTCCCGTGCCCAAAACTTCACAGCCGGTTCACTGGAACCAGAACCAGAAGCGTGGAGGAGCAGCTTCACAGGAGCACCCCACCACCAGCCAATTTCCAGTCGTCTAACCAGTGGTGTACCCACTGCGGGATCCAAGGCTCCCCAAAACATCCACAACGTACAACTTGGATAGGGCATTGAAGCAGCCTCCCAGTACCCGATCTGGTATTCCTGGGCGACAATGGCAAAGCACTTAGCTAGAATGGAGGAACACTTGCGGATCTCTGAGGGACACTATCACTGCTGAGTCCACCCGGTCCACTACCCGTAACTGTATGCCATGTACTGCCTGCTGGTTACAGTAAAGACCCGTTGCAGAGACTTTCTGTGTCCGTGCTTCCTTATGAACTGTCCGTCCGCACTACAAGGTAACCGCAGCTGCCGCACAACATCTTAAGCAGCTCCAGCCTCCGGGGATCCCCGCTCAGCCTGTGGGGAGCGTTCCATCTTGCTGCTGTCCATCCCCCGGAGGTTCCGCAGCGTCGGTAACGATTACCGAACCTACTCATAGGTGGCGTCACGAATAAATTAAACCCCTTTAATCTGTTCCTACAAGACGTCTTCAACTTTTGATCTGCACTACACCGGGCCCCACTACCGGCAGGCGCAGCCCACCCGTGACAAGGAGGAAGGAGCTTCAGCCTGTCTAAACCGGAGTCCCGGCCACGGTGAGTCACCTGCCATATTTGTGAGAGCTATGTACACCCCAATATTATATACTTTTCTACTGGCACCGATATGTCTGAGGATATTCTCTTATCCATCCCTGGGAAATGCCCTTGCCCGCCCCTGAGAATAAATTCTTCCAGCTGACTCTTTATGGGGTTGTAGTTTACAATGAGAACTCAATGAGTAGTAGCACTAGGCACTGCAATAATTACCCTGTATTGCTGTACGGTCATTCACATATGTCCAAGGTGCGGATACTCCAGATGGTGGTGCACATTTCAGATAAGTTACTGAAAGTTTACAATGAGAACTTCTTCCTTTTCTTAATTAACTTTCTCATTTCCACTTCTGCCATTGAGAACTCTGAAATAGATGACTAATATGTGCAGATGAAGGTTTAGAGACATACAGCTGTAAAGAATATTTTGTGGATTTATGATTTTTCATGACAGTTTTCATGATAGCCAGGGCCGCCGATACGGCCTTACAGGCCATACAGCTGTACGGGGCCCGGCGATCCATGGAGGGGGCGTGGCCATACAAACAGCTGAGTGGCGGTCCGGGCACGCTGGCTGTGGGCGGGGCCGTTTGGAGCAAGGAGGCCCGCCCCCTTTGGCCAGCAGTGCGCAGCACAGGCCGAGCACAGCAGATGTTGGATCGGAAGATGATCATTCTCAGCCTCACACAGACGCAGGTTGGCTGGCTGCAGCTGCAGCAGCACAGCCTGAGCCTGTACAATTGGGTAGTCAAGAGAGGAGATACAGGAACAGTGCTGGCTTCAAGGACAAGGATTGCACTGCAAAAAGCAAGCAGGCACTGCCATGGTTAATAAAGCTTTGGCCTATCAGTGACACACGGCTGAGGAGAAGGAGCTGCACCATGGCCCCGCCTCCTGGAGCTACACCATGGCCCCGCCCCCTGGAGACCCAAGCCGTAATGTGGACACTGCAGGTCAGGAGGCAAGTGTGAGCCCAGGGGCCATTCATCCAATGGGGGTGTGAGTGAGGGGCAGACTGGGCCCTGCTGCTGTGAGAGCTGCATCCAGCTATATGACAGGAGCATGTTTTGTACCAGAGATTTAATGGCCCAGATGCCCCATATATTTTGTGTGCCAGTCCCAGTCCCCCCATACCATGTGTACCTGTCACACATACCCTAAAATAATGGTGTGTGAAAGTAAACAGTTTTCCCAAAAAGCGATGGGGGGTGTCTGTGCCAGTCCATACATGCCTCCATATTCATGTGGTCAGTCAAGATGCCACATCCCCAATGTGTGTCCCAGTCACAAATCCCCCATACAGGGTGTGCCAGTAAAGGGATGCCCCATACACGTGTGTCCCAGTCACAGAGGGCCCCTTTCACTTGTGTGCCAGTCACAAATCCCCCTTACACGTGTGTGCCAGTCACAGATGCCCCATACACGTGTGTGCCGGGTAAAAAGATGCCCCATACATGTGTTTGCCAGAAGTCACAGTTCCCCCTTTCCCCTTTTGTGTGCCAGTCACAGATGCCCCCTTTTTTTATTCCATGTGTGCCATTTCATAGGGGCCCCATACACATTTGTGCCAGTCACTTTGCCCTTTACACGGGGTGCCAGTCACAGATCCCCCATAAGTTTTTGTGCGCTTGGGGGAAACCCGGCAAATGCTGACCCAAAGCGGGGATAAGGGGCTCCTATGGGAAAAAGGGTTGGGGAGGTGCAAAAAGGATTGACATGGTCATTTTTTTACCCCTGTGTTTCCCCCATAAAGGCGCTGCGTATATTTTTTGCATTGTCTGACGAAAAAAGTGAAAGTACTTCATTTGCTGGCGAAACACACTCACTTGCGTTTGGTTTGAAAAGCGCTTGAAAAAAAAGCGCATGTTTTAAACCAAACCTTATACGTGTGTTATGTGGGGGGCAAAATGGACTTTCACAGAGTCTCCTCAGGGTGAAAGGTTTTGGGGGGTATATAGAGTTCTTCTGAGGGTCATTTGTAGCTCTATATATTGGGAATCTGCTCCCCGCAGGTGCATTCCTCATTGTAGTACGTCCTCATTGTTCTGTTCTCACTGCTGTTGTCCCGTCCTCACTGTCCCTGTCTTTGTCCTAAATTTTCTGGTTACCATTGTCGGGCCTCACTGTTCCCTCCCATTCTCCCCGGGCCTCAGTGTCTACCCCGGTCCTAAATGTTAAACCCCTTTCCCCAGTTTTCCCCCCCTCCCCAGTGTCTCCTCCTTTATGTCCCCGGTCCCAGTGTCTCCCTCCTTTGGTGTCCCGGTCCTCAGTGTCCCCTCCCATTTCCCCTTCGTGTCCCAGGTCCTCAGTGTCGTCCATTTCCCCCACTGTCGCCAGGTTTCCCCAGTTTTTGTCCCTCCCCCACTGTCCCAAAGGGCCCCAGTGTGTCCATTCCCCCACTGTCCCAGGTCCTCAGTGTCGTCCATCCCTCACTTCGCCCGGTCCCCAGTGTCGTCCATCCCCCACT
>JARQOC010000005.1:505432493-505457508 GCA_033576535.1 Allobates femoralis
AGAAATAGGATACGAACATTGTAACATCTAGACAGAGTTCCTGAGTTATCGGTGTTTGACTTATACAAAAAAAGAAGAAAATTACTAATGTGACTAGATATAAATGTATTCAAATGTTTAATATCATAGAATAACAATAACAATTTACAATAAAATTTAAAACTCCCATGAGTGCAAAGTAACTCAAACAAAAGAAAGAAGAAGAACAGTAACACCCCAACACCGACCAGTAACACCCCAACACCGATTAGTAACACCCAACACCGATCAGTAACACCCCAACACCGATCAGTAACACCCCAACACCGATCAGTAACACCCCAACACCGATCAGTAACACCCCAACACCGGTGTAACACCCAACCGTAAAACCCAACACTTGGGTGTTACTGTTCTTCTTCTTTCTTTTGTTTGAGTTACTTTGCACTCATGGGAGTTTTCAGTCCTCCTATTTTTTAGATACAGCCTTCATCTTTCGTGAATATTTATTGTAAATTGTTATTGGTATTCTATGATATTAAACATTTGAAAACATTTATATCTAGTCACATTAGTAATTTTCTCTTCTTTTTTGTATAAGTCAAACACCGATAACTCAGGAACTCTGTCTAGATGTTACAATGTTCGTGTCCTATTTCTATTCCAGGGATTTTGCGTCCTAAACGTTCAGGTTTCCATTGCTAAATCTCTAATTCTGGAAGGTATTACTGTTACTTGTGTTTTTCACTGTACTAATAAGTAAGATTTATTGTTTTGATAATTAAATTGATTAAAAATGAGACCTAAACATGAGAGTCTATGTACAGGAATTTTTAACCCCTTGACGACCGATCATTGACTTTTGACGACGGCGTTAGCCGGGCCTTATTCCTCTGCCATAGTTTTCACGTCGGGCATGGGAATGGCAGCCTCGGCTAGCCCCGTCAGCAATCGTGAGATCCAAGTTGTCCTACCATCAGCTTGGATCCCAACCTACAAAAATTAAATACCGTATATACTCGTGTATAAGCCGAGCCGTGTATAAGCCAACCCCCCTACTTTTGCCCCCAAAATCTGGGAAAACCTATTGACTCGTGTATAAGCCGAGGGTGGACCCCAGCACAGGTATACAGCCCCCAGCAGTGTGGTATACAGGACCCCCCAGTGGTATACAGGCCTCCCCAGTGGTAGTATACAGCCCCCAGCAGTGTGGTATACAGCAGCCTCCCCAGTGGTATATACAGCAGCAGCCCCAGTGGTAGTATACAGCAGCCCCAGAGGTATATACAGCAGCCCCAGAGATAGTATACAGCAGCCCCAGAGGTATATATAGCAGCAGCCCCCGAGGTATATATAGCAGCAGCCCCAGAGGTATATATAGCAGCAGCCCCAGAGGTATATATAGCAGCAGCCCCAGAGGTATATATAGCAGCAGCTCGCCCACCACGCCCATGAGTATACAGGCCCCCCCATCAGTATCCAGGGCCCCCCCCTTGCTCCGGAAACCTGTAAAGTAAGATTATACTTATCACTGTCCTGTTGCCGCTGTCCCGCCGCCGCCATCGCGCTCCTCATCCGTCTTCTTCTGGCTTCCTCCTCGGTGCACAGACAATGACGTCATTGCCTGCGCACACCAGAGGAGGAAACCGGAAGAAGACGGATGAAGCCAGACGAGCGCGATGGTGGCGGCGGGACAGTGGCGACAGGACAGTGATAAGTATAATCTTACTTTACAGGTTTGCGGAGCGATGGGGGGGGCCTGTATACTCATGGGAGGGGGGTCGCCTGTGTACTGATAGGGGTATGACTCGCATATAATTTTTTAAAAAAGCCTGAATTTCTATTTTTTTCACTGTTTGAGTCACAAAAAGAAGTCATAAAACGCGATCAACAAATCGAATATGCCCCAAAATGGTAAAAACTACAACTCTTCCCGCAAAAAATGAGGCATCCCACTGCTCCGTAGTCAGAAAAATAAAAGCGCTACGGGGCTGCGCATGCGGCGAGGCAAAATCCTCTCTCATTATTTAAAAAAAAAACGTTTTACTTTTTAAAAGTAGTAAAAAAAAAAAAGTCATAAATTTTGTATGGGTGTGTCCGACCTGACCCGGAGAATAAAGGTGTTCTGTTACTTTTACCGCACGGGAAATTAACTAATAATAAAACTCAAAAAATATTAACGTAATAAATTTTTTTTTTAGTTCTCCCTCTCCTAAAAATAAATAAAAGTTATACAAAACAGTATATGCACCCAAAGTGGTGCAAAGGAAAAATACAACTTGCTATGCAAAAAACAAGCCCCCCCCCCACTTTGAAATGTGGCTTTTTTTTAAGGATTCAGATATTCGCTAGATCCGTTTAAGCAGCGGCGACTTCGGCGTGGGCGAATTGTGGGCAGCATCAGGACTTCATTGGCGATGTGTCGCGGCGGGGGAAGGGGGGCAGTGTGCTGCGATGATTGTGAAGAGGAGGGCCTGTAGGCATCACGGGGGACGATAATGACTCACTGACCGAACTTTTAGATCGTCCCAGTCACTCGCCACCTCCTCACTTCACTCTCTCTGTTGGTGTCCCCCCAATGCTCTGTCCTTGGACCCCTCCTCTTCTCCATCTACACCTCAGGACCATTGCTCAAACCGGATCTAACGAATATCTATCAGAATCCATCGAAAAAACGGGCAATTTCAAAAGAGGGGGGCTAGCTACGGGTTAGCCCCCCCCAATATCTCGGGAACGAAAGGAGATCTAACGTTAATTTTCGCTGATCAAACCGTATCTAACGAATATCTATTAGAATCCATCGAAAAAACGGGCAATTTCAAAAGAAGGGGGGGCTAGCTATGGGTTAGCCCCCCCAATATCTTGGGAACGAAAGGAGATCTAACGTTAATTTTTGCTGATCAAACCGGATCTAACGAATATCTATCAGAATCCATCGAAAAAACGGGCAATTTCAAAAGAGGGGGGGCTAACCCGTACCCAACCCCCCACCTTAGACCCCCAATATCTCGGGAACGAAAGGAGATCTATCGTTAATTTTTGCTGATCAAACCGGATCTAATGAATATCTATCAGAATCCATCGAAAAAACAGGCAATTTCAAAAGAGGGGGGGCTAACCCGTACCCAACCCCCCACCTTAGACCCCCAATATCTCGGGAACGAAAGGAGATCTATCGTTAATTTTTGCTGATCAAACCGGATCTATCGAATATCTATCAGAATCCATCGAAAAAAACGAGCAATTTCAAAAGAGGGGGGGCTAACCCGTACCCAACCCCCCACCTTAGACCCCCGATATCTCGGGAACGAAAGGAGATCTAACGTTAATTTTTGCTGATCAAACCGGATCTAACGAATATCTATCAGAATCCATCGAAAAATCGGGCAATTTCAAAAGAGGGGGGGCTAACCCGTACCCAACCCCCCACCTGAGACCCCCAATATCTCCTGAACGAAAGGAGATCTAACGTTAATTTTCGCTGATCAAACCGGATCTAACGAATATCTATTAGAATCCATCGAAAAAACTGGCAATTTCAAAAGAGGGGGGGCTAGCTACGGGTTAGCCCCCCCCAATATCTCGGGAACGAAAGGAGATCTAACGTTAATTTTCGCTGATCAAACCGGATCTAACGAATATCTATTAGAATCCATCGAAAAAACTGGCAATTTCAAAAGAGGGGGGGCTAGCTACGGGTTAGCCCCCCCAATATCTCGGGAACGAAAGGAGATCTAACGTTAATTTTTGCTGATCAAACCGGATCTAACGAATATCTATTAGAATCCATCGAAAAAACGGGCAATTTCAAAAGAGGGGGGGCTAGCTACGGGTTAGCCCCCCCTGAAAAAGATCCTAAATATCTCATTTTGTAGAGGAGATCTAACGTTAGTTTTGGTTGATCAAACCGGATCTAACAAAGATCTAACGAATGGAAACATTTTATACCCAAATTCTCTATAAGGGGGGGCTAACCCGGGCTAGGTTTAGAGCCAGTGTTAATAAGGTGGTGCTTGTTTTTAATCGTTTTAAATACAAATGATCGTAAAATTTCACTTTTCCATTGCAACTTTAGGTATCAAAGCTCACAATATTCACACTAAGGCTCATTATTAGAAATCATAATAAAAAGTACTCCCCAGGTCGCCCTGGAGGAAAATAGAGAAATCAGGCCACTGCTTTGTATTCATTTGTGTTTTCTATAAAACTTCACTGTATAAACCTTCAAGGAAGCCTGTCCTTGGTTTTTTTCTTTTCTTGAAAACTTCAATAACAATTTGTCAATTTTCAATCCTCTTTCCCATTTTGCCTGAGAATATTGCAAATCACGACAGAAATAAAACACAACGCACCTGATGTAACTATGTATAACCGCAGGCCTAAGAACCTGGCTACAAATCTATTATCACTGCAACATCCCATGTATTGGTTCAGCTCATATCCCCAGGCAAATAACTCAGCAGGAAAGGAATTAAACTTGCATTCAATATCTACATAAAGCACCTTTAACAATTGCCATATCCGTATGTTCCTGCTTATTGCATATTTGTCAGACTTAAGTCTCTGGTCTTCCAATCTGCATTCATAAGTAGCGACTGCATTGTAATTTAGTAAAACTCCATCAAAATTACACTGCAGCCAAACCTGGGCCCCCTATCCTGTAGTAGTGACCATGGGTCACATCCAAAAATAATCTACTGCGGTTTCATTTTATAGGGAACCTGTCAGCTACTTTATGCCTTTCCCCCCCAGCTATCACTGTCTGTCCCTGTAGCTTCATAGTGACCCACGCCAGGGCCTTTGGGTACCCAGTGCCGGGCGTTAATCAAAGGGGAAGTTACGGGCGGCCTGTGCCCAGGCCCGTGGCCCTGGTGGTCGCTGAAAAAGGGATTAAAATAAAAATAAAATGTCTTCATGATGCCACCTACTGTGTTCGGTGATGGCACCGGTGCTGCTGCAGACCTCCAGGGATGTTGGATGGGGCAGGTAGATGGTGACACTCCCTGTAGGTAGAGCAGGATCCCCGTGGCAGAGATGGATGATGAATAGGGGATTTCTACACAGGGAGGCTGCTCTGCAGGTGGAAATGCTGGTGCAGGGCAGGATCAGGGGCTGCAATTAAGCACACACACACTGGAGTTGTTTCTTTACCTTTACTGATGTTGCCGGTTGAAGGTAATATCCAGGGTACAGTCTGGGTCGTCGGGTGGCAGTTGAGGATTTCCACACCCGATGAGTTATGAGGCCTCTTCTGTGCTGTGTGTGTGTTTAAGTTCTGGCCTGACTGAATCCTGGCCCTCATCACGACTCTTAAACGAGGCTCAACGGACTCTATTTGCATATTTGAATCCTGGCCCTGACTTCTCCTGTGTTCCTCACTTGTATGGCAGGTAAGATGAACCTTCTGTTGGGCACCGCTAACTCCTCTGCGGTCCCTGGATCTATGTAGTTGCTGTTCCACAAGTGCTGACAGGAGCCTGAAGGCTCCCTGGTCCTCCGGTACTCTCTGCTGGGCTAACTGGACCCGTGCAGACTCAGACTCCGGCATCCGGGTTGCTTCTGTCTGTTGCTGGGGCGAAACGGTATGGTTCCTCTGCCCCACTCTGTTCCTCGCCTTGCCTCCGACCCTTGTCCTTGGGTTCCCTACACTGGCTAGGCTTCCCTCTGGTGCGGGCCTAGGGTAGCACCGCTCACCAGGATGTCTTCACAGTTCTCCCTGGAACTGCACTCTCCTAACTTCTCCCCCAGGTCTGGATTTTATAAGGGACCTTGCCTGAAGTCGGCAAGTAGAGCTCCCCCTTCAGGTCTGGGGTGGAAAGTGCTGCATGTATAAGTGTACCTGATGTGGAAATCCCTCCGTGCACCAGGTGTTCCTGCGGCAACTTACCCGCAGGGGTGCCACAATAGTACTATTGTAATCATCCCTGTCTCAGCTCATAGTGTATTGTTAATGGTGAAAAAAAGCATTTATACACTTACATTTTCTGAGGCATTGACTACTCCTAGGAGGATGTAGTAACTCTGGCAGGTTAATATTGTTTACATTTCAGATTTTATAAAATGCTATATGGCCTGTGTGATGTCATGATCATGTGACTATAATAGGTGGACCTAAGTCTTCATAGACCATAATGATTTTGCTTGCTTAGCTTTACCTACTATGGTCACATAATCGTTACATCACACAGGTCCTTTATACAGAGAAGTTAATAGCGAGTTAACTATTACTCTGCCAGAGTGATCACGTCCTCCAAGGTGACTACACACTGCCTCATTTACATAAGAAAATGTAAGTGTAAACATGCTTTTTTTTCACCTTTAACATTACACTATTAGCTCAGACAGGGATGATTAGAATAGTACTTTGAAGCTGCAGGTACAGACTGTGATATCTGGGGGGCATAAACCACCTGACAGGTTCTTTTTAAGTTCAAACAAAGCAGAACCAATAGTATAATGAGGTAGGGGGTCCAATAACCATCAAAGGAAAAAACTTTCAAAGTTTAACTTTTAAAAAGCAAGGTAAACTCCCATATTTAGTGATATAAAATAATATAGATTGGGAAATGTAAGGGCTATCTGCCCCTGGTAGGCCCTAATTTGGCACTACCTATCCGCAGAGGTTGGCTCCCTAAATTAATGAAATGCCGCCTGTTCTCAAAGTTGGCTATACATAATTTCACGCAAAACTGCAAAAATGGGCTGGACAAAACTGTTGGGGCTTTTCGAAATTTTGGGAATTGGGAACCAAATTTGTTAAAAAAAAAAATCAACAATTTCAATGTTACAACTTACAAGTCCATCTCCAGAGATCGTGATGTTCCTTTGTTCACGGTGCGCAACATAACCAAGAAATTTACTACCCATGGCAATTTAGCTAATCTTCCTAGACATCGATGGCAGAGAAAAATTGATGAAAGGAAGCAACGCAAGATAGTCAGGGTGGTGGATAAGCAGTCCCAATCAAGCTCCAAAGAAATTCAAGTTGTCCTGCAGGATCCTGGTGCACCAGTGTCAGTGCAAACTATTCATCGACACTTGAAATAAATGAAATGCTAACGAAGAACAATAAAGAAGCCACTACTGCTGTCACAAAAAAATAAAAAAGCTAGACTGCAGTTTGCCAAAATATATGTGAGTAAGCCAAAATCATTCTGGAAATGTGTCTTGTGGACAGATGAGACCAATATAGAGCTTTTTGGTAAAGCACATTATTCTACTGTTTATCGAAAATGGGATGAGACCTACAAGGTAAAGAACTCAGTACCTACAGTCAAATACGGTAAAGGGTCAAAGATGTTTTGGGGTTGTTTTGCTGCCTCTGACACTGGGTGACTTAACTGTGAGTAATGCATCATGAAATATGAAGATTACCAAAGGATTTTGAATTGCAATGTAGTGTCCAGTGTCAGAAAGCTGGGTTTGTGTTCTAGGTCATCCAGCATGACAATGAAAAACCATAATTCAAAAAGCACCCAGAAATGGATGGAAACAAAGCACTGGAGAGGTCTGAAGTGACAGCAATGTCTGCGAATCTGAATGTCATTGAACATCTGTGGAGAGATCCTAAAATTGCTATTGGTAAAAGGCGCCTTCAAATATTAGAGACCTGGAGCAGCTTGCAGAACAAGAGTGGTCCAAAATTCCAGATGAGAGGTGTAGGAAGCTCGTTGATAATTATAGGAAGCGATTGATTGCAGTTATTTACCGTATTTTTCAGATTATAAAATGCACTTTTTTCCACAAAAATTGGTGGGAAAATGGGGGTTCAGGACTAGAGCTAAAGGACTAGAGCTGTGGGGGGTTAACCACGGTAGCGTGCGATAGGTGCCGTGATGTTCTATGTGCCTGGATTAATTCCCAATCTGCAAGTGGTTGTTAGAGGTTGAGACTTCTAGAAAAAGGATGCAGATGAAAATCCACGGCCATTTTCTACAAGTCTCAACCTCTAGCAACCACTTCCAGCTTGAAAATAAATCCACTCACATAGAAAATGGTGGCGCATCACGCCGCAGCCTCCATGGACCCGTGAAACCTGCCTCCGGCACCCTTGCTCCGCCACCGCAACCGCCTTGGTAAGTCATGGTTGCTCCAGGGGAACTATGTACAAGATAGGAGATAGGGAGCTATATATACACCAGGATGGGGTATATATATATCCAGGATGGGGGGTTATGTATACCAGAATGGGGGGCATATATACCAGGGGTTGGGGGACCATGCATACTAGGATGGATGACCATATATACCAGGATGGGGGACCATATATACCACGATAGGTGTCATATATACTAGAATGGGGACATATATACCAGGATGGGGGCATAGATACCAAGATGGGCGATATATATATATATATATATATATATATATATACACTAGATGGTGGCCCGATTCTAACGCATCGGGTATTCTAGAGTATGTATGTAGTTGACGTACTATGACTGACAGAACTTCTTCAGTCAACGTGAGTGAACTACATATATATATATATACATATATATATATTGTGAGGTAGCAACCGGGGAACCCGCTTGCATAACGACAAAACACGTGTTTATAAGTTTAACCAATGTCTACCCGTTTATTTTTCACATATAATAACATAACCTGGGTAGCATGTTGGACACATATCACATTGATTATAAACACTTTACATAAATACATCATACATTACATAGAACATTGCACGTATACATTCACAATAACCCGGGACCTGTAACCACGACTCTCTCCCCATTGGAGCTCTAACACCTGCTCCCGTGGTAACTACGGCCTCCAGCCTACTTACACATCTTACAGTACATTTATAATAAATACATTTGATATACTTCGACGATGACCCCTCCGGGATCATAACAGGGATTGAGCAACCTAAGTACCGGGTATGTCATGTATCCCCAAGGGGCTCCTTCCTGGACGTATCTCCGCCTACGTCCCGGTCAGAGTCCACCTGGTTCAACCATGGTGTCCCCACTCTAGGAGCCCTTTTAACCCCTGCTTCTGACCTTCGTTACATACGCCTCAACGGGCCCTGTGGGTCCCAATGGCGGTACCTGCCGCCTGGCTTTAGTCACCCAGCTTGATGACCTAACATTACCCCGTAGTCAGGATTCCTGCCTGACCGGGCCTTACATACCATGTGTGATCCATCATTCAAACGTCCATGGATCACATACATTTCTTCCACATGCTCACAGCCCATCATCCATGGACTGTGGCTCCTCCATGGCCCATTACAGGGACTGGCAAACCATAGTACACGGGAACCTCATCCATTACCTACTAGGAGCCCTATTACCCCTGTGTCTGGCACCACAGGCACACCCACACCATTAGAGGCCGTGGTTGAGGGACGGGTACCCTCTGCAAGCAGCAGGGCAAGCCTCCCTCTCGTCCCACAGGGACGGAACGCCTCCAACATCATCCATACTGGCTGGGTCACTTTCTCCCCACATTATTATACAATGTTCTTACATAGGTCATCATCTTACATTCAGGGCAATTGCCTAAGCCCCTACATACATCAACGGGTCCTTTACCGACTGCCTAGTCGGACCCAATAGCGGTTATGCCCGCCTGGCATTACTCACACACAGCTCACTCCGTTACACGGGAACCGCTGTCTTACCGGGCACGGATCTGGGTCTCGCTACCTGTGTAACGGGTCCACCAAGCGTCCCCCAAGGGCTCCTTTCCCGGACGTGGTTCACCCCACGCCCGGACCAGTCTCCACCGGGTTCAGCCACGGCTTCCCCACCAGGTGCTATCACAACCGCAGACCTTGGCACCGGCCTGGAGCTAGCATGCTCCCTTCATTCACACAGAGCCTCTAGACTGCTCAGCACTTGGCTGGTCTCAGCTTCCATCTGAATCTCTCAGCACGAGTCTCAGCTTCTCTCTGAATCTGAATGGATCTCTCAATCACTCAGCTGGCTGCCTCTTATCGTGCCAGCCACTCCCACATGGACACACCCCCTTAGCTGCCGGAAATCAGCCTTTCACACAGCTCAGGTTAACTCCCTGTGTTCCGGGTTGTCAGCACTCAGCCCTTACATCCCTTAGAGCCTCATCGATCTCATCCCACTCTCACTGCCGCTCATTAGGCTCATGATACCTTGTGTTCACAGTTGTTTCACACAGCATTATCAGTCAAACCGGCCAGTGTGCACAGGATCATACCTTGATCCTGCATGTGATGCGCCCCGGCCATGAGGATCATGCCGGCGGTGCCTCACAATATATATATAGCAGCACTACAGTATATGGCAGTACATTACAGTACATGTATAGCAGCGCTATAGTATACAGGGGTTACTTTATAGTACATGTATAGCAGCACTATAGTATATGGCGGTACATTACAGCACATGTATTGCAGCGCTATAGTATATGGCAGTACATTACAGTACATGTATAGCAGCACTATGGTATGTGGCGGTACATTACAGCACATGTATAGCAGCGCTATGGTATGTGGCGGTACATTACAGCACATGTATAGCAGCGCTATGGTATGTGGCGGTACATTACAGCACATGTATAGCAGCGCTATGGTATATGGTGGTACATTACAGTACATGTATAGCAGCGCTATGGTATGTGGCGGTACATTACAGCACATGTATTGCAACGCTATCGTATATGGCGGTACATTACAGCACATGTATAGCAGCGCTATGGTATATGGCGGTACATTACAGTACATGAATAGCAGAACTATAGTATATGGCGGTACATTACAGTACATGTATAGCAGTGCTATGGTATATGGCGGTACATTACAGCACATGTATAGCAGCACTATAGTATATGGCCGTACATTACAGTACATGTATAGCAGCGCTATGGTATATGGCGGTATATTATAGTACATGTATTGCTGCACTATGCTATATGGCGATACTCCGCTCCCCGTTGCGCCCTGCTCCTCCTGGCCCCCGCTCCTCCACAGTAAAAGTGAAAATAAAAAAATCCTCAGTGAGGATTCTCACCTGTCCGCCAGCTCACTCCACCTCCGTCTTCTAGGTCCTAGAGGCCTTTATGACCTGTTGTTGCCTGGAAAACCGATAAGCTGATCAGTCACATGACCGCTAACTGCCGGGGTGGCAGGATGGAGCAGGGGGGCAGGATGTAGCCGAAGGTGCAGGATGGAGCCGGGGGGGCAGGATGGAGGCGGGGGGGGGGCAGGATGGAGCGAGTGGGGCAAAATGGAGCGAGCAGGGCAGGATGGATGCAAGGGGGGCAGGATGGATGCGGGGGGGCAGGATGGATAGGGAGCTATATATACACCAGAATGGGGGATATATATTTATCCAGGATGGGGGGTTATCTAAACCAGAATGGGGGGCATATATACCAGGTTGGGGGACCATGCATAAAGAATGGAGGACCATATATATATATATTGACCTGGTCTCTAATCTGAGCTGCTGTTAACCTGCGATTTCTCAGGCTGGTGACTCAGATGAGTGTATCTTCCACAGCAGAGGTGACTCTTGACCTTCCTTTCCTGGGGCGGTCCTCATGTGAGCCAGTTTATTTGTAGCACTTGATGGTTTTCTGCAACTCCACTTGGGGACACTTTCAAAGTTTTCCCAATCTTTCGGACTGACTGACCTTCATTTCTTATAATAATGATGGCCACTCGTTTTTCTGTATTTAGCTGCTTTTTTCTTGCCATAATACAAATTCTATATTCTAAATTCTATAGTAGGACTATCAGCTGTGTATCAACCAGACTTTTGCACAATACAACGGATGGTCCCTACCCCATTTATAAGGCAAGAACTCCCACTTATTAAACCTGACAGGGCACACCTGTGAAGTGAAAATCACTTCCAGTGACTACCTCTTGAAGCTCATCAAGAGAATGCCAAGAGTGTGCAAAGCAGTAATCAAATCAAAAGGTGGCTACTTTGAAGAACCTAGAATATAAGACATATCTTCAGTTGTTTCACACCTTTTTGTTAAGTATATAATTCCACATGTGTTATTTCATAGTGTTGATGCCTTCAGTGTGAATCTACAATTTTCATAGTCATGAAAATAAAGAAAACTCATTGAATGAGAAGGTGTGTCCAAATGTTTGGTCTGTACTGTATTCATTGCCATAATAATACTGATTATAAGACAGGCACTGTATTTTTTTACTCTTTTTCATTCTATAAAGTGAAAAATACGGTATTCCAAGGGGTATGCAACCAAATATTAAGTTCAGGGTGCCAACAATTTCGTTCTGCCCACATTTGGAGTTGTGTGAAAGTATGTCCAATTTGCCTTTTTTGTGTTTTTCCAATACACATAAAGGCAATAACCATGTGTATAACAAAACCTGTTTGGGTTAATAGCTATTCTCCTTATGGGGCTCAAACTGCCTGCTGGCATAGGGTGTCTTTTAGCTGCAATGCTCCTCTAGGAAATAAGCAAATTTTCACTTCAGTGAAGAAGTAGATGAACTCTAGCGATACCTATTGAAGATAGCAATACTAAAAGTCAGAACTGACTATTTAACAATCCCTTTAATATGATTTAGGATTTGTGCCAGAGCAGAGTCTCAATCTGGTGCATTTTGGGATGATTGTCCCTCATCAATGCAGTGTGTGGGATCTGATCTGGCTTCATAAGTGACTAAAGCGGCCGTCACACGCAACGATTTCTTGCCCGATATCGTTTAAGCGATCTCCTTTTTGATCGCTTAAGCGATATCGGGCAAGAAATCGTTGCATGTAATCAAGCGATTTACGATGTGAAATCGCTTGATCGTGACATCGCTGATCTGAGCTCCGGAGCTCAGATCTAGCGATGAACGATTTAGCGATCTGCTTCATCGTGGTGTATGACACCACGATGAACGATCTCCCAGCAGCAGAGCCTATGCTGGGAGATGGTATCTATGGTACACGTCGGGTAACTAAGCGCCGCGCGGCGCCTAGTAACCCGATGTGTACCATAGTAACCAGCGAGATCGCGGATCCACATCGCTGGTGAGTTTGTCTGTGTGACAGCTCACCAGCGATGTGAGCGATATTGTAAGCGATCGCGCGTGCACGTGATCGCTTACAATATCGCTAGAGATATCTCAGCGTGTGACGGCCGCCTAAGACGAGGTCTAGGGGACTACCTATTCTCCTTATAGAGATCAATCAGCATGCGAGCATGAGGAGTCTTTTAGCAGCAATGCTCCTCTGGGAAATATGCAATAGCTATTCCCCAGACATCCTCTGCCCTCGTAAACACCATGGGAGTTGCATCAGAAGTCGGAGGACAGCATCTTCAATAGGATGGTGCCAGAGATAGTGGTATGTGCAGGTACAGGCTCTGGCGCCATTTTATTGGAGTGACAGAAGTACATTCAACATTCTAATGCACACGCCCCAGACATATGAGTAATGTGGGTGATGGGGGGAAAGTAAAGAGGAGGAACAATATAGAAAAAGCCGACCCACATAAGCCCGCCCTGTTGCACATGCCAATCAATTACTGCGCTCGTTTCTGGATCTTTGCACACAGTTTTTTCTGCAATAACACATGTGATCTGGAAAGTGAAGATATGATTTGATTAACCCTCCTAGTTCCAGTATGGCACTGCCTGTACCTTACATGTCAAAATCCTGTTGGTTGGTTCCCTTTAAAAGAACAGTATCGTGCAGCCAGGCTCTAATTAATGCTGCCAATGTTTTGGTGAACATAGATCGTCTGACAGGTTCCCTTTAAAAGAAACATACATCATGCTATAATTTTCATCTTATAGAATGATGTATGTTTCTTTTAAATGGAACTTGTCAGACGATTCAACTTTGGTATAAACCCTACATAAATTTCACTTTAACACGTTCTTTTATGAGATGCTGAGTTAAACCTTCATCATAGGATTTTCATTAACGCTTACTTTTTCTACTCCCAAAGATACAATTTAATTGGTATTTATATTTTATCTTTTGTACTTCATTTGCATACCTTTGGCTAGAAAAGCAATAAACCGTATTCGGGGATTGCTCATTAAATTTAATGATGAGTACATTACCATTACACTAAATTGGATGAATGTTTGAGTATCCTTTATAGGGATAAAAACTTATTACTCAATCCATATTTTGTGTTGTTGGCCGTAAAATTAGTTTTGTGTTTCTTACTAAAAAACAAAAACATAAAAGGAAGCCGTTCCCTGTCAAGACTTTCATAGAGACGCTAAAATAGTTTTACTTTATTTTTTCCTTGTTACATGTTTAATAACCAAAAACTCTGACATATGTAGGCCTATAAAAATATTAACAGATAATATTATATAAAGCAGCAAAGAAACCCATTGGAAAGTTATGGCTAATAAATCATTATTGTTTGCCTAACGCTTTGAAAAAGTACATTGCTCCCTTTAGAGTCTAAACAGACCTTATAAACATTGTAACTTGAGACCATGAAATTCTATAGAAAATAAGTAATTTGTTCTGAAACCACCAAAATGTCAACCTAAAATAAGAAAAAAAGAAGAATACTAAGCAGATAAGTAACAGAGGAATAGGGAGGGCATAAAAACATCAGAAGGTGATGACGTGAGCTTGTGATTTTCTATCATTGAGAATAGTAAAGTATCTTCATTATATTTCTCAGTCATCATCTTAGGGTGAAAACACAAGGTCCGAGAGGCATGCGTGTTACTCGCCCATGACGTCCAACGGCTCTCTGAATGGGAGCACGTCAGTTGCTTGTGTTTCTATGCAGCTGACACACTCCCAACCAGAGAGGGGAGGTCATTCAAGACTTATGCGATTAAAGGCCCCGTTACACGCAGCAATATCGCTAACAATATCACTGCAACGTCACAGGTTTTGTGATGTTGCAGCAACCTCGCAGCGAGGTCGCTGCGTGTGACATGCCGCAGCGACCAGCGATGAGCTCGCTGATCGCTGCGGAATGGCCAGGACCATTTTTTGGTTACTGGTCTGCCACTGTCACGCAAGCATTGGTGTGTGTCAAAGGGGCAACAACCAGCGATCCCCAGTCTGCGCACGAGAACTTGAACGATCATAACAACCATCAGGTGACAGCGCAGTACTGGGTGTTCGCTGGTGAGTCTGCCTGTCTGACAGCTCACCAGCAATCACATAGTAATGTGCCAGCAATCCCGATCTTTGGTCGGGTCACTCGCACATAGTTATGTGTAACCCGTGATCAGCGCGGCTTAAATAAGCGCATTGCACATGCGCGGAGCCGGGCCGATCACGTGATCAAGCCCACACTGTACCGATCATTTTTATTTTCCGTCCACATCTAGGGAGGTTAGCCACAGTGCCATGAGCTTTAAACCTCTTGATGACACTGCGCATGGTAGACACAGGAACATTCAGGTCTTTGGAGATGGACTTGTAGCCTTGAGATTGCTCATGCTTCCTCACAATTTGGTTTCTCAAGTCCTCAGACAGTTCTTTGGTCTTTTTTCTTTTCTCCATGCTCAATGTGGTACACACAAGGACACAGGTTGAGTCAACTTTAATCCATGTCAACTGGCTGCAAGTGTGATTTAGTTATTGCCAACACCTGTTAAGTGCCACAGGTAAGTTACAGGTGCTGTTAATTACACAAATTAGAGAAGCATCACATGATTTTTCTAACAGTTCCAATACTTTTGCCCACCCCCTTTTTTATGTTTGGTGTGGAATTATATCCAATTTGGCTTTAGGACAATTCTTTTTGTGTTTTTTCATTGAAGACAAATTAAATAGAGATAATGATACCAAAGAATTTGTGATTGCAATCATTTTCAGGAAGAAACTGATTATTATCTGACAGAATTGCAGGGGTGTCAATACTTTTGGCCACAACTGTATGTAGTCATACCGCACAACTTTTGAAGAACAGAAAGAGGGATAAACTAAAAAAAACTAAACCATAGCAAACTTTGATCAGGCCCATAGCTATACTCCAAGCAACACTCATTTCAGAGTGGGTCACATTGAGCAGATGCTCAGAACTGTTTATTCATTCACAGTCGCATGCTGCCAAAACTCTCATCTTTATGTAGCTTCACTATACGATATATCTTGCTTTTTTGTGTCTGCAAGGCCAAGTTCACACATTGCACAAATTGTGTGTTTTTGTTTTCCGCATATGTGCGCACCATTTCCCAGAGGAGCATTACAGCTATAAGTCTCCTTATCTGCTTATCTGTCTAATTATGTCAGCAGGCAGATTACTCTCCAATGAGAATAGACCCCCCCCCCCCGACCTTGTCTCAGCCTCTCATACAGCCAAATCGGAATTTCCCCACACAGCAGTGATGAGGGGCAGTCACTCCGAAACGCAACATCTGTAGTTTGGGGTTCTGATCTGGCACAAATCCTAAGTCATATTAAAAGGCTTGTTAAAGAATAGATTATAACTACAAGGATTGCTACCCTTAGTGGGTGGCATTAGAGTTTTTCACTTCTTAACTGAAGGAACAATTTCCAAACCTAATATTGATTTTCACTGGTTATTGCATTTTTGCTGCATTGCTTTATGCCCTTTCTGCATTATTTGGTGCATTTTGGTGAAGATGTGATGCAATGTTTTTAATGCTGTTTTTATAGTACAGAAAAGCTTTGATTATGCTCTTAAAAAGATAACAAAAGTTTTTTAAAAACATTTTTTGGGCTCACATAGAAGCCTCAGGAGGGAAATGAATGCACCAAACCCAACAGTTCAGCAGCGTCTTTAGAACAAAGTGGGTGCAGTTTTCATGAAATCACATCCACTTTGCTTGGACAGTTAAACACAGCAGAATTTCTGCACAATAAAAGCAGCAGAAAAAATTGTAGCAATTTTGTTACATGTGAACACAGCCTAACAAAGTGGATGTAATATCATGAAATCTCTGCACTTGGTGCATCTAAAGATGCTGCTGAACAGTGCAAATATGCAATAATCAGAGAAGATTTTTATAGTGCTTCCTGGTGCAGACACCTGGAAATAACTTGCAAAAAAAGCAGTTGAAAAAGTACAGTATTTATGTAACGTGAATAAAAAAAAAAAAAAAATAGAAATACACTGCTATGTACAATGTATCTCTATGTTTCTGTATAATCTGCTTATGAGTTCACTGCCTGCAATATAGGTTAAATATACTAAATTTGCCTACATGTCTGAGTGTGGGCAGTGTCTCTATGGTAAAGCTGCTGCGTGAGAATGAGGAATTTACAAGTTTAAGTCCCTGGGAGACCAGAGAAGAATTCATTTTACTTATGCTCATTCAGTGAAAGGGGGCACTACTTTCCATGGCTTTTTGCAACTCTCTTTTTTCATGAGTTCAATACTTTCTTCCCAGTGCCATATCTCATTATTATACATAACAATTTATGGACATCTATGATTTGATTTCTTTGCCTGTGTGGATTGGATGGGTTGTTATCTGGTGAGAATTTCATGCCAGTTTTATAAATATAGTTACTTAGAAAAACTGAATTAGACTTACCGGTAATTGGTTGCCTCTTGGCCCTAATAGGGGGCAGGAAATACAAAGAGGTTAAATAGCCCCTCCCACCTCCTACCACCAGTGTTTAGCAAGGACCAACGGAAAAAGAAGTTCCAAGACATACTTACACCAGTAGAAAGAGAAATAAAATCAGAAAAATAAGGAGGGAATTACTCGTGCTGTCGTGGAGGATTCCCCAAAAGAGAATTACCGGTAAGTCTAATTCCGTTTTCTTCTCCTATCCTCCACAACAGCACTACAGCAGTAATACCCAAAAAAAATGACTAGGGTGGGACCACGGCTTGAAGAACCTTCCTTCCGAAGCCCAGATCCGCACGTCTTAGGACATCCAGACGGTAATGCTTGGTAAAGGTATGAATAGATGCCAAGGTGGCAGCTTTGCAGATCTCCTTGATGGAAGCATCCGCCTTCTCGGCCCAGGAGACAGACACCGCCTGGGTGGAATGAGCCTTCAGATTGATGGGAGGAACCAGATCCTGAAATGAATATGCTTCAGTGATAGCACGTTTAAGCCATGTTGCGATGGTACTCCTCGAAACCTTCTTTCCCTTATTGCAACCCACGTATTGAATGAACAGGGCATTGTTCAAACACCAAGGACACGTCAGCTGAAGATAAGACAATACTGCACGATAAACATCCAACATATAAAACTCCCGTTCCCAGTCATTAGCTTGATTCTGACAGAACAAAGGCAACACTATTTCTTGCAAATGATGGAAATCTGAGGAGACTTTCAGGAGGAAGGAAGGATCGAGCCTGAGGATCAGGCAATCGGCCAGGGACCCTGAGATGAGGTTCAGTAATGGCCAGGGCCTGGAGCTCACCCACTCGTCGAGCAAACGTAATGACTACCAAAAAACGCCATTTTCCTGGACAGCTTGTACAAGGATAGGGATGATAAGTGCTCAAACGAAGAACCCGCCAGTCCAGTCAACACTACATTGAGGTCCCACGGAGGACAAGCGTTGAATCTTCGTGGACGAAGATGGGCTGCTGCTCTCATAAACCGCTGGATCCATGGATCTTCAGCCAATGATTGGTCAAAAAAAGTACTAGGGGCTGACACTTGGACCTTGAGGGTACTAGGGCGCAAACCCTTATCCAGGCCGGCCTGCAGGAAATCCAGAATGGAGGCAATGTTAGACCAGAAGGGATCTGGAGGGGACGACCCCCACCAGGAATGATATACTTTCCACACCTTGGCGTAGATGGCATTCGTAACCGGCTTTCTACTACCCCTCAGGGTAGCAATCACCTTCTCCGAAAGACCCCGACGTCTCAGAGCTCGCATTCAGAAGCCAGGCCGTCAGGCGGAGATGGGCCAGCTCCGTCCGGAAGATGGGTCCCTGAGCAGAAAGTGCCCCCGGAGGGGAAGATGAACTGGAGCAACTGTTGACATTTGATTGAGCAATGCAAACCAGCTCCGCCGAGGCCAGTATCGAGCGAGGAGAATCGCAGGATCCTGCTCTGTTCTGATCTTCTGGAGCACTAGCGGCAATAGAGGGACTGGAGGAAATGCGTAAACTAGGTTAAACTGCCAAGAGTGGGCCAGAGCGTCCACCGCCAAGCAGGTCCCATCCTAGTGTAGAGAAAAATACTGCAACACCTGTGCGTTCTGACGACTGGCAAAAAGATCCACCTCTGGACACCCCCAGATCCTGGTCAATTCTTGAAAAATATCTGGATGGAGACTCCATTCACCTGGCAGAATGTCCTGACAACTCAAGAAATCCGCCTCCACATTTCGGGGCCCTTCCGGATGAAATGCAAAGATGGAAATAAGATGGCGCTCTGCGCAGGAGAAGATTCGAGCTGAGACCTCTAGTAGACTGTGAAATCGGGTACCCCCTTGGTGGCATAGATGCGCTAACATTATGACATTGTCTGAAAAGATCTTGACGTTTCCCCTGAAGCAAGTCCTGACCTGCTCGGAGCGCCTCCTCCACAGCACAGAGCTCTCGGAAGTTGGAAGACTGCTTGCTGACCGAACTGGACCAGCGACCTTGAAAGGAGGAACGGGAGACCATAGCCCCCCAACGCCTTTGGCTGGCATCGGTATAGACTGTCACCAAGGGAACCTGGAGCCACGAAATTCCTTTCCGTAGGATCACTGGATCCAACCACCACTGGAGAGACTGAAGAACCACCAGAGGCAAGAGGATCTTGGCATCGAGGCCTGACCGAAGACCATTCCAGTGGCCGATGATTTGTGACTGAAGCACCCTCGAGTGCGCTTGAGCCCATGGGAATGCAGGCCGTCATGGACCCCAAGGCGGACATTGCAGTGCGAATAGACACTCTGCTAAAGTACATCCGAAGTACGCAATTGCCAGATATGCTGCCTAAAAGCCGACTTGCAGCCTGGATCCGGCAAGCCCCATGCATTGTCTATGGGACTTGTGGTCCGCTGCGGCAAGTGCGGTTTTGCTGGATGCAGCAAATATGGTGCTTGCGACAGCAAAAAAAAATGTCACTTGCAGCATTTTTTTTTCGCGGCCGCGAGTGCCGGATCTGCCGCATCTGGCAGAACCACACTTGCCGCACTGGACCGTAAGCCCCATAGACAATGCATGGGGCTTGCTGAATTCGGTCTGCAAGTCGGTCATTACGCGGCAAATTCGGCAGATGCAGCGCCATCTGCATCTGCCACACATCAGCGTAAATTGCTGATATGAAAGGAGCCTAATTTTATTTGGTAATAACTCTGTAATGCTTCAACATATTCCAGTGATTCTATTTTGACAAGTGACTGTATTTGCATGATGCATTGTACTTTATGTTAGCAGTAAATTTAGGTCGATATATTTTTAGCTTATTTGTAAAAAAAAATCTAAATTTTGGCGAACATGTTGAAAATTTTGAAATTTTCAATCTTTCAATTTTTAGATCCTGAAACCAGTTAGCCATGCTGTACAAAATAATCAATAAAAAATATTCCCTATATGTGTACTTTACATCTGCATCGATTTCCCAATGTCATTTTACTTTCCTAGGATGTTAGAAGGGTTAAAAGATTAAGTGTGATTGTTTACAAGAAATTAAGAAAACCTGCTTCTTTAGGGATCTGTTCAAATTTAAATAGACTTTGAGGGGCCTATGTATAGGAAACTCCTCAAAAGTGATGCCATATTATAAAGAGCACCCCTAAAATACTTTAACACTGCAGTCACAGGAATTATGGCAAAGTGAAACGAAGAAACAAAATTGTAATTTTTAATCAAAACGTTGCTTTAGCCCAAATTTTTTCAAGTTTACAAACGATAGCACAACAAAATTGACCCCAAAAACCTGGACCGCCATCCGCTGAACACATGTTTCTGTATGTAATAGTCTTTCATCAGGGGGTGTGTCCATGCAGGGGAAGTGAAGGATTTTAAAATGCACTGACATGCCCCCTGATGAAAGGCCATTATGTGCCAAAACATGTGTTGAGTGGACAACAGTCCCGGAGGTATCTTTGCTCATTATATGTGCTAGGTATTGATTCATGGATTTGTTATTCATATGGCAATTCCAGTGTGCATGATTGGTGTACCACACACTGCCTAATATTGTCCTAGTTAACTACACTAATGTAATATATGATCTATTGATTGTAATACTGCTATCTGACTAGATGCTTTATGCACGTAGATTATACACTGTGAACTGAAATATATTACTTTGTGTTAGTTGCACTAATGTGACATATAGTAGCTAGTGATTAGTGAACTTTGTTTGAACATGTTCGCCAATTTTAAATTTGACCAAACATGGCCGATTCGGCTTGGGGATCAGAAACCTGACGACTTTTCCTAAAAGTCGTCGAACGGAGTCTTGTTCAAGAAAAAGTTTGAAATTTAAAATGTTTATTTGGGGCCAAAATGCTTGCTGGAAGACCGCTGGCTGGGGACAACACTTACCCGAAGATTAGGAGTGTCCCCAGCCATTGAGTCTACCAGATTGTATCAAGGTATAGAATTTTTTGGAGCTTTAGGTTTTAATTTTGGAAACTGTACCAAATGTGGCAGCAGCTAGGAAATCCAAGAAACAAACAATGTCCTTAACACATCAATTTAAGAGAGCTTACCGTATATACTCGTGTATAAGCCGACTTTTTCAGCCCAAAAATTGGGCTGAAAAGTCCCCCCTCGGCTTATACACTAGTCATATACAGTGTGGTGTGGTGGGGGTTGTGTCCGGGCACTACAGGAGGCAGGAGGAGGCTGCAGAATGAGCGGAACGTCACGTAGTGCCGCTCATTAATTATGCATGGGGAGCAGCGCATAGTACATTGCTGCTCCCCTGCACAGTATAGCCTCCCCCGCCCCTCTATGTATACAGAGGCCCCCCCCAGCAGTATTCTATCTCACCCCTCGGTCTCCAGGCACCCGGGTCCTCCAGCTGCTGCGTCTGCGTGCCCCGCGGCTTTTAATACCGGCGTCCTCCCCGCTCTTCCTGTTTGAATGCGATCATGTGACCAGCGTGGTCACATGATCGCATTCAAACAGGAAGAGCGGGGAGGACGCCGGTATTAGAAGCCACGGGGCACGTAGACGCAGCAGCTGGAGGACCCGGGTGCCTGGAGACCGAGGGGTGAGATGGATCACTGCTGGGGGGGGCCTCTGCATACATAGGGGGGGCGCCTCTGTATACATGGGGGGGCCTCTTTATACATGGGAGGGCCTCTGTATACATGGGGGGGGGCACCTCTGTATACATGGGGGGCCTCTGTATACATGGGGGCCTCTGTATACATGGGGGCAGTGAGACAGCAGGGGAGCTGTATACCACTGCTGGGCCTGTATACCACTGCTGGGGCTGTATACCACTGCCGAGGGGCCTGTATACCACTGCTGGGACTGTATACCACTGCTGGGGCTGTATAGCACTGCCGAGGGGCCTGTATACCACTGCTGGGTCTGTATACCACTGCTGGGACTGTATACCACTGCTGGGGCTGTATACCACTGCTGGGGCTGTATAGTAGCTGCTGCATTGTCCACCCTAGGCTTATATGCGAGTCAATAGGTTTTCAGACAACTCACCGATTGCAGCCAATTGAAATCAAACAATGCACTTGGCAGGATGTGGACAGACCCCATTATACACTGCAGACACAGGTACACAGAACCACCCTCAACCTGCCACATATGGGGGAGGTGGTTTTGCTATGCACGAGATGATCTGCACATAGGACGCCATTCACACTGATATCAGTGGTGCAGAGTGTCTGTATGCCACCCACTGGTCCCTGCCACCAAACCAAATGGGAAGCCAGACGATGCATCCACACCACTTGATGAATGACAACCTATGGGGCCCAGCCACACCACATCAAAAAGATAAAAAAAAAGTGCAAAAAAAAAAATTTTTTTGATAAAAATTTTTTGATGTGAGGTATTGGTTGATGCATTGGCCAAGACACGTTAAGCTTGTAATCCCCGTCACCGATTGCAGCCAATTGAAATCAAACAATGCACTTGGCAGGATTGTGGACAGACCCCATTATACACTGCAGACACAGGTGCACAGAACCACCCTCAACCTGCCACATATGGGGAAGGTGGTTTTGCTATGCACGAGATGATCTGCACATAGGACGCCATTCACACTGATATCAGTGGTGCAGAGTGTCTGTATGCCACCCACTTGGACCAGTGGGTGGCATACAGACACTCTGCACCACTGATATCAGTGTGAATGGCGTCCTATGTGTAGATCATTTTAACAATTTTGACTCGTAAGCGTGAGGATCCGTGACGGGGATTACGAGCTTAACGTGTCTTGGCCAATGCATCAACCAATACCTCACATCAAAAAATGATCCAAAAAAATTTTTTTTTTTTGCACTTTTTTATCTTTTTGCGTAGTGTGGCTGGGCCCCATAGGTTGTCATTCATCAAGTGGTGTGGATGCATCGTCTGGCTTCCCATTTGGTCTGGTGGCAGAGACCAGTTGGTGGCATACAGACACTCTGCACCACTGATATCAGTGTGAATGGCGTCCTATGTGCAGAATATCTCGTGCATAGCAAAACCACCTCCCCCATATGTGGCAGGTTGAGGGTGGTTCTGTGCACCTGTGTCTGCAGTGTATAATGGGGTCTGTCCACATCCTGCCAAGTGCATTGTTCAATAGGTTTTCCCAGTTTTTGGGGGCAAAAGTAGGGGGGTCGGCTTATACACGGGTCGGCTTATACACGAGTATATACGGTAATATATTTTAGGGAATTTTTCAAAATATTTATTTCATTTTTATTATTTTTTAATTTTTTTGGAGAGCAACCTTTATTATTGCAGTGTCACCAGCATGCAACACCATATGTTCTACACTTACATGATAGCAATTCATATAAAAATAGCATATAGCCATTGTATGCTTCACCATACATGATCTTATAGGTCTGTGCACTCTGTTGAAGCACCATAGTATGGATATTGTTTCTTGAAAATGTGCAATCACTATTTCAGGTCATAATAAAAATACCAATAATAATATTTATTCATACATTTGCAACACTGTCCCCATTGATGCCCACATTTCATGCCATACATTTAGAATACAGACTTTTGGCAAGTGCACAACTGTCTTGTACATATAATTCATCATATTACAGTTGTCCTTGCATTCCTGCAGTGCCCAGTTCCACACCAGATATATTCAGCATTCCAGATGAATTTGTGGTGAATGGTGACTTGAATAAAATATTTGTTTTCATCATTATGTCTCTTACAAAGATGTTAAGCTTCAATAATGACTGCACCTTAAGTAACCGTAACCCAGTTGTTATACCATGGTGCCTGTGGAAGTGGATTTGTGACAGTGACGTTAGTTCTGGAGGGCATCACATAGAGGTTTTAAATAGAAGCTAGGCATTAGGCAACAAAAGTGAGCCAATATTCAACTCCAGCAGTAATTGTTCGGGTCTGAAGCATGTTCCTCCCTGGAAGAGGCAGGCCCCTGAGGGAAAGCAAACGCATCCAAACCAATGGAACTCCATCAGTGTCTTCCTGCCGTCCTGCATGTGCATTCTAGTGTCATACAGGTACTGTTTGCTACTAAAGTGCAACTTTGTACTGTGATGGCGTTACACACTACTTTCGAGATGGATACCCTGCAAGGCATGGCTGACCTGGATTCACTGGAAGTCAATATTTTTAACTGCATGCCCTTAATCTAGAGGCATGCAGATTGAGGTCTTCAGAGCTTGCGCAGTGTGCAATGTGAAGCCACTCTGTACACCATAGAGATAACAAGAATGCGCGTGACGGGAAATGACGAGGCCGTTACATCATACCCGGAATAAGCACACAGATTACGAATGCGGGGTGTGCGCTTGGACAGGAGGATATCCTGCCCACTGGGGCAGAATACACAGAGAGAGGGGGAGGGAGATGGAGGATGAGAGAATGCCCCCAGTGTCTACAGTATAAATGACACCATGCTAATTACCATTGGAGAATGCAAGTGATAAAATCATTTTTCACAGCGCTTACAGGACATATTTAGCTTAAACAGGGATGGTTAGGGATGTACTAGGTAGCTGCAGGGTCAGGTAGTGATAAGTGTGGGGCCATGATT
>JARQOC010000005.1:505468513-505560247 GCA_033576535.1 Allobates femoralis
TAAATAATAATCTAAGTTGAGTATGGAGTTTGCCGAATCAATATTTTGGAATTGCAATGGATATACAACGAGTTAGATAGAGAAATCTGGGAAGTGCCATCACCTTACATGTAACCACCTTCCCAAGCCATGAAAGGTCCACTTTGCTTAGATGTAGAAATTCCTTTGGAAAAGAATTAAACAACGCCAATAAATTATCTTTCACCGTAGCAGAGGGGTATTTCATTAATATGATTCCCAAGTAGGGTATCTGAGTATTTTGCCAAATAAATTCAAATTTTGACTTCAAGACAGAAATTATGTCGTTGTTCTTCTCATCTCTAGTTGTGAGCAACAGGGCAGTAGACTATTCAGTAATCTTGAACCTCTGCTGACCAGAGGTTCAGGATGAAGGTTAACACCTGGTGTCACTGATCTGGATTTATATACTCTTTTTTAGGAAAATGAATACCGTATATACTCGTGTATAAGCCGAGTTTTTCAGCCCAAAATTTGGGCTGAAAAGTCTCCCCCTCGGCTTATACACGAGTCACTACGGTTGGTGGGGGCTGTGGAGGCTGGAGGAGGCGGGGGGAGGCTGCTGTATGAGCGGCCCCGTCACGTGGGGCCGCTCATTATATATGCACTACTTCCCCCTGTCAATCAGCGGCAGGGGGAAGCAGTTCATATATGCCCCCCAAAAGCTGGCACTGTCCCCCCTTGTAAGGGCCCCCCCCCGCTGCTTATACATTACCATCCCGGTGTTCTGATCGGCGCCGCTCCTCGGTGCTGCTTCTTCATCCGTCCGTCCTGCTGCATCCGGGATCTCCGGCCGTCGCAGGCATATGACGTCATCGCGCGACGGCCGGAGATCCCGGATTCAGCGAGGACGGGAGGATGAAGAAGCAGCACCGAGGAGCGGCGCCGATCAGAACACCGGGATGGTAAGATATAAGCAGCGGGGGGGGGGGGGCCTTACAAGGGGGGCGAGTGCCAGCATTTTGGGGCTGCTGGGTACCCCCAGGGGGCTGTTGGTACCCCCAGGAGGCTGTTGGTACCCCCAGGGGGCTGCTGGGTACCCCATGGGGGCTGTTGGTACCCCCAGGGGGCTGCTGGGTACCCCATGGGGGCTGCTGGGTACCCCCTGGGGGCTGTTGGTACCCCCAGGGGGCTGTTGGTACCCCCAGGGGGCTGCTGGGTACCCCCTGGGGGCTGTGGGTACCCCCAGGGGGCTGTGGGTACCCCCAGGGGCTGTTGGTACCCCCAGGGGACTGTTGGTACCCCCAGGGGGCTGCTGGGTACCCCCAGGGGGCTGTTGGTACCCCCAGGGGGCTGCTGGGTACCCCCTGAGGGCTGCTGGGTACCCCCTGGGGGCCGCTGTATAACCCCTGGGGGGTGCTGTATAACCCCTGGGGGCTGCTGTATAACCCCTGGGGGCTGCTGTATATACTGCTGAGGCCTGTATACCACTGGGGCTGCTGTATATACCACTGGGGCTGCTGTATATTACCACTGCTGGGGCTGCTGTATATTACCACTGCTGGGGCTGCTGTATATTACCACTGCTGGGGCCTGTATACCACTGGGGCTGCTGTATATACTGGTGGGATCTGTATATACCACTGGGGAGGCTGCTGTATACCACTGGGGTTGCTGTATATACTACTGGAGCCTGTATATGCCACTGGGGAGGCTGCTGTATACTACCATTGGGGAGCCTGTATACCACACTGCTGGGGGCTGTACACCTGTGCTGGGGTCCACCCTCGGCTTATACACGAGTCAATAGGTTTTCCCAGGTTTTGGGGGCAAAAGTAGGGGGGTCGGCTTATACACGGGTCGGCTTATACACGAGTATATACGGTACTTTATTCAACAAACTTAATTGGTAAAAACATAATGCAAGAATTAGATTGCAGTGTTTCCAAAGGGGGAAGGACGATAACTGATTAGCCGTACCTAACCCATGATTCCATTATATTTCATCCCAGATGCAACACTTTCGGAGTTGGGTAATTTGATGCAGGAGGCTGTTTTATAAAGGAGCGCACGAGGTGGCATTATCCAGTAGGATCTCTGAAAGTGGGATGCCTTCAAATAAATAAAATGAGGCATTCAACATTGGCCATGATTTTTAAAGTCTGGGATAGAAGCATACACTTACTTGGGATCGCGGGATACAGGGAATATTTACGGTGTAATACAGGTTTATCAGAAATACAGAGAGGGGGTACATCTGGTATCCCAGTTATTCCAAAATAAAACTTTTAAGAGTTTTGAACAAATTTAGTCATAAACTGCAGTTCTGAACATATTCTTTTACCAGGTTGCAGCTAAGACATACATATGGGAACCAGGGATTTCCTGTCTAGTATCAGCATTGAACATAACTATATGCTAGTCACTTGGTCACATCAGAATCTTGTAGAGGCCTTATCTCTGTTACGTACGCCGAGGGGCGGCCTGTGTCCATGAGTGGACCCACTAGGCCATGACACTGAACTCCCTTGGAGGAGCAAGCCTGGGAGGGCCACTGAGATTTCTGCTGCAACCATAGCAGGTGGAGGCAGACTTAGCTGGTAGGTGATCACCAGGTATAGTCCCAAGGGGTCTAAATACCAGGACGGCTAACACCAGGTGGTCGGCTCAAGCAGAAAGAGTCTATGGAAGAGGTGGTACAGTAAGATGGTAGAAGTTGGCCAGTAGAAGGACTCTGTGGCAGCGAGCAGTTGCAAGGTCGTTCACAACACAGCAGATGCAGCCTTACATGCTGCAAAGCAGGTGCTGGCATGTGCAGGCTGGTTCATGGCATGGTAGATGCGGACCAGTATATAGCAAAGCACAGTAGTAGCAGGTAGGGCTCTAAGACGAGAAATAGAAATAGTGAAAAGGTACAAGACAACAGGTACAGGGTAGTAGGTGCAGGGCACACGGATACAGGATGCAGGATGGGGACCTGACAACTAGCAATGCCGTTTGGGTATGAGCACATTTCTAAGGCACCTCCCGATGGGGGAAGACACCTTAAATACACAGTGCTTCCCAGCAATAGACTGAGAAGCATTTCCGGGTTAGGGTGTGATGGCCCTTTAAAGGTACCGTCACACGCGGCAATATTGCTAGGCAATTTCACTGGCAATTTGCTGGTTGCAGTGAAATCATGGACACATTGTTCCATTTGTACACAGCAACAAGTTAGAACAATGTGTCCATGATTTCACTGCAACCAGCAAATTGCCAGTGAAATTGCCTAGCAATATTGCCAAGTGTGACAGTACCTTAAGAGAAGGTGTCGTGTTGCGCACACGTGGCCTAAGTACATACCTGGAAGGTCTGCAAGACAGATGTTGCGAGAGAGGCTTCAGGACAGGAGACTGCATGCTGGCAGATGGCGCAAGCTCGCTGGATGGGCAAGCCACAGACATTGAACACCCAGCTGCGGGAGTGACGGTACCGCAGTGGGTGATACAAATCTATGCTATATAGGAAGTTTTTGCTGACACTCTTGACTAAACTTCCTTACAAGTTGGAGACAAATGGGAAAGGAATTTGAGCCCTCTCACTAAAACAAATGTAATGATATATTGGAACAGACACCTATTGCTCTCACTATATGGGGGTCAGAGGTTGTCCCAAATATATAGTGTACAGGACTCCTAGCCTGCTATATAAAATGGGGGTTAACACAAAATGCAGTTAGAATGATGCACACCTTATCCACATGATATGGGATTGCACGAATATAATGGAGTATTGGGAAGGAGTATTGATTCTAATCAAAAAAGCAGCCAATATTCTGTTAGAACCATATCCAAAAATTAGCATTTTAGGCCCGTTAGAGGAAGGAACTGACTTGACCTCTCCCATAGTATTGGGCATTTTGCGAATTTTGTATCTGTCCAGAAACCTCCCGGTGAGTTCAACCCTGCCCCCCGACTACCGGAGAATTGAAAACAAAAAATTATAATGTATTACAGCTAGAAAGAAGTGCTGTACATACATTCTATAAGGCTGCCTTCAGACTTGCAGATGCATCTGCAGCGTTTTGCAGATGCATCTGCAAGCATCTGCATGCAGACGGCAGCCCCTATCTTTATAATGGTGCGCACCGCGGTCTGCAGATGCTTGCAGACAGCCGTGCGGACCCATTCACTCCTATATGTGATCTGTACGCATGCGGATGCCTGCGTACAAATCACACACTCCCCCCGCACCCGGGACGCGACATGTTGCGTCCCTGGTGCGGGCGGGAGTGTGTGATTTGTACGCAGGCATCCGCATGCGTACAGATCACATATAGGAGTGAATGGGTCCGCACGGCTGTCTGCAAGCATCTGCAGACCGCGGTGCGCACCATTATAAAGATAGGGGCTGCCGTCTGCATGCAGATGCTTGCAGATGCATCTGCAAAACGCTGCAGATGCATCTGCAAGTGTGAAGGCAGCCTAAGATCTGGGGTATGTGGATTGATACACTGGTCCTACTGTCCTCCATCTTGCTTCCAGACAAGATGATGGATCAATTCATGCCAAGTCTGGGCAGAACTAATTAGATCTGAAAGTAAAGGAGACAAACCTATTAGTTACAGTGATCAACAATACTGTGACGTTTTACTGCTGTGGCTCTAATTCATTCTACATGAACAAAGTTTTTTTTTGAGGAATGGAACATGCGGCTATTGTATGTAAACCTATTTTTTTATTTTTCATCCTTTCTGTATCTAAATGATTGTGTTCTACTACTTGACAATTTGTTCAATAAAATGAACCTGATTTGAACAAAAAAATATTTATCTTTAAATTGGAAGATCCCTAGAACTGTCACTTTCAAAGCAACAGCTGCAAACAGATGGCTGGGTTGCTGGTGCACATGTGCCCTGACGTGATCACAGGCACCGATGTTTTGCTATAACCTATTCCTATGAAACCCAACCTGTGGTTATTATAATATTACAATGTGTAGTGCAAGCATTTAAAGGGTATATCCAGGATAAAAAAAATATACCCAAGTACTAACATGCAGGCTACCCACCTGCCTGATCACCGCCGGCACAGGGCAGTCATTTTAAACTTGTTTACTGCAGAGTACTTACACGTTATATGGACAAGGTTTTTTGTATTAGATGGTTTGGCGGTGTGAGCGTGTTCACACAGACACGTTCTTTGTGTGCAGGGTTCATCAGTTTTTTGTAAATTAGCCTCTTGCCTAGCAAGAGATGTGAGTTTCCGCCCCTCACCTTGGGCTCTGCACACAAAAGGTTGCTTTCAACCTCAGTCCATATCGGACACTGGACCTGTTTGGACCCTGTTCACTTGATACACATTACTTGATCAGGTTTTTAATACAATAAATAGGACTGCTTTGATATGGGTACACCGTGATGAGGTGAAGCAGCTTGAAATACATTTTATTCACAAAAAACATATGGACCAAGTAACCTGTTATTTATATATTTTTACTGCACTTGCATTTTAAACTTTTTTACTGCAGAGTACTTACACGTTTTATGGACAAGGTTTTTTTGTATTAGATTGTTCACATTGCTGGTAAGCTGTCACACAGGCAGACTCACCAGCGATCAGCAAGAACACTGGTAACCATGGTATACATCGGGTTACTAGGCACCGCATGGCTCTTAGTAACCCAATGTGTACCATGGATACAAGCTCCCAGCACAGGTTGTGCGGCGCTAAGAGCTCGTTCATCGTTGGACTCCCGGTGTCATCGTTAGTCTGCCGGTGTCACACGCAGCGATGCTGCGTGTGCAGCGCGCGACCAACGATAGATTTAAGGTCCTTGCCTCAAATCAAACGATCAACGATCAGCCGACTGATTGTTGATCGTTAGTAGTGTCACACGCAATGATGTCGTTTCGACATCGTTCATGCGTCACTAAACACGTGACTTTCTAACAATATCGTTATGTGTAACAGTACCTTTATAGCCTGCACCATATTGTCAAAGAGCATCGCCGGGCACAAACAGGCATGCAGGCAGCAACAACCTGCCTATTAGTCCTTAGGGACATTTTTTTTTTTTAAATCCCATATATACCCTTTAAATGATGATTTTAAGGATAACAAATGTAGATAAACAATGATTTTAAGATTCTATTAAAAAAATTAAATAAAAGTTTAAATCACTAAAAACATTTGTTATTTCCACATTGTGAATACCTGTACTATGGAAATAAAAAGTTAATCATCTAAACAGTAACATAAGAGGGGGATTGCAATAGGAAGTGATCAAAAAGCCGTATTTACAGTAGGTCAAAATTGTATGAAAACTACACAAACAGATCCTCACACGGCTCCGTCAACTGACAAAATACACATTGCAGGTCACAGAAAATTGGGAGAAAAGCAAGACTGCTGTTGATGTAACTGTGCTGACCTGGAGGATCACAACAGCTCACTTTACAGCACAAAGAACAGCGGAAAGAAGAAACAATGCGGGAAGTTTTTTTAACAAGATTTCACCCCACTAGGAACTTATTTTTTCTTAGTATATGATATAGTAAAATTCAATAAGGATGATAAATCCACAGTGCTCCCCCTGAATCTGTCCATTTGCTTTTATCCTATAAAGTATATATGCAGGGTTAAGGGTTGGCCCTGCAGTTATTTTCATTAGACCACATTCACACATCACTTATTGTTACCACCGAGAGAAACTGACTCGTTTTTTTTCCTTCCAATTAATTTTTCAATGCTCTAAACCTGTGTAAATTTTTATGCAGCGTAAAGCGATGATATTCCTACCGATCGCGCTGGCTTCGCCATTTTCCAGCGCGGCTCTGTTCCCCTTCTCATCATTGGATTGTGACAATGGAATTACACAGGGACTGTCAGGCAGGGAATTTTGACCCCCCCAATGTACCTGCTGGTAGTGTAGAGGACTTAGGGGACCTGACAGGTTTCTGTAAGTTATTTATTTATAGAGGTGGCAGCACCAGGGGCCCGGTGTAGTTAGTGGTGAGGCAGGGCCAAAGCCACAGCACAGCCCCTGCTCGGCTGACCCTGCTCCAGCTTGCTCTTCAGTGCACAGTTTAGTTCTTTGCTACCCTCATCGAGGAATAAACTATTCAACAGTCAATAAAAGGTTTCTTTACTGTAATGGTTGAACGTATGAGTTGGGGGTGGGCTATTTCCATGAAGACATTTGGCTGCTGGCTGCTCCCCTCGCCACGGTGCCTTCTGACTCGTGCCCTTAATCATCATCGATACACACTGTTAATTCAGAGTTTTTTAGTCAATTCTATCCGTACCCCACTTATGGGATGCGACATAGGACCACCAGATAGGATTCCTTCAGTGGGCTAGCAATTGAGATCTGTTCAAACCTCTGCTGTAGGCCCACTGAACCTATACCGGAGAGAACAGCCACAGTCTGGGTATCCACCTGGAGAGGACGTCAAGCACCAACATGTGTGGCTGAGGTTCTGTACATTGATCCAAATCCTGGAGTGACCCTCCTGGAGTACAGCACCGCAGCCAGTGAGCGCAGCGGCAGCACCACAACCATTCAGTGAGCGCAGCGGCAGCACCGCAGCCAATCAGTGAGCGCAGCGGCAGCACCGAAGCCATTCAGTGAGCGATGCGGCTGCACAGCAGCCACTCAGTGAGCTCAGCGGCAGCACCGAAGCCATTCAGTGAGCGATGCGGCAGCACAGCAGCCACTCAGTGAGCGCAGCGGCGCACCGCAGCCAATCAGTGAGCGCAGCACCGCAGCCAGTGAGCGCAGCAGCAGCACCGCAGACATTCTGTGAGTGCAGAAGCAGCACCCCAGCGACAACACCGCAGCCATTCTGTGAGCGCAGCTGTGGCGCCCCACTAAGAGTGCGTCACAAGAGGGTACTACACCCCTGACTGAAGGTGTCATATTCTCTGTTCTAGGAATGAGTAGGATAATCCTGATGCTCCATCCACCACATGCAACACCTAGTGTTAGAGGACCAATTAGGCACCCGTTCCTAGGGTAACCGGTCCTGGTGGGAGGAGAAGCTAGGGTATATAGCATTGGGGAAAGCAGTAAGGAGTTAGAACAGAGAGAACACCAGGAAGTAGAGAACAGCTGAAAAGTCAAGTCAAGTCGTGACAGGAGAGAAGCTACAGAACAGGAGCTGCACAAAGCTGCGCAGCAGATGTAGCAGAGTGGGAGAAGAACAGAAAAAGAACAGAGACAGCTAACAGGAAGGGCACCTCAACCTGGTGACCCAGAAGAGACAGAGAGAGGCCAAATAGAGAGGATGATCGACTATCCTGGCCCAGTCCACAGAACCCGGAGTACCGGCTCCGATGTGGTCTAGTAGGTTCATCCCTGAACCACAGAACCCGGAGTGGTCGCAGGCTTTATAGGAGCTCGACTCACAAAACACCAACTTCCGCAGCTATACCGGGAACACCCACCATTGAAGGCCAGGGGCCGTGAGCGCAAAACGGTGACCCAACTGAAGGCCCTCAGTGTTCCTAATTGGGTATAACAGAGCAGCGAAGAGAAGGGACAGACAGAGAAAGACACTTGTGGAGCTTCAGAAGGACGCTACTCATTGCAAGAACCACCCAGTCCACTACCTGGCAATCAGAACTGCATTACATGCTGCAGAATACAGAGTAAATACCCGTTCAGAGTGAGCAACGTGTCCGAACTTTATTCCGGAACTGCCATTCACTTGCATTGCTTTGCAAAAACAACTGAGCTGCCCTATTCCACCATTACAGCTCACAGCTCCGGGGTAACCCGCTCATCCTGTAGGGAGCGACTCCATCTTGCCAACGCCCATCACCCCGGAGGATCAAGCAGCGCCGGTGCCATCATCGGAACCTACAGGTGGCGTCACGAACAAAGATTTTATTTTATTTTTCTCTTTTCCCCTTTTTACACTGACCACCGGGCCCCCAGCCTCAGGCACCGAAAACGTGACCTACAGACTGCGCCTGAGAACTGAGTCACCTGGCCCAGGTGAGTCAACTTGGCGTCTATGAACAGGATTCGAACCGACCCGTATCTAACGGGTACTGTGCGCCTTACAGAACTTTATTGGCCAAAGAACTTTTCGCGCCATTTCCACTGGGCCAAGATAGCGGGTCCCGTCATGTGGAAGACAATGTGCTGGCCCAGGGGTGTGCCTCAGCCCCTCGTCGTGGGAGGGCCATGGCAGAGGCGCCAAAATACTTGCCCACCCCGAGCGCTAGGAAACAACCAAGGGGGCGGGCCTGAGACCTTAGCCCGCCCATGGACTATAAACAAAAAGGAAGAGGGTGTGGCCGGGTCTTTGCAGAAAGCTTTGCTAACAGAACCTGCGCCAGCTGCGACGGGTACGTGTCTACAAGAGCGAGCATGGCGGCTATGAGGCTGAGAGAACTGATGCAGGAGGTGTAGGAAGAGGCCCGAGCCGCCCTTAGCGGTCCCGAACTAGTCTCCATCCACACTATTGATGGAGACCCGACTTTTTGGGAGACAGCGCTGCAAGAGCTGAGAGTCCAACTTATTGAGAGCACAGAGTGGACTATCCGGCGCTGGAGAACCAGCATCGCAAACAAGCTACACCGCGCAGCCCAAGAGAGATGAGCCAACCACCCAGACCTGGAACTGGTAGCAAGGGATGAACAACCCGAAGCCCACCCGGTTACCGGCGAGGATCCGATGCTGTCTACGATTGCGGTAGAAGAGGCGGGTAGCCAGGAAGCCCCGCAGATTGATGACCACGAGGAGAGCGACCAGAGGGAGACCATGTGACCGCGGTGCCTGATATACCAGCCGACACAGAGCGGAAAGAGGAGCAGCCGCCTACCGAGGAGCCAGACGTTGTAATCGAGGCTAGTGAGTCGGAAGAAGACTACCGGTTCCCGGATGTGGATGAGGAACCAGAGGAGTTGGGCTCCGAGGAGGAAGGCACAGTACAGATCTCCGCCGGGCAGTCACCATCAGAAGCTCGGGTAGAGTGGTGGGGCATCGCAACAGTGTCTATGAGCAGCGGTAACGTGCGCACTACAGTATAGAGCTATCGCCAAACCCATACCAGGAACAGCAACTCCAAACGCAGTGACTTTGTTCAAACTCTTTACCGCACCGATGATACAGAGAGGCAGCAACGTCGAGCTGAGTGGTGGGCCCGTGAGCAGGAGAATTTGCAGATAAGAGCGTAGGCCCGTCGCCAACCACCTATGGCTCCGGAACACCGAAAAAGAGGTACGGTGACCACATTTAACTTAGAGAACGGTTGGTGTTTTGCCCGTGAAGGACTGTATGAAGAAATTTTTATTTCACGCCAGGATGTCGAGTTCCATTTACCAAAAGGACCCCAGACCGTGACTCGTATCGAAACGAGGTAATATCGTACGAGCGACCCACAGGGCCTCGAGGATGGTATGCCCTTAGAGTCCGCAAATGTGAACTGTAGATTTGCAGCCTGATAATTACAGTTTAGTGCAAATAGTGTATATTGCATAGTCTAGCTTTTCCTTACCAGATGCCCATAGACTTTAATGAGGACATTTGACTTATCCCCTTATTTAATCGTGTGATATGATGATGTGTGCTGCGGCCCAGTGGTAACCCGGACATTGCGAAAGACAGTGATAGTAGCCACTGGGTCCGCAAGAGTTAATCCGGTTCCATTGAACTGGCAACTGTTATTTGTCATATGCAACGTTAAATGATATAGCGCCTCCCGGACGGGAAGAACCCAAAAATTATGCCGTTAATAAAAGTGTTTTGTTTATATGTACATATATAAAAAGTTTTACGCTGTACCGGGTTGGGTAGCAGGACATTTGGGGACAAGTGTAATTTCCCAAGGGGGAGTGTGGCGCCCCACTAAGAGTGTGTCACAAGAGAGTACTACACCCCTGACTGAAGGTGTCATATTCTCTGCTCTAGGAATGAGTAGGATAATCCTGATGCTCCATCCACCACATGCAACACCTAGTGTTAGAGGACCAATTAGGCACCTGTTCCTAGGGTAACCGATCCTGGTGGGAGGAGAAGCTAGGGTATATAGCATTGGGGAAAGCAGTAAGGAGTTAGAACAGAGAGAACACCAGGAAGTAGAGAACAGCTGAAAAGTCAAGTCGTGACAGGAGAGAAGCTACAGAACAGGAGCTGCACAAAGCTGCGCAGCAGATGTAGCAGAGTGGGAGAAGAACAGAAAGAACAGAGACAGCTAACAGGGAGGGCACCTCAACCTGGTGACCCAGAAGAGACAGAGAGAGGCCAAAGAATAGAGAGGATAATCGACTATCCTGGCCCAGTCCACAGAACCCGGAGTACCGGCTCCGACGTGGTCCAGCAGGTTCATCCCTGAACCACAGAACCTGGAGTGGTCGCAGGCTTTATAGGAGCGCGATCCACAAAACACCAAACTACCGCAGCTATACCGGGAGCACCCACCATTGAAGGCCAGGGGCCGTGAGCGCAAAATGGTGATCCAACTGAAGGCCCTCAGTGTTCCTAATTGGGTATAACAGAGCAGCGAAGAGAAGGGACAGACAGAGAAAGACACTTGTGGAGCTTCAGAAGGACGCTACTCATTGCAAGAACCACCCGGTCCACTACCTGGCAATCAGAACTGCATTACTCTCTCTGTATGCTGCAGAATACTTGAGTAAATACCTGTTCAGAGTGAGCAACGTGTCCAAGCTTTATTCCAGAACTGCCATTCACTTGTACTACTTTGCATTCCATTTTGTGAGCGCAGCGGCAGAACCGCAGCCAATCAGTGAGCGCAGCGGCAGCACTGCAGCCAGTGAGCGCAGCAGAACCACAGCCAATCAGTGAGCGCAGCGGCAGCACTGCAGCCAGTGAGCGCAGCAGAACCACAGCCAATCAGTGAGCGCAGCGGCAGCACTGCAGCCAATCAGTGAGCGCAGCGGCAGAACCGCAGCCAATCAGTGAGCGCAGCGGCAGAACCGCAGCCAGTGAGCGCAGCAGAACCGCAGCCAATCAGTGAGCGCAGCAGCAGCACTGCAGCAGCTCATGGGCATCAATGTCAGCATGTAAAGAAGCACCAGAATAATAACTACTAGGAGTAAACTATGCATAAAAGATTACATGGAGAAAATAAGTTATACACCAGGTCCTAAAATGGCCCCTAATTTGTGCAGCTCGTTAGGATAAACACTTTTCACACGCTCGTATCAGAAAAGTGAAGGCTCAAAGTGCTGTACGACGATAAAACTCTTTACGGTAGCTGGCAAAGTTTAGTAAAGCAGTGCGCCCACCACAAGGGCGGGATTGCCACTGCGCACTTGATGGCTGGTGGACCACGCCGTCAGATGACCATGACAGCTGCTGGCCGCCCGCTGCAGACTGAGGCAGTCGCGCGCCAGTGACCTCTTATATCGGCGCCTTCCCCGCGCTGCTCATTGTTTATAGGACGAACCGCTGAGGCCACGCCCTCTCAGACTGTACCAAGTCTTCCCCCGGAGGGGTGTCCTCGGACTTTGCCCGCTATACACCGCCGTTTGTCATCCTCTGTGGCTCACATCCTCATTGCCGGTGTGCAGTGAGGTTATATGGCGGTGAGGCGGACACCAGGCGGCTCCTGTGCAGTGATATCCGGCCGGTACAGGTGACACACACGGCCCGCTCCCCCCTCCTCCGCCGGTGGTCGGCTCCGCGGCGCGCTCTCCGCATCCTGGTGACGGTGTGGAGCTCTGACCCTCATTGATTCCCGCCCGAAAGTGACCGAGGAGGGAATGTGACAGCCGGTACAGCGGGGACACACCGCCGCCAGCATGGCGGACACCGAGCTCACCGTGCCCGAGGACATGTTCAAGGATGTCAAGTTCTACCTCGTGGGGGATCTGGATCCTCAGGTAAAGAGTGCGGGGACACCGAGGGGAGGAGGCCGGGGAGGAGAGGCCGGGATCCGGGGAGAGAGGCTCATCAGCTCCGGGGCCCATCACTGCTCCGCTCCGGGACAGTCAGGGCTGCCACATAGTGGGCCATAGGGAAGTGCAGGACGGATGAGGCAGAGCAACTTCCTGCCAAATGGTGAGACACTGTGAAGAAGTGATGATGGGGGCTATACCGTGTGATGGGGGTTATACTGTGTGATGGCAGGATGGTGGGGGCTATACCGTGTGATGGCAGGGTGGTGGGGGCTATACCGTGTGATGGCAGGGTGGTGGGGGCTATACCGTGTGATGGCGGGGTGGTGGGGGCTATACCGTGTGATGGCAGGGTGGTGGGGGCTATACCCTGTGATGGCAGGATGATGGGGGCTATACCGTGTGATGGCGGGGTGGTGGGGGCTATACCGTGTGATGGCAGGATGATGGGGGCTATACCGTGTGATGGCGGGGTGGTGGGGGCTATACCGTGTGATGGCAGGGTGGTGGGGGCTATACCCTGTGATGGCAGGGTGTGTGGGGGTTATACCGTGTGATGGCAGGGTGGTGGGGACTATACCGTGTGATGGCAGGGTGGTGGGGGCTATACCGTGTGATGGCAGGGTGGTGGGGGCTATACCGTGTGATGGCAGGGTGGTGGGGGCTATACCGTGTGATGGCAGGGTGGTGGGGGTTATACCGTGTGATGGCAGGGTGGTGGGGGCTATACCCTGTGATGGCAGGGTGATGGGGGTTATACCGTGTGATGGCAGGGTGGTGGGGACTATACCGTGTGATGGCAGGGTGGTGGGGGCTATACCGTGTGATGGCAGGGTGGTGGGGGCTATACCCTGTGATGGCAGGGTGGTGGGGGTTATACCGTGTGATGGCAGGGTGGTGGGGACTATACCGTGTGATGGCAGGGTGGTGGGGGCTATACCGTGTGATGGCAGGGTGGTGGGGGCTATACCGTGTGATGGCAGGGTGGTGGGGGCTATACCCTGTGATGGCAGGGTGGTGGGGGCTATACCGTGTGATGGCGGGGTGGTGGGGGCTATACCGTGTGATGGCGGGGTGGTGGGGGCTATACCGTGTGATGGCGGGGTGGTGGGGCTATACCGTGTGATGGCGGGGTGGTGGGGGCTATACCGTGTGATGGCGGGGTGGTGGGGGCTATACCGTGTGATGGCGGGGTGGTGGGGGCTATACCGTGTGATGGCGGGGTGGTGGGGGCTATACCGTGTGATGGCGGGGTGGTGGGGGCTATACCGTGTGATGGCGGGGTGGTGGGGGCTATACCGTGTGATGGCGGGGTGGTGGGGGCTATACCGTGTGGTGGTGGGGGCTATACCGTGTGATGGGGTGGTGGGGGCTATACCATGTGATGGCGGGGTGGTGGGGGCTATACCGTGTGATGGCGGGGTGATGGGGGGGCTATACCGTGTGATGGGGGGGTTTATAACGTGTGGTGGCGGGGTGATGGGGGGGTTATAACGTGTGATGGGGGGGTTAGAACGTGTGGTGGCGGGGTGATGGGGGGGTTTTTTTTTAGAGTTTCGGACGCCCCATTTAGTCACTCTAGAAGTGGAGCTTAGTTTTGGTTCTTGCACAGAATCTCAGCCAAATCCTCATTAATCCTGAACAGTACAAACCGGAGACAGGCTTCTCTCTTGGGCCTCATCCAAGATTTTACCAATATGCTCAGGGGAAAAAAGACGCGTCCATGTTCGGTCTGATTTGAGGGGCCACATTTGGTGCTAATGTCACTGGTTTTGCTGCCCACTGCTCAGGGAAACCTCCATCAGTTATTTGTTTTCCCATATGAGAAACTAATGACAGTTGGATTATAACCACAACAAGGAGGAGATCAGATCCAACACACTGATGGAAACCTTCATAGTTGTTTCACAGTTTTTGTGAATCTGGGGGGATGCAGGTACAACCTGTATTCCCTGGACCCCCGCAATGATGCAGCTGTATGCACCGGTATGATCATTGATGGTCTCACAGATCAGTGATAACGGTGTGGGAGCAGACAGTTGCTTCTGGCAGACAGGTCTTGGGCATGCGCGGGTTCCAGATCCGGGTTACATAGTCCCATTTTTAATCTATCCTGCATGGTCCCTGATCCGGGTGCTCACGTTTTTTAACACAGAGACCAAAGATGCAATAAGTTGCGTTTTTGGTCTCAGGGCAAAAAAACCTGAGCACCTTGATCAGGGAGAAGAGTGCAAAACTGGATGCACCCGCAAGTGACTGCAGCCCCATTGAATGCAAGTGGGGCCAAAAATGGATGTGGGTGCACCCAGTTTCAGCCGTATTCACATGGATACCGAAAACCACCAATGTGAAACTGTGGAGCCCACTGGGATAGGGTAATCGGTACCGGACTGGGGTACTGCTGAGGGATGTCACGGCTGTCCTGGTCCGGACCGTGTCCCGGGCCCGCACAATAAAATGGGGGTTATTTACAGGGGATTTGTCAGTCGTGACGCCACCCACATGTGTGGTCAATGATGGGGACCACCGCTGCTGCAGAACCTCCGGGGATGATGTTATGGCAGCTAGGATGGAATAGTTCCTGTGGGCAGAACTGGGTTCCCCGGGGCAGTGATGATTAAAGTCAGTGATGGTTGTTATAGCAGTTACAGGGTCAGGGGATGATGAGGAGATGGCTCCTGACAGGGTCAAATGGAGGACTCACAGTTCTTCATACCTGAAATCAGACACAGACAACGTAGCAGGGTTCACCCGGGTTTACTTCTCCATCTCTCTTGTCAGACAGTACACGGTAAATACAGTTCTTTACAGCTTTGCTATGTTGAATCCGGTATACTGAACCCACTGCAGCCAGGCTATCTTTCCTAGACTCCTCAATCCCTCTGTGTCCTTTCAGGCTATTGCTCAGTGTTCCTCCTTAAAGTGGATTGCGGAGCGGCAGCTCGGTCCCTATTAACAGCTTCCCCCTAAATCTGTGGACGGTAAGCCGGGTCCTCTCTGTTGCTGCTGTGCTCCCAATCCTCTGGTGGGAATACAGATCTGGAGTCTGTGTTCCCCGTCAGTTTGTCTGGGGCACCGGGTTAATCTTCAGCCCCCCTCAGAGCTGACACTCTGGTTTCAGCCAAACCACAGGTATCCTTATATCTCAAGAGATCACCGAGTCCTTTCCTTCCTGTGTAACTTCGTAGTATAATCAGGGAGACTCTCCTGTCAGTCAGCTTCTAATCTTCTGTCTTTCCTGGACCTGATGGTACTGGTCCTCTCAGCCTATTCTGGCCTACTCCTTAGTCTTCAGCTCACTCTGGCCTACTTCTTAATCTTGGCTGCTCGGCACCAGCCTACTGGCTAACCGCTTCCTGTCACTCCCTTATATACCCATCCGTTACCATGACTACGCTCCATCCACTCATATCTAGCCTACTACCCCTTGTCTGCCTAGAGTCCCAGACTCCGGAATAGGTCCCCATGACAGTGGATATGTGTGTTGAGGTGTTTGTTAAACAAACTATCTACCCTCCTACCTGGCTACAGTTTCTCCCTGTGGCCACCCTGGACGCAGGGGCGCCACAAAACCAGCCTCAGAAAACCAATATTGTGAATTCGTCCACAGGTTTACTTGGCTCTGTAGCTATGCGACTGATCACTGGGGATCTTTGTTTTGTCCTGCGAGGTTTAGTTTTTGTTGTTATTATTAGATCACCATTCAAATTTTGTTATAAAATCAAACACAATTCTAATAAACAAATATTCAATTAATACAAAACTGAAATCATTTGAATTGTATATACAAACAATAAATAATCAGATTATATACACATTAATGTAACCCCTTCACCCCTGGGCGATTTCATTTTTTTTGCCCCTTTTTTATTATTTTTTTTACTTTTTTTTTTTTTTTTTTTTTTTTTATTTCTCCCTTCCCTTCTTCAAAGAGCCATAACATTTTATATTTCCATCAATACAAACATATGAGGGCTTGTTTTCTGCAGGACAAGTTGCACTTTTGATTGAAATCATTCATTTTACAGTATAGTGTGCAGGAAAATGGGGAAGAAAATACCCAAGTGCAGTGAAATTGAACTTTTGGTTTGTTTTTTTGTTCAGATTTTTGAAGAAAATTTTCTTTGATCTCTCTTTATTTTGCATGCTTCCTTAGGGCGCCTCAGCACTGGAGCTTCGATCGCTTGTGTTATACAGAGAGATGCTTCACCATCCCTCTGCACAGCACAAATGATCAATTTCTGCCAGTGATGTTATTCTGGCATCACTGCAGGAAGGGATTCATGGCAGTATCCGGGTCATCAGCTGATCCTGCGCAACTTTTCCATCATTTTTGCAGCGGCTCTGTAATGTTGTTTTTGCTTTATACTTTCAATTCTATAGTGCGAGCAACTTCCAGTAGAATCTGCCAAAGGACGAGCATGTGACCTTAAACGGCTTCAAGATTTCCAGACTCTAAAAGGGGTAAAATCCTCTTGACATTGCTGTGCACCACCTTCATTTTATTCCAGCGGATTCTGCTTGTAAAAGACGTGTGTACAAAGCCTTAGGGTGCTTTCACATCTGCAATAAGCGTAATTGGTGTAACGGCCGACTTGGGGCACTGATCCGGCAAGCCACATTTATTCTCCATGGGGCTTCCGGTTGGGTGTGGCAAGTGCGGTTTTGCTGGATCTGGCATTTGCAGCATCGCACAAAAATGCAGCATGTTGGGGGTTTTTTTGCGCAGCAACCACATTTGCTACACCCGATTGGAAGCCCCATGGACAATAAATGGGACTTGCCAGATCAGTGCCCCAAGTCGGCCGTTACGCAGGAGATGTGGCGACATCTGCCGCAAAATACTTATCGCGGATGTGGAAGCAGCTTTAATAGGCTCAGGGAGATGTAAAAAGCCTACACTCGCCTCCTCCACACCTTGTGCGTGCACTTTACAGGTCTGTACTTAAGGGAACTAAAATATACATCATCCTAGATCTCCATGCATGAAATGTTCTAGTTGCAAATCTTTATTCATTACATGGTGGCATGCACTGAGATCAATAAAACATAATAATGATCAATGTAAATCTCAATGAATATCCCATGAAGGTCTGGATTTGGAATGATACTCAAAATTAAAGTGGAAAATCCAATTCCAGGCTGATCCAACTTAGGCTGCTTTCACATCACGATTTTTGTTCACCCGTGGTTATCTGTTGTAAAACGGATAGCCATGGATCTGATTTGGTCTCCATGTATCCCTATGGGCACGGATGTGCACGGATTGGTCCTTATTGGCATCCGATTGTGTCAGTTTTGTGATGGATCCGTTTGTGTCAGATTTTTTTCCCTACCCCAAAATCGTAGCCTGCTTCGATTTTGGCCTGCCTTGAAAAAATCTGATCCGTTGCTGTTAGTTTCAAATAACATGGAGCTCTGTGTTGATGGATCAAAACGGATCCATCAAAAAATCAGATCTGTAAAACAGATCCGATCTTGCTGTACTGCGCATGCTCAGAAGCAAGGTACAGTCCTATCTCTGCTAACTGATGACGTATCCGTAGAAAACACGGATCCATGGGCATCGGTGGCATCTGTTGGCACCGATCCGTGTCTGTCCGTGTGATCCTTGAAGTTCAAGGATCACTACGGATGTGCAAAAATCGTGATGTGAAAGCAGCCTTGGGTGGAAATGCCTCAAGACAAGGAGATGACTCTCAGTAGTGTTTGTAGCCTCCACGTGCCTGTGTGGCCTCCCTACAACGCATGCTCCTGATGAGGTGGTGGGTGGTCTCCTGAGGGATCTCCTCCTAGAGCTGGATTAAAGCATCAGTCAACTCCTGGACAGTGAGTGCAATGTGGTATTGGTGAAAGGAATGAGACAAAATGTCCCACTTGTGGACACTGAGCCTGCATACCACCCTCATGAACTCAGACATGGATATAAGTGGCCTACTGGAGGTAATTTTGCAGGGCTCTGGCACTGTTCCTTCTTGCTCAATTGAGGAGGTAGTGGTCCTGCTACTGAGTTGTTGCCCTCTTATGGCCCCCTCCACATCTCCTGGTGTACTGGCCTGTCTCCGGCTATCTGCTCTATCCTCTTGACACTGCTGACAGACACAGCTACCCTTCTTGCTACAGCTCGTACTGATGTGCCATCCTGGATGAGCTCCACGACCTGAGCAAGTCTGTTGGTTGTAGACACCACCTCATGCTACTTCTAGGGGTGAGCGCAATGACAAAATGCAAAACTGACCAAAATAACAGCCAAAAAGGATGAGAACAGAGAAAAGGTCTGTTGTCACCACCTGCAGAATGGCTCCTTTATAGGGGGGTTTTGGTAACTGCCTATAATTTTTTTTCCTATTGGCTGCTCCATTTGCACAATCTGTGTTGTTTCATAACTGAACAGGTTGATTTCACACGAGTTACATTGTGTTGTTTAAGGCGACGTTCACACACTGCGCCTTTTTGCGCGCACTTTTCTAAAATGCGTGTGCTGGCAAAGTGAATGTGAAATTCACTTTGCTGTTCAGACGCTGCGTACATATGGGAGAAAGCGCGGGTGTAAAAAGAATGACCATGTGTCAATTCTTTATGCACCTGTGCCCGCGCTTTCTCCCATAGGAGCCCATTATTCCCGCTGGAATTACACATCGCCGTTCAGACAATGCATAATTCCAGCGGGAATATGCCGGCGCTGCAGGAAATGATGTCACACAAGGGAGGAGGAATCCTCCTCTGTGTGACAAGTGACAGCCACTTTTGGGTTTCATAGTGTATTAATATACACTACGAAACCCAAAATAAACTAATCCAAATGTGTAAAAAAAAAAAAAAAAATAATCGAATACTTCTCCGCCGGGTGTTCCGGGAGCTGGGTGCCGACACAACCGCAGGTATAGACCTTCCAGGACCTATCAAGATCACTGATTGGCTGCTCACGGTCATGTGATAAGCGTGTCATAGCATATCACATGACCGCGAGCGGCCAATCAGCGATCTTGATAGGTCCTGGAAAGTTGATACCTGCGGTTGTGTTGGCTCCTGGAACACCCGGCGGAGTGGTAAGCAGTTTTCATTGTGTTTTTACACATTTGGATTAGTTTATTTTAGCTTTCGTAGTGTTTCCTCCTCCCCTGTGTGACATCACGTCTCCCCTGCACTTTTGGGGGAGAAGTGAGCACGTAAAAAAACGCAGTGTGTGAATGCACCGCGTTTATTTACGCCTCTATTTTGCATGGGTGCAAAACGCTGCAAAAAATGCGCAAAGTGTGAATGTAATCTAAGTCTGACCTTTTGTTTGAGTAGTGCCTATGTGAATGGGTTTAAGTCCCAACCAAAAGGCAACTGTGCTGATAGTTGTTTATATCCAACCTATATGCTTTATATCCGCATGATGTCCAGCTGATAAAGTCTGGTTCAAATAGTGTAGAAGTAAAAGCAGGTTGTTTGCAGTGGGACTTGGGTGAGCGACGATTCTCCATTGTTTGTCCTCTGTATTCATTTGTTGTATTCCTGATTATCTTGTCTTCCAGCTGGGCTTCAGGGTCCTGTAACTCATCTATTAACCTTACTTTACAGGTTGTACAGATGCTGAAGGCTGGAAAAGCCAAAGAGGTGTCCTATAACGCATTAGCCACACACATTATTGCGGAAGACGGTGACAACCCGGAGGTTGGGGAGGCTCGAGAGGTCTTTGATCTTCCTATTGTGAAAGTAGGAGCAATTGGCATTTGTTTTTACTGCCTTATATCTTCTGAATTTTCAGTTAGAAATTGTATATAGTTACTTCTAGTTACATATACAACCTAAAGGAAGCAAACGTTCTCCTTTAAAGTGGTTGTCCAACGGCACCGCCTCTGCCACAGAAGACGAGCTGTGCTGATGTCCTGTCTGCAGGTATCTGCCCGGGCACAGACACGATCAGCGGGCACCATGCACAGCTCCGATTGTAATTGTCATTGGCACTGCTTGGCTCCCAGAGCAAAAGGGGGCAACGCTTTTAAAGGGGTTTTCCAGGATTTTAGCAAATGTTCCCGACCATAGAGAAGAGTAAAAAATAAATCATTACTTGTTTCTCCATCAATTTCTCCTTTTTTTGTTTTTTCCTCCTCCTTCTCTTTTTTATTTCTTCTTCAATACTTCTCTAGGAATGTATTTTCTTTTTCATTTGTGTGTTAAGTCCTGGACTTCTGATCCATCTGTATTGATCAGATTATTTATGGCCTTTCTTATTAGTTTTTTTTTTTTTCTCTTGTACCATAGACTATTTGTAGCTGTGATTAATGTCTGACCCTCCTGTATTTTACAAGAAGTCTAATGAACCTTCTTTTTCCCCCATCTTGCAGCCCTCGTGGGTCATATTATCTGTTCGTTGTGGAGTTCGTCTACCGTATCCTTTGAATTTCTCTTTTAAGGTTTTTGTGGCAGTAAATTTCATTACACGCTTCTCACTTCAAGTAATAATCTTTATTTATATAGCACCAACATATTCCACAGCGCTTCACAATTCAGTGTTTCATATTCAAACAATCATAAGAAACAGTTATCAAGGAATACAATAATTAAAGCAAAATAATGACAGCCCTTCTCATAAGAGCTTACAATCGACAATAAGGTGGGGATGACACAAAGTAAGGGGCTTATTTACAATGATGGTGCAACCAAGTTTAAAAAGTGGGGATTAGGTAAGAGCTGAATGACTGGCCATCAGCTATTCTTTTGGCTCTGGTGGATTGAATAGGCTATGTCTGGGTGACTTTGACTAGGGATCATGATAGGCCACCCTTGAGATGTGTTTTTAGGGAGCACCTGAAACTATGTAAGTTGTGGATACACCTAATTTTCTGGTCATCATAATGGGAGACCCAGACAATGGGGTTTAGGGCACTGCCCTCCGGAGGTCACACTAGGTACTACAAGTTTGTAGACACCGCCTCCTCCGCTTATAAACCCCTACCGCAGGGAACATCCTCAGTTTTAAACTTAGTGTGCTCGGAGGATCACGCTTTGCTTGCACTTCACTGCATTCTCACAGCTTACGTGATGGCGTCTGAAGACAAGGTAAAATGGTTCCGGTCGGGACCGGCGACAGTCTCCCCGCTCACCCTTGTGGAACACGCAGGTGGAGGTACCGGAGGGCCTAGAGCCTGGACACTTTGTGTTCTCCCGGTACGCTGTCGCGCTCCTTTCCATCCCTCTCTGGGGGGCTCTGGAGAGTGGGAGATAGGAGCCTTGCACAGCTCCGCTCCGTCCGAGGCCTCCCTAAATGGTGCTTACAGACCGGACTGGAGCCAGCCCAGTCCGAGGCCTCCCTAAATGGTGCTTACACTCCGGACTGGTGCTGAACCCCCGTCCGAGGCCTCCCTAAATGGTGCTTACAGACCGGACTGGCACTGAGGCACTCTGTGTCTCCTTTGTGCCTGGGGGTAGTGTCTGTCACTATGTGTCCTGACACTCAGACCGCGCGTTACCCTCGGGTCCGCGGATCTGCTGGTGTACCCTGTGCTGGGGTCACCCTGGCTGACCGCCCTGTGTGTCACAGGGGCTGAGGCTGTAGGCTGCGAATGTTTGTGCATGCAGTCTGTATGTTGTGTTTTTCACACTAATTCCTGCGCTGCGGGCTCTGGCGCCTTCATGTTGAGGCTGCTTGGAGGATGGGAAGCAGCCCGTGCGGTGACGTCATCGATGGGCGTGTGTGTGTGCTTCCCGCGTGTTTTCGGCGCCGCCCACAGTATCACTGTCGGCGGCCATCTTTACCCCTCACTTCCCGGCTGGGATCTGTATGCAGCGTGCGTCTGCACTCCAGGGGAGACCGGAAACCTTCGCGGAGGTCACACACACACACCGCTTCCTCCTACCGCTTTGCTGCGGTCGGTAAGCCACCGGGACTCCCGGTTTTTTGTCTGCAATTTGGCTTATTTTCCCCTACTGTGGCGATGTCCTCAGCTAGGAAGCGTGCTGCTAGGGCGGCAGAGACCACCGTTACCTGTGCTACATGCAATGGGACACTGGTGGAGGGGTCCTGCAATAACTGCGGACGCCCAGAGGCCCGGACTGACACTGCTGAGTCAGCAGCTCCGGTGCTATACCCTGAGGTCCAGGTGGTCCCAGGGCCATGGGAGACTCAGAATAAGATCAATGAATCTCTGTTGTCCCAGCTGTCCTCCATGTCGCAATCCCTGGAGGCACTTAATAGGAGGCTGGATAGCCCAGTTACTCCGTCCAGTTACCCCCGGGCGTCTCCCTCTTCTGCTGTGAGACCCCTTAAGCGGGCTCGTCGTGAGGAGTCACCCGAGCTCCAGGCTCTCTCTGAGGAGGAGCGTTCCTCTGATGGTGAGGACGATGATGGGGGTTCAACTTTCGGGTCTGTGTCTGTATCTGAACCACCAGACGGGGTGGAGGATCTGGTGTCCTCTATCAACGAGACCTTACGTCTCGTGACACCCCCTGAGGAGGTGACGGTGCACCCGAAGGAGGTCTATCAATGGCTGCGGCCAGAGGCTAGACCAAGTGGTTCCTTCATGGACCACACGAATTTTGGAAGGGTAGTTAGAGCTCCCAGGTTACATCCTGGGCGGCGTTATGTCCGTAAACCCAAGGACAATCGCTTCCCCTTCCCCCAGGAGGTGCTTCAGGAGTGGTCGCAGTCCCCGAAGGTGGATGCTTCCATGACCAGGATTGCTGCACGCTCCCTTTTCTCGGCCTCTGATAGCTCCTCGCTGAAGGATGCGACGGATAGACAGGTCGAGCAGCTCGCCAAGTCTTCCTATGAGGCTGTGGGGGCTTCATTTGCCCCTAACTTTGCCACGGTCTGGACCTTACAAGCGATTACTACCTGCTTGGATGGTATCTCTGACCTGGCAAGGTCCAGTCCAGAGGTCCTGGCACTTACCAGAGGGCAAGGGCCTATGCGGACTACGCCAGGACGGCGACTCTGGAAACTGCCACACGCTCAGCTGTGGCTTCGGCCAATGCTATAGCGATCCGCAGGTTGTTGTGGCTGCGTCTTTGGGACTCAGATACCACATCCAAGAAGATTTTGCAGAATCTTCCGTTTGCTGGTGACAGGCTTTTTGGCACCGAACTGGACAAGCTGATAAAGGATTCTGCTGAGTCTAAGATACCGCAGAATAAGCCTAAGCCACGGTATACCGTTAAAAGGAACCCAAAGCAGTGGTCCTTTCGTTCCAGCTCGCAGTCATCAGCACCGTCCGCTCGTGCGGACCGAGGGGGAAAACCCGCTTCTCAGTGGCGCTCTAAGAGTCGTCCAAAGAAGCCGGCGGGGGCGGCAGCTGCCACCCCCAAACCCGCCTCTACATGACTCGCTCTCCCTTCCTGCCTCCCCACAGGTGGGGGGCCGCTTGTCTCGCTTTCAGGACAAGTGGCTACTTCACGTTCAAGATCAGTGGGTTCGAGACGTGGTCTCGCGAGGTTACAGGATAGAGCTGACGTCAAAGCCGATATCCCGATTCCATCGGTCGGTCCCATCACCAGAAAAGGCTCAGGCTTTTTACCTGGTGTTGGAGGGTCTCCGCAGGGACGGAGTGGTGGTCCCGGTACCTTCCGGAGAGAGGTTCAGGGGTTTTTACTCCAACCTCTTTATCGTCCCGAAGAAGGACGGATCCTTCCGCCCGGTACTAGACCTGAAGTTGTTCAACCATCACGTGTTGGTTCGGAAGTTCCGTATGGAATCACTGCGCTCCGTGATCGCAGCTGTGTCACAGGGGGACTTCTTAGCGTCCATAGATATCAGAGACTCTTACCTTCACGTGCCCATTGCACCGGCTCATCAGCGCTGGTTGAGATTCGCAGTGGGGGAAGAACACTTCCAATTTGTGGCGCTGCCGTTCGGGTTGGCATCGGCACCGCGGGTGTTCACAAAGGTGATGGCCTCCATGATGGCTCTCCTGCACATGCAGGGACATGCCGTCATTCCCTATTTAGACGACCTGCTGGTCAGGGCGCCATCAGAACACCTCTGTCAAGAGAGCCTGGATGTGACCATGCGGTCTCTGGAACAGTTCGGTTGGCTCCTCAATATTCAGAAGTCAACGCTAGTTCCGACCCAGTCTTTGACATATTTGGGCATGGACTTCAACACAGCCTCAGCCCTGGTGTCTCTGCCACGAGTCAAACAGATGGCGATCCAATCAGGAGTGCAAGCAGTCCTCCTGTCACCACAATCATCCCTACGGGTGTTGATGAAGCTGGTGGGGCGCATGGTGGCAGCAATAGAGGCGGTGCCGTTCGCACAATTTCGCCTCCGTCCTCTCCAGCTGGAGATTCTCCGCAGGTGGGACAAAAGGACGATTTCTCTGAATCGGCTGGTGACCCTTTCCCTACCGACCAGGGACTCCCTGCAGTGGTGGCTACAGCCACATCACTTGTCTCGGGGCCGGTCCTTCATCAAACCGTCATGGTTAGTGGTGACCACCGACGCCAGTCTGAAGGGCTGGGGGGCGGTGTTCTTACACCACAGGGCCCAAGGCCTCTGGACTCAGTCGGAGTCGGCGTTGCAGATCAACGTGCTGGAGATCAAGGCGATCTATCTGGCACTCCTGGCGTTTCAGAGATTCCTCTCAGGACAACCCATTCGGGTTCAGTCCGACAATGCGACGGCCGTCGCTTATGTAAATCATCAAGGAGGAACCAGGAGTGCAGAGGCTCTGGCCGAAGTTCACCGCATCCTATCCTGGGCGGAGAACAACAACTGCCTGATCTCCGCAGTTCACATCCCAGGGGTCGAAAACTGGGAGGCCGACTATCTGAGCCGGCAGGGGATGGACGCCGGAGAGTGGTCTCTTCATCCGGAGGTCTTCAGAGAAGTCTGCAGCAGATGGGGCACTCCGGACGTGGATCTGATGGCCTCACGGCTGAATCATCAGGTGCCGCAATACATGGCGAGGTCATGGGACCCCCAGTCTCTGGGAGCGGACGCCCTGATCTTGACTTGGTCCAGATTCCATCTACCGTATGTGTTTCCGCCTCTGGCTCTGATTCCCAGGGTGCTGTGGAAAATCAGGTCGGAGTGCAGGGTAGCCATTCTAGTGGCTCCAGACTGGCCCAGGAGGTCCTGGTATCCGGACCTGTGCAACTGTCAGGGGGACACAGGTGGGCTCTTCCAGAACGCGCAGATTTACTCGCGCAAGGCCCATTCTTCCACCTCAATTTCAGGGCCCTCAGATTGACTGCATGGCTCTTGAGGCCTGGCTGCTGACATCCAGGGGTTTCTCCCCTACGGTGGTTGCCACTATGAATCGGGCTAGGAAGCCAGTTTCCAGGAAGATGTACCACAGAACGTGGAAAATCTTTTTTACTTGGTGTGCCTCTGGCGGACGGTCTCCGTGGCCCTTGTCCATCCCGACGTTGTTGGCTTTCCTGCAGTCGGGTTTGGAATTGGGATTATCCCTTGGCTCTTTGAAAGGTCAAGTATCAGCACTTTCAGTGCTGTTTGACAGGCGATTGGCGCTCCTCCCGAAGGTCCGTCAATTTCTGCAGGGGGTGTCATGGATGGTTCCGCCCTACAAGAGACCTCTAGACCCTTGGGACCTTAACATGGTCCTGGCGGCATTACAGAGACCTCCGTTTGAGCCGCTGAGAGATGTTTCTCTATCGCGTCTGTCCCAGAAAGTGGCCTTTCTGGTGGCAATTACGTCTCTGAGGAGGGTATCAGAATTGGCTGCACTATCGTGCAAGTCACCCTTTCTGGTGGTTCACCAAGACAAGGTGGTGTTGCGTCCACGGCCAGAATTCTTGCCGAAGGTGGTTTCAACTTTTCACCTGAACCAGGAGATTGTTCTCCCATCTTTTTGCCCCGCTCCCCGTTCATCAGGTTGAACGCGACCTCCATACTCTGGATCTCGTGAGAGCTATACGCATTTATGTGTCCAGGACCGCCTCCTTTAGGAGTTCGGATTCCTTATTTGTTCTTACGACAGGTCGCTGTAAGGGGTCCGCGGCATCAAAATCGACATTGGCCAGATGGATTAAGGCTTCCATTCAAGAGGCTTACCGGGCTTCTGGTTTGCCTCTCCCGGTGGGATTGAAGGCTCACTCTACCAGAGCTGTAGGTGCCTCCTGGGCTTTGCGACATCGAGCGTCTGCTCTACAGGTGTGTCAGGCGGCCACTTGGTCCAGCCTGCACACTTTCTCTAAGCACTATATGGTGCATGCCCATGCCTCTGCGGATGCAAGTTTGGGCAGGCGGGTTCTCCAGGCGGCGGTTGCCCACCTTTAAAAGGGAACCATGTGTTGTCCGTCTTGTTGAGGAACTCTTCCCGCCCTGGGTATTGCTTTAGGACATCCCCATTGTCTGGGTCTCCCATTATGATGACCAGAAAAAAGAGAATTTTGTTTACGTACCGTAAATTCTTTTTTCTTTAATCATCAATGGGAGACCCAGCACCCACCCAGTTGTTCCGTTGCATGTTTTGCATTTGCTCTATTCTCTGTTGAGACAGTGTTTGCCGGGTTGTTGAACCGTCTGTGCACGGCATTCTTCCCGATGTTTCGGGTGTGGTTTATTTCCTCCTCGCAGCTTATGGACCAAACTGAGGATGTTCCCTGCGGTAGGGGTTTATAAGCGGAGGAGGCGGTGTCTACAAACTTGTAGTACCTAGTGTGACCTCCGGAGGGCAGTGCCCTAAACCCCATTGTCTGGGTCTCCCATTGATGATTAAAGAAAAAAGAATTTACGGTACGTAAACAAAATTCTCTTTTTCTTGGGATAGAGCATTCCAGAGAATTAGTGAAGCTCAGGAGACTTATTGGAGTCGGGAGTAGGTGGTTCTGATTAATGCAGAAGTGAGTCTAAAATCCCTTCCAGAGCAAAGAGAATGGGTGGAGTGATAGACAGACAAAGATGAGGGTAGAGAGGTAGGGAGGTGCTGCACTGTAAAGAGCTTTGTGGGTGAGAACAAGCAATTTGAATTGGATCCTATAGTGTATAGGCAGCCAGTGCAGTGACTGGCATAGAGCAGAAGCATCTGAGTAACGGTTAGCTAGATAGGTGATCCTGGCTGCTGCATTAAGGGTGGACTGGGGAGGTGATAGCCTAGTGAGGGGAGGCCAATTAATACAGAATTAGAATAATCAAGGTGGGAGTGGATCAGGGCCACAGTGAGGGTTTTGGTTTCCATGGTGAGAAAAGGGGTGGATTCTAGAGATGTTCCTCAAGTGCAAGCGGCGAGAGATCGTATATAGGAGGTGAAGGAAAGATCGGTGTCAAACATAACACCCAGACAGTGAGTCTCCTGCATAGACCTTATCGTGGTGCTGCACACTGAGAGCCTAGGGTCACACTAGCGCTATTACCTGTGTTCAGAGGCGTTCTGTTAACGATAGAATTTGGTAGAATTTACGCAGTGTTACTGTAATGGTAACGCTGCCTTAATGCTGCTGATTCATTCTTATGGGTGACAGAACCCCGAGCGCATGTCAAACGTCGGCATCCATTTCCAAGCGCATCACATGACGCAGAAGCCCATTGCAGACTCCACATAGGGTCTCTTCACTTCCATCAGGCTAATATGTGTTAGTGTACTTTTTTATTTTTATTTTTTTATTCCTGCTCTGAGTATTGATGTAGTATGTTCAGATCAATTCACAGAACCTGGTCTATCATCCACATCAGTAATCTCTGATGGCATCCACAGCTCTTCTTTTGACTAGCCGGCCTGCCGCGATGACACGTGTACCACGATGGTGATATCATGCCAGGCCGGCTAGTCAAGAGTGGCAGATGCTGTCAGGAGGCGATTCTCGGGGCACAGATTACAGACATGGCTGATGGATGTAGTTCTGTGAATTGATTAGCAACAACTCTATCTTGTTCAGGATTACTTTACAATGTGAATCATGTGGTATGTTAACCTTTACAATGGAGCTGAATATGCTACTATGCCCAACATGCCTACATCTGGGGGAAGCTTGGTTGTGATGTGGACGAACCCACAGACGACTTCTGTTGTATTCCACGTCCTGACTATAGATAGAGCCCAGACATCAGAGCCTGGGATTCTGCCTGTTCAGTAGGATTTACCATACTGAGGGAATCCCAACCAGCTGCTCCCATGTACCCTGGACTGTGAATGCGGTGGCAGTGCATATTTTTGTTTTTGATACTTACTGGTTTTTGGCAATGACAAAACTTCATTAATACAGTCATGTGCAGATCTTACGTGTACTTTACCTGCAGATTGTAAGCATCTAATGCAGTTCTATGCAGAATATCTGCACATAAACCTCAGTGCACCCACAGGAGAAATAGACTTGTTGCTGATTTGAAATGCGTACCGCAAGGAACGGAGCATAACAAAAGCACCGTGGCAAGAAGTGGCTATAAATCCCATCCACTTGGCTGGTACTGTAAGGCCTCGTGCACATGCTGAGTATTTGGAGAGTTTTTTTACATCAGTTTTTGTAGCCAGCACCAGGAATGCGTGATAAATACAGAAGTGGTTTTTATTCTACTTTTCCTCTGATTGTTCCTCTCCTGGTTTTGGCTACAAAAACTGAGGGGAAAAAACTCACTAAATACTTAGTGTTGTCTGGTCTAAAATGATAATTCTGCAGTCAGTCTGCAGACATCTGAATCGTCACAATGTCCGCACTGTGAGCTGCAAGCATTCACTGGTGTCTAAGACTGGCTTCGCACTGCGTTTTTTTTCCTGATCAGGTTTGTGGGGAGGAACCAGATAATTGAAAGATTGACACCTGTTCTGAGTTTTTGAGACACTCATGGTTTTGGCATACAAACCGGATGGACCCTGATCAGGGAAACAACTGGTGTGAAACCAGCCTTTGCCACGAACTGACTGCAATTATGTGATATAGATGTTACTGGATTGAGCCTGACTAGTTGGTGTGGCCTCACTCAATACAAGTATATGGAACGGGTGTGTCTAGGCAGGGCCGTCTAGTGCAGTGTTTCCCAACTCCAGTCCTCAAGGCACACCAACAGGTCATGTTTTCAGGATTTCCTTAGGATTGCATAGGTGATAATTTAATCGCTTGCACAGGGGATAATTCCATCATCTGTCTAATGATAAGGAAATCCTGAAAACATGACCTGTTGGTGTGCCTTGAGGACTGGAGTTGGGAAACACTGGTCTAGTGGGTGCTGTCTTGCTCCATACACTTGTATTGAGTGAGACCACGCATACTAGTCTGGTTCTGGCCAGGAACATGTGTATTGCATAACTTCAGTCTCTTCCTTCCCCTTCCCCCCCACCTTGGAAACTGTGAATCCTCACATTGCACAGTGCGGGGTGCAGGAAGGATTGCTCAGTCTGCAGTCACGTCGAGGTACTTAGTGAGTTAATGATGCTGTTGGCTAATCGGTGATCAGCTTGTTGCAGTCTCTCAGAAATTGCTATAAGATAACCATGAATGTTGTCATCCATGAGTTAAAGATAAACTTGCCTTCTCACTGATGCTTTGGGTTGTGTGATCTGTTATTTACTCTGATACGTTTAAGTTTATTCCTTAATGAAAATAATCAGTGAAAATGGCTTTTCCCCAGAATCAGGACAGATCTTTTTTGGCGTTACGGCTTGTCTCTCGCAGGTACGTCTGATTCATTATTAACCTGTCATTTGAGGTCACATTTTTTCACGTGTCTGTGTGTATATAATGTGTATAAATATATTTTCAAATACTGCCACACAGATAACCACATATGTTTTAATGTATGACTGACCCTCAAGGGTTTCTTGTGATCTTTAGAAGTTATCAGCTAATTGTTGGGGATCCATCTGCTCCATTCATTTTGCATATGACTGTTGGATATAGCTGAGTGCTGTTCCTCTGTTTCGCCTCCTGAATATTTATACATTGGTACTAGTCTCCTTTGTGAGAGGGCCTTGTCATACCCTCTAGTGCTGTCAGATTGGATAGTGGAGGGACACGACCTTTGGTAAATGGGGAAGGCTAATGCTCAGTTGCTTATGAATATTCAGGAGGAATAAGGTGAAGTGCACCCTTTGGGTAATTTATATTTTAAAGGGGTAAAAGTGCAAGTGTTTGTAAAAATAAACAACTATGCAATTACCGCTTATTAAAAATTGTGTACTGCTCTTTGTAGAGGTGGCCGGTTACATAAGCAAACTGTCACGAAACTTAGCACTTATCTCTTGCTTGAGGTGCTAAAATGTTTTGCTCTGTATCTGAAAAGACTGTGCTCCAGCATGACTCCAATCCTGCAAAAGCAAAGCCACCTCTGCTTGCAGTAATGGCGGACACATAGTCCAGATCCGTTGTGCGAAGATGCTGCTGGTCCGAGCTATCGGTTGAGCAGGAGCGCACCACCCCAGGCAGGAGAGGAGGAGCGATGTGCTCCCGCTTCAGGACAGGAGAGCCCTCTGTTTTTTGCCCTTTATATGACCAGAGGGTAATTTAGGAATATAGATTTGTATTATGAGTAAAGATCATTCACTAGGCTCATAGCTTATGTTTTTTTTTTTTTCTTAGGTTTCGCCCGATGACAGAAATGCCCTCTGGGCACTGATCACATTTTATGGTGGGGACTGTCAGCTGAGTCTTAATAAGAAGTGCACTCATCTAATTGTTCCTGAGCCAAGAGGGGTAAAAGCCATTTGGAGATGTTATCATTCTTTCATATGATATAATTTCATTTCTTTACATGATTGCGCCTTTCTCTCCTCCTCAGACCAAATATGAATATGCCTACCAACGTGAGAACATAAAAATCATTGCCCCAGACTGGGTGGTAGACTGCATATCTGAGAAGACCAGAAAAGATGAAGCCCCATACCACCCGCGTCTTACATATTATGAGGAGGAAGAGGAGGAGGAGGAAGAGGAGGATGAAGATGAAGAAAATGAAAGGGACTCCCAAAATGCAAGTGCCGATGAGGACAGATACTCCTCCAAATCAAGTCCATCATCTTCACGGGATGGATCTCCTCGGCCGGATCAGGAAACGTCTCCCAAGAGGAGCAGCGCAGCAAAAATTAAAGAGGAGCTGATGTTTGATGACTCTGACGACTCTTCACCTGAAAAGCAAGAGAGAAATCTAAACTGGACCCCGGCAGAAATACCGCAGATGAGTACAGCGAAGAGGAGGCTGCCTCAGGGCAAGGACTCGGGGCTGATTAACTTGTGTGCAAATGTCCCGCCTGTGCCTGGGAGTATTCTGACACCCGACGCCCGAAGTGGTTTGCTCTCATCGGTCCCTGGAACGACAAGTTCAGACCGGCCGGACATTATGGCTTTTCGTAGTCCAGCAACAAGGACACTTCGAAACATCACAAATAGCGCTGACATACAGCAGATAAATAGGCCGTCAAATGTAGCACACGTAAGTATTATACATGTGTGTAGTATGTGATGTGTAGACAGCCACATTTTACAGGGGATCTCTCACCAGACATATGATTACCTCTCTGAGGACAGCGTAAAGCCACCATATAGAACATGGGATCATTGTTTGGTCACTTACTGTGTATTTCTCTTCCAATGCTTCTCATTAGCTGCAGAATCCTCCTTTTTTTATGAACAAATCCTTTTTCTGACTTCCCACAGCTGATCGATAGCTTTCTGCCTCCACTTTGCTCAGGATAAAGCTGTCAATCCGTGGCAAGAGATCCAGCAGCCCCTGGACACCACGATCGCCTCCCACCACAGCTAGTAAATAAAGATTTCATGATAAGTAATTAAAAAAAGAAAGCTAATTGACCCCGCAGTGGAGCCAGGATCTCCATCACTGCGAGTAGAAATGGCAAAATAGTTTTCTTTGCTACTGTAGATATAGTGGTAATCTGCAGCGGCTGCAGGGAGATGAATGGATATCCTCCCTGAAGCCGCTTGCTCACAGCTGTAGGGAGCACCTACAGTCACTACTAGTTATACTGTGTGCAGCTGTAAACACTCCCTGCGCTTAGACTGTCTGGTCTGAACACACACAGATCAGGCTGTCAATCAGTGTGTTGAAGTGACTACAGCCGCCGCTCACTGTATAGTAGATGGTAACTGTGACTGGTGTCTGCATCACCCTGATGTCTGTAATTGAGCAGCTGCAGGAAGAATGTTGGGTCATCTCCCTGTATCCACAGCCAAACATGATTTTAATGCTATTTACCTGCAGGTTAACCTGGGAAAATAGAGCATCCAGACTTGACAGGCTGCCTTTTCTGGCTCATTAAATGTCATTTCAAGGGCTGGTGTAATGGAGATATCTCCAGCAAAGTGGGTGTAGTTTTTTGAGCCAAGGAACACAGGAAAAATAACCCCCCACGCTTCTCGCCAACGTCCGCTAGCACACCCCCCCCCCCCCTCTTCTCCTTGCCGCCCGCTAGCACCATTACACCATTTTTTTTCTCTCCTGTGTAGCCCTGCTACAGGGGGCGGGGCTAAACACTTTCTGGGTGAGAGAAAAACAAACTGTTTAAATGCTGCAGACAGGGAGAGAATGATTGGCAGCGGTGGGCAGATTACACATGCAGGGGGTGTGAATCTGCCCTTGGCTGCAGCCCCTAGCCACCTCCTTAATGGCTGGAGCATGTAAGCTTTCTAAGTGTATTATCTCGGGGTACAGGGCTGCTCAAGTGCTGGGGGACCCCTTGTCTGCATACTGCAGACATGCTGCATCCAGTGCTGTAATTAGATCACCATGCCTGGTTTGGTGACAGGTCCTCTTTAAGTCACTTGAGTCAATGTTATGGTTGCTGTTTTTCCCACGAGTCTTCCATTAAGACCACCTATGATTAGATTTTTCAGAAGAGTAGATGGGTGTAGTGGGTTCCGCTGATTACTCTCTGCTGATGGCACTCTAGGACATCTTCAGATTTTGATGGAAAATGAACATGATGTGACTTTCCCCTGCTGCACTTTGGTTGACCACTGAGGTCCACTGTCCTCAAAGTTGACCATTTATTTGTGCTTTTTGTGTTTGAAACACCAGTTTTCTTTAAGGGTACCGTCACACCTGGACACTTCACAGGTGATGCAGGGGCGTGGCCTATCGTCGGCAACAGCGCCGGTGCGTCGCCTAGTGTAAAGGGGCAATAATGAGGCGGAAAATCACCTTAGTATGGTCGCCTGTTTTCGCAGCACTCTGGCGAGCACTCTGGGGCGATGTGTACACATTGGTGATCGCCATGTTACATGGGGCAATGTTACTGGCGATGGGAGACATAGGCTCCCATGTTACAGGATTGTCGCTAGGGTTTGTGGACACCCCAGCGGCGATGTCGCCTGTAACATCGTCGGTGCGTCGCCGGAGGTATCGCCGCGTGTAAACGCGCGACAGCTGGATACCAAAAACGTGCGCTTTCCCGTGCGTCACTGGTGATGTGGATAGGTGTGACAGTACCCTAAAACATTTGCTTTGAGAAACCTTCCTAATGCAGTGTAACTCCCTCGTGTCCTCACAGCCTCATGTTTGTGGCACAGTTTGGCTTTTCCTTACCTTGGCATACCTTACCAGTACATCCAAGGTCGTGATGGGGTTAAGCCTCCTCCACAGCTGTTTCTGGTTCAGTTGATGGCTTTTTTTATTTTTTTTGTAACTTGCATATGAAAAAGATGATTATCATCACCTGACTGGTATAATTAGGTGGCCATACACCTGATTATAATCCTACAAAATTCCTGATTTGATGCAGTAGTTCTTAGAAGAACTGATATTGTTTTGATGGCAAAAGGTGATCACACCAAATATTCATTTGATTTAGATGTCTTATTCGTTCATTCACTTTACATATCGTTAATTGATGAAAACGAAAAACTATTAACACTTCAGTTTTTTGAAGCATTCTGAATTTTCAGCATTTTTTTTTTCTGCACCTTCCTAAAACACTTGCATAATATAGTGTATCTGTATGTATGTATCACATCTTGTCTGTAACTTGTTCTCATTCTTCCATAGCTTTTACAGACGCTCTCTGCTTCCACCAAAAACTTAGAACAAGGCAGCCATCCCCAGCAAGCACATCCAAATGCTGTGTTGTTCAATCAGATGAAATCCCTGACGCCTGAAGCTCAGCAGCAGCTGTTACAGCAGCAGTCATCCCATCAGTCCCAGCAGCCGCAGCACCATCCGCTCGTTCAGCTTCAGCCTCAGCTCATGCAACTGCAGCAGCAGCAACAACAGCAGCAAATCACCCAGCAGGTTTTCCCGCAGCATCAGTTTTCCCAGGTGAACCAACCACACCACTTCACTCAGCTTCAATTCTCCCAACAACAGCAGATACTTCGTCCTCAGCAACAAACCATGCAGCACTTCCAACAGCAGCATGTGATTCAGCAGCAACTCCAGCAGCTGCAGCAGCAACAGCATCTTCAGCAGCAGCAGACACTACAGCAAACGCTTCAACAGCAAAACATACAGCAAATCCTTCAACGGCAGCAGACTCCTGGACAGCAGCAGACACTACAGCAGCAGCAGACTATTCAGACGTCTATACAGCAGCAACAGTCACTGCAGCAGAACAATCAGCAACAACAGACGCTTCAAACCGGTATACAGCAGCAAAACATTCAACAAAGCATTCAGCAGCTTCAGCAGCAGCAGATACAACATTTAACATTGCAGCAAAAGCAACAACTACAGCAGCATGCTATTCAGCAGCAGCAAATTCAGCCTCACCCTCAGTTACATACACTGCAGCAGCAGCAGCAAATCCAGACTCAGGCTCTACAACAGCAGCAGGTAATCCAGCAGCAGATTCAGCCACAACATCAAATACAGGCACAGTCTATGCAGCAGCAGCAAATTCAAGTGCAGCAGCAAATCCAGGCCCAAACGCCACAGCATCATGTCCAACCACAAGCCCTCGGGCAGCAGCAGCATCAAGTTCAGGCACAGACACTTCAACAACACCAAATGCAGCCACATAATATTCAGATTCAACATCAAATTCAGAATCAAACTCATCAATCGCATCAGATTTCCTCACAAATGCTCCAACCGCAGGCACTTAATCAGCAGCAATTGCAGCAGCAACAGCAACAAACGCTTCAGCTTCAACAGCAGCAACTGAAACAGCAGCAACTTCAACAACAGACTCTGCTCCAGCAGCAGCAAATTCAGCAACAGCAGCAACTACAACAAGCGGGTCTCCAGCCGCAGCAAATGCCACAGACTCAGCAGTCGCAAATTCAGCAGCCGGTGACGCTGCAACAGTCGCAGGTTCAGCAGGTGACCCTCCCGCAGCCTCCGATCCAAGCCCAACAAGCTACACAGCAAAAACACAACCTTCTGCAACTGCAACTCCAGCAGCAGCACCTTCAGCGCCTACAGCAGCGGCAAATGCAGAGTCAGCAGCAGCTGGGCCAGATACAGCAATTGCCACCCCAGGCACCTAATCAGCAGCCGCCCCAATCCCAGCAGCTTCACGGGCACGACCCATCCCTGGAGAGTAAGTTACAGTTTTTGTAGTTTATTAGTAATGAGGATTTCACTTTTTTTAACCCCTTCCCCACCTAGTCTGTTTTAACCTTCCTGACCAGGGTCACTTTGTGATAACTGCAACTCTTCAACACATTCCAGTGAGTCTGAGAATTTTTTTTTCTTGACATTGTACTTCATGTAAGTGGTAAAATTTGGGCGATATAATGTGCGTTTATTTATGAAAATATCGAACATTTAACTAACGCACACATGCACACGTGTTTTCCAGAAACAAATGAAAACTGCAAATCTTTCATGGTAGTGCCCAGTACACTGTAGTGCCCAGTACACTGTAGTGCCCAGTACTCCCCTGCATGGTGCCCAGCTTGTGCTTTTAAATTTAAGTGTCCTCATTACAGAAATGCCAAACATGTGGATGCTAAATGTGGTTTAGGCGCAGGGTCTGTAGTGATCAGAAGGAAGGCGGGATCCAGTATTCACTAGATTTCTTTTGGGGGGCCTTTTCACTGTTAGAGAGCCATTGTGTTACCGGTATTGTAGATACTCTCTATATTTCCATTGACAGCTGAGAAACCTGAGTGGAGACTTTTTTTCTTGTGTCTGTGAATTGAGTTGAAGCTGTTATTGAAAATGTTTGACAATTTTTTGTCTCACATTTATCCTGTGCTCTACACTGAGCACTTACATTGGGGTTTACATTCCAATCTCCCAATGGCGAGATTCAGATGAAAAATATCAAGGGATCTATTTTCTATAATGATACCCTTTTAGAAGATCAAAAAACTGTGGTCAACCGCTCTTCTTCCTAGAAATATGGACAACGCTGTGTTGTAGGTCAGGAGTCCACAGTGACTCCATCTGCTTTATAGGGAATGTTCCATTATGGCTTCTGTGTGAATCACGTATTTCTCCTTCGCATCATTGGGGACACAGGTCCATGGGTGTATGCTTTTCTGCCACTAGGAGGCGACACTAAGTAGACACAAAAGTTAAGCCCTCCTTCCTGCAGTATACTTCCATATGTAGGCGTAGTTAGTCAGTTTTTGCTTAGTGCCGCAAGGAGGCGCATGATCTGTACCTCAGACTACATCTACCCTTAGGTAATTTGTTTATTTTTGCCTTTAGTTAACTTTTATTTTTACTTTTAAGTTCTGCGCCAGGTGACAGCTCCCACCAAGGGTGCCGCTCTCCTTAGTGCATGGGGGGCCCCGAGGCAGCGCAACCCCCGTGGAGGGGCGACGGATCCCCATAGGGGGTTCCACTCTCCCTAAACCCTCCTCAGACCCAGCAGGCAGCCGTCTGTACATCACCACAGCATCCCCCTGCAAAACAAGGGGACGCAAGGAGCACACTCACAGCACCTCTCGCCTCCTCCAACAAAAGAGTAGGTGATTGAGGCCACCGACAATCCGTTCACAGCGCACCGATGCATCCCCAAGGGATCAGATGCAGCAGCAGCTCTGGCAGCCTCAGAGCACTGTCTCCCTCCAGCCGAGGTGGCTCCGTGTCGGGATGCGCTCCGCTGGTAAGTTCTGGGCACGCGTCCAGGGCATGGGGCCGAAGCACCCCACAAAACTGCCGCTATTGCGGGCACACGGCGCCGCTCCCGGGACGCTGCTCTACAATAGTCCCTGGTCTGGGCCTGTAGCTTAACGCCACCCACCTCGGGCGTGATTGGCTGCGCATCGCATCACCGCCCTGCATCATGGGGGTGTGCGCGATGACATGGCCAGGCGTTACCAGCTGTAATTGGCCGCTGAACAATGCCCATCATGGCCATAGAACACCGGGGAGACAGCTAATCAACTCACGGCCCATAAAGCAGTAACATGCCCACAAATGCCCCAAGACCAGTGCAAAAATTAAGACTCTATGTGCAGCATAGTTTCAGCCCCATGAAAAAAAGCACAAGTCTACACTACCTGCCTGGCCCTACCCTGGCTCCCCCCTCCTCTTCCACCAAGGGGGGCTGCAGAAAGCCCACACACTACTTCAGGGCACATCCTATCCACAGTCCTTCCTTCTGGTGCCTGTGAAGGGAAAGCCTTTCTGCTCAGCACCTCACCAGACTGCATGACACAGGATCCGGGTAAACCCCAATAGGAGACCGCCCTCACTGCAGTCTATCACCCCCTGTCCAGTGTCTGCTCTTTTGCCTTCATAGCAAACCACTTGGTACACTGCAGTACCACCTTTAACTGTAAGCTGGTACAATATGATGGATCCCAAACCGCCCAAAGATAAAAATAAGAACAACACAGGGGGCAAGGCATCATGCACCAACTGCCAGACTGCGCTCCCACGCAGACACGCTTCGCAACTTTGCAAAGATTGCGAACCTGCCCCCTCCCCTTCTCCCCCACCCACTGAGCCTGTACAATGTGACTCAAGTATAAGCCGAGGGGGCACTTTCCAGCACAAAAATTGTGCTGAAATACTCGGCTTATACTCTATTATATACGGTATATTGTTTTTTAGGATTTGCTTCAATCATGCTAAAAACGCTTTTTTAGGAGCTACAATTTTTCTGCATTGCTGCCGAGTGTCATGCAAGGGCTTGTTTTTTGCGGGAGGAGTTGAAGTTGTTTTTGGTTCCATTTTGGGCCACGTAACATTTATTGATCGATTTCTGTTCTGTTTTTTGTCGAAAGGAACAGGCTTTACTCTTCAGTACAGCAATACCAAATTTATGTTGTTTTTTTGCCACTTTTACGCAATGAAAGTCATATAATTAAAGTTTTTGCACCACATTATTCTGAAAGGTGTACTTTTTTTTTTTTTTTTTGTGTAAACTCCCCACTGACAACTGAGCGGGGCCTTGTTTTTTTGTCGGACATTTTCAGCGATTCCATTTTTATTTATATTGGACATTGATCTCACATCCAATTTTTTTGGCAGTATGATGAAAAAGCATCATTCTTTTGCCCCTTTTCTTAGCTGCTTCAGTGAACACTGAAAAAGCAATAACTAGTGTGACCATTTTAACGAATGGGCCTTTCTGGACACTGCAATAAACTTATTTGTTTGGGAGTTTTTGAAATGCCGTATTTTTCGGATTTTAAGGCACACTTTTGTTTCCCCCAAACTGGGAGCGAAACGGTGGTGCATCTTACAATGTGAATGTAAAAAACAAAAAAAGAAACATTAAATATTACTGGGGGAGGGGTGCGGCTGCCGAGCGGGGCTGCCGGAGGCAGGTTTCGGTGGGTGATGGGCTCAGCTGCAAGACCGGAACTGCGGGGGAGTACCGGTGGTAGCGAGCGGTGGGCGCCGCCATGTTCTTTGTGCTCGGCTGCATTCATTAGCAGTGTGCAGCCAGCCGGAAGAGGTAGAGACTTCAAAATGGCCACGGGTCTCCATTATGGCCACTGCCATTTTGATGAAGTCTCTACCAACTAGCCGCACAGCTACTGAATGCAGCCGGCCACAAAAACACATGGCGGCGCCCACCACTCGCTGCTGCCGGTACTCCTCTGCTGCTCCGGTCCTGCAGCTGTGCCCCTCACCCACTGGAACCTGCCTCCAGCACCTCCACTCAGCAGCTGCACCCCTCCCCCTCTGTAAGCTATGTAGGTCCAGGGAAAAGATGGGGGGGCATATACACAGGATGGGGGGCATATATGCCAGGATGTGGGTATATATATATACATAATGGGGGGACATTTATGCCATGATTAGGGATATATATATATATATATATATATATATATATATATATATATATATATATATATATATAAACTATGGATGATGTACTCCGCACCCGTGCGGCTGCGCTCAGGACGCTCCGCACCCGTGCGACTGCGCTCAGGACGCTCCGCACCCGTGCGGCTGCGCTCAGGACGCTCCGCACCCGTGCACTTCACCTCATACAGCATCATGAGGACCAGCACGATGGCGTCCTGCTTACACCGAGGAGCTGATCATGTGATCCCTGACTCCTCCCCTCCATTGACATCATCACAGGTCCTGTAAGCGCAAAGTGTGCAGCTCTACAGGTGGAGAAGAAAGCCGGCTCACACTGCAGGCAGGGGGAGAGGGCGCAACATGCGTCTGTCAGGGAGACACCGCGAGCACTTCAGCAGGAGGCCCAGTGGCACCCACCTGCATGCTGCTTTCCCCTAGATACGTCACTGCTGCAAAGCAACAGGGCCCTCTGTATAGGTCATAGTGTAGAGTTGTAAGGGGCCTCCTCGGTCATCTAGTCCAACTCCCCCTCCCCCCTACTCAAAGCAGGAAATCAGATGTTATTACATATTCCACCCCTGACAGAACTCCGCTTATTCTGTCTGTCTACGCAGCAAATTTATCCAGTAATCTGCAGAAGCTCTGATGTCAGCGTATTGTGTGCTGCAATCTTGTCAAACTGCAATATTTCAGGATTTGTGTAGCAATCACATCACATAATAATAAAATTGTCATAAAAATTAGCTTGTCGTTTTCTAATAATGCCTTCCTTTTAATTTGAGTGTATTTTGGACTTTTCAGTTCCTGAAGATTACTTCTTGATGGGCTGTGTATTTGCAATTGCTGATTACCCAGAGCAGATGTCTGATAAACAACTGTTAGCAACTTGGAAGCGGGTAGGTGTAATGTGATGTGATCTGTGGCCTTCTTCTACCCTGATGTCTTGCATTGTCCCAGTACAGTTTCTACTAGTTTGTGCTGCTGCTCCATGCTTGTATTATTCAGATTTTGAAATACTTAGTTTAGATAATGGATATAAAATATATTTGAAGACTGAAAGCTATCTTAAATCAAGTGTTGCATATATAGGCTATAAATTATTATTTATTTATAGTGCACCATTGATTCCATGGTGCAGTACATGAAAAGGGGTTACATACAAACAATTTAAAAATATAGTGAACAAACTAACAGTGACAGACCGATACAGAGGGCAGAGAGGACCCTGCCCTTGCCGGCTTACAATCTACAGGGCAATGAGGAGGGAAACAGTAGGATGTGTCTGCTCAGGTGGTAGTGGGGCGCTGGGTCCAGTGATGGTGGGGTGCCGGGTCCAGTGGTGGTGAGGTGGCACCGTGGTCATTGCAGGCTGTTTTGAAGAGATGGGTTTTCAGGTTTCGATTTTAGAGGACAGTCGGACGTTTTGAGGTGCTGAGTTCCAGAGGATGGGGGATGCTCGGGTGCAGTCTTGCAGGCGGTTAGATGATGAACGAAGTGTAGAGGAAAGGAGATCTTGGGAGGATCGAAGATTACGAGTTGGATGATATAGAAAGATTAGCTTAGAGATATGGGGGTACAGATTGTGGACGGCTTTGTAAGTCAGTGTTAGTAATTTGAAGTGGGGACACGGGGGAACTGGAAGCCAGTGGAGGGATTAGCAGAGGGGAGAAGTGGAGGAGCAGCGAGGAAAGAGGTGGATTAGTCGGGCAGCAGAGTTGAGGACAGATTGGGAGGTGCAAGAGTGTTAGCAGGGAGGCCACAGAGGAGGAGGTTGCAGTAATCGAGATGGGAGATAACGAGGGCATGCACTAATAGTTTAGTAGATTGAAAGTTGAGGAAGGGACAGATTCTGGAGATATTTTTGAATTGCAGGTGGCAGGAGGTGGCGAGAGCTTTAATGTGTGGTCTGAAGGATAAGGCAGAGTCAAGGATCACTCTGAGGCAGCAGACTTCAGGTACAGGGCAAAGTGTGATATCATTTATTGTGATAGATCAGGTAAGGAAGGTGTGCAAGATGGGTGAAAGATGATGAGTTCAGTTTTGTCTACATTTAGTATAAGGATGCGAGAGGAGAAGGAGGATATGGCTGATAGACACTCTGGGATTCTGGACAGCAAAGAGGTGTCGTCTGGGCCAGAGAGGTAGATCTGGGTGTCATCAGCGTACAGGTGGTACTGGAAGCCATGGGACTTTGAGTTGTCCTAGGCCAAGGGTCTAGATGGAAAAAAGTAGGGGCCCCAGGACAGAGACTTGAGGGACTCAAACAGAGAGGGATGGGGTGAGGAGGTAGTGTTGGAGTGGGAGACGCTAAATGTGCGGTTGGAAAGGTAGGAGGCGATCCAGGAAAGGGCAAGGTCAGTGATACCAATAGAAGAGAGCATCTGTAATAGGAGGCAATGGTCGAATGCAGAGGACGGGTTAAAAAGGAGGTCGTTAGTAATTTTGGTTAAGGCGGTTTGGGTGGAGTGGTGGGGGCGGAAGCCAGATTGAAGGTTGTCAAAGAGAGAGTTGGATGAGAGGTGGGATGAGTAAAGTGTGGACATGCTTTTGGGGAAGTTTGGAGGCAAATGGGAGCAGTGATATGGGGCGGTAGCTGGATGTGGAGGTCGGGTTAAGAGATGGCGTCTTCAAGACAGCTGTAATTGTTGCATGTTTGAAAGAGGAAGGAAAGGTACTGGTGGGTGGGTTAGGGGTGGGATAAGTGTGGTGGTAAGGCTGGGGAGGAAGTGGGATGGGATGGGGTCCGATGCACAAGTGGTGAGGTGCGATTTGGAGAGGAGGTGTGTAAGTTCTCCTTCAATGGGGGAGGGGAGTGGTCTGATATACATAGGGGATGTTATGGCTGGGTAGCAAAGACTTATCTGATCGATCTTATTTGTGTGTTGCGAAGTCTTCTGCAGAGATACGAGAAGTAGATGGGGCAGTGGGGGGGGCGAAGGAGGGAGTTAAATGTGTTGAATAACTGCCTGGGTTTGTGGGGAAAAGGGGATATGAGGGTAACGAAGTAATTCTGTTTAGTGTTGGTGACCAATGTTCATGAAGTTTAAAGGGAATCAACCCACCAGGATTTAGTGCTATAAAGTCAAGCCTTAGACACTTCACTTTATAGCACTATATTTTGGTGGGTTGGTTCCCTTTAATATGCTTTGCCTCATAGTGTCACCCAAGACAAGCCATAATGGATTCCCCATTGTGACACCAATCCCAGCATTGTGCCTGCACAGGGCAGCTCCCAGTTATTCATTGCCCAGATCATTGTATGTGCCCCATCTAGTAAATTTGTTGGGTAACAATCTGATCTGGCTCCTATCCTATAGAGGTACTGGTCATTCACAAGTCAGTGATTTTCTTGTATGAAAAAATCAGACTGAATTTGGTCAGTGGCATCAATTTTTCTGAGCTTTCCACCTTTTAGCCTGTGAAATTGGACGCAATCAGACATCCAAAAGAGTATTTTTTTTTTTTTTTTTCTTCCCCATGGACCCACAGACTTTCATTGTTGAGCTTGATCCAAGACTCAGATCACCATCAGACATGTCTCTTTGATTTTGAGGGACCGCTTGGTTTGCATTTCATTTTCAGATCGCTATTAGATGCAAAGGGTTTTTTGTAAAATGTTTTCCTGATGGACCTTTTAAAAAACATGGGGGCCTGAAAGGCTCATAAATTACTGACTAAATTAACTGGGCAAAATACTGTACGACCAGGGATTACATAAATGTAGGATTATTAACCTGAAATGAAGCAAAAAAAGTTTTGGTACCATGTTGGTCAGTTGATAAAATGTTGTTAGCTCTCATTGGGAAAACAAGATAACAATCTCATAGTTGTGATACCTTTTAATGGCTAACAAAAATAAAGTAATTAATGTTACAAAGCAAGCTTTCGAGACTTCTGTCATCTCTTCATCAGGCAAGGTATGACAAAATGTTGAGAGAAACTCAACTATATCAAATATATACATGAACAACTAGAGCAGACGCAAGGTATAATGAATGGACCATGCTTATTTAGTTAACTGTCCATTCATTATACCTTGCATCTGCTCTAGTTCTTCATGTATATATGAGTCTCTTCTACCTCGCCTGATGAAGAGACCTGAGACGTCTTAAAACCTTGCTGCCTTGTAACATGCCTTATTTTATTTTTGTTAGCCATTATCACAACTGAAGTAAGTGTAGTATCACAACTACAAGATCGTTATCTTGTTTCTCCAGCTGAGAGCAATCAACATTAACCTGAAATGTAAATGTACATTTAGGATATTGTTTTTTTTTTTTTTTTTTTTGCAGATAATACAGACACATGGTGGAACTGTGGATCCTACACTAACAAACCGCTGTACACATCTCTTGTGTGAGAGTCAAGTCAGTAGCATGTATGCCCAGGTAGGTGCCAGTGTGACTGAATACCTACACACCTAATGTTGTCCTCTTTACAGTGGCACTAATTCAACTATGACATTGAGATATCACCTATGTGATAATGTGTGATCGAATTATGATGATGCTCTTAAGGGAGAGAGGGAGGAAGGGAGTTGGGGAGGGATACTCCGGAAAGATAATAATCTTTTCTTTCACTAGTCACAATATCTGCAATTCAGCACTGTTACAACTGTGACTGAGATGTAGCTCCTGTGTGCTCCTCTCCTGTGTGTGATGTTATGTCATAGTTTGGGGGTGGGGGAGGGATATCCTGTGGGGATCGGTTACGGGATCCTGCAATTGGGCTGCTACTGGAAGTTAGCCAAGCATTGTACTCTGCCCATAGAGAATGCCTACCCATAGAAAATGCATACTCAATTACAAATGGGCATTTCAGAGCCCCTCTTGGGATCCATAGGCATTCCAGCAGTTGGACCTCCACTGACTTGCAAATTATCACCTGCTTAGGGTTTATTTTCAATGAAAAATTGAGTAATAAGACAACTTTAAAGTAATCTGATTCTGTGATTTATAGGCGATAAAGGAAAGAAGGCGATGTATCACCGCTCACTGGCTGAACACAGTCTTGAGGAAGAAAAAAATGGTGCCGCCTCATCGAACGCTCCACTTTCCGGTGGCATTTCCACCCGGAGGAAAGCCATGCTCTCAACATGTAAGGAGACATACTCTGCATTATACCTGGCGTGCCTTACACTTACAATGTAATTAGTGAAGTTTTACACTCCTTTCTGACGAGATGATATTCCGTTTTCCACTATTGTTTTTGGGTTTTGTTTTGATGACATACATAGTTTGACATATTATGTTAGTCCCTTTGGGGTACTTGAACCTGTCCTCATCCAGTCACTCATACTATATACTGCATTATGAGTACGTCATGTGTAGGGATGGGATAAGAATATTTCATCAGGTCATAATAACATTATTTATTTTTATATTTATTTTCTGATCATCATAATGGGAGACCCAGACAATGGGGTTTAGGGCGCTGCCCTCCGGAGGTCACACTAGGTACTACAAGTTTGTAGCACCGCCTCCTCCGCTTATAAACCCCCACCGTAGGAGACATCCTCAGTTTTAAACTTAGTGTGCTCGGAGGATCACGCTTTGCTTGCACTTCACTGCATTCTCACAGCTTACGTGATGGCGTATGAAGACAAGGTAAAATGGTCCCGCTTGGGACTCCCGACAGCCTCCCCGCTCACCCTCTGCGGAACACGCTGGTGGAGGTACCGGAGGGCTTTTAGCCTGGACACTTCAGTGTTTCTCCCGGTACGCTGTCGCGCTCCTTTCCTTTCCATCCCTCCATGGAGGCTCTGGTAAGGGGGAGCCTGGAGCCTTGCACAGCTCCGCTCCGTCCGAGGCCTCCCTAAATGGTGCTTACAGACCGGACGGAGCCAGCCCAGTCCGAGGCCTCCCTAAATGGTGCTTACACTCCGGACTGGTGCTGTACCCCCGTCCGAGGCCTCCCTAAAGGTGCTTACAGACCGGACCGGCACTGAGGCACCTGGTGTGTCTCCTGTGTGCCTGGGGGTAGTGTCTGTCACTGTGGTGTCATGACACTCAGACCGCGCGGTTACCCTCGGGTCCGCGGTTCTGGCGGTGTACCCTGTGCTGGGGTCGCCCTGGCTGACCGCCCTGTGTGTCACAGGGGCTGAGGCTGTAGACTGCGAGTGTTTTTATGTGTACATGCAGTCTGAGAGTGTGTGTGGTGATATTCACACTCTTTTCCCGCGCTGCGGGCTCCGGCACCTCCATTACTGAGGCAGTCTGGAGGAGGAGGAGGCAGCCCTTAGGGTGACATCACCGCTGGGCGTGTTGTGTGTTCTTCCCGCGTGTTCCTGGCTCCGCCCACATCTTCACTGTCGGCGGCCATCTTCTCCCTCACTTCCCGGCTGGGATCTGGCTGCAGCGCGTGTCTGCACTTGCAAGGGAGACCGGAACTCGCGGAGGTCACACACACACACCGCTTCCTCCTACCGCTTTACTGCGGTCGGTAAGCCACCGGGATTCCCGGTTTGTTTGTGAACTTTGGCTTATATTCCCCTCACTGTGGAGATGTCCTCAGTTGGGAAGCATGCTGCTAAGGCGGCAGTGGTCACCGTTACCTGCGCTACATGCAACGGGACACTGGTGGAGGGGTCCTGCAATAACTGCGGACGCCCAGAGGCCCGGTCTGCTACTACTGAGTCTGCAAATCCGGGATTATACCCTGAGGTTCAGGTGATCCCAGGGCCATGGGAAACGCAGAATAAGATCAATGAGTCTCTGCTGTCCCAGATGTCCTCCATGTCGCAAACCCTGGAGGCACTGCATAGGAGACTGGAGAACCCAGCTACTCCTCCTAGTTACCCCCGGGTGTCTCTTACTTCTGCTGTAAGACCCCCTAAGCGAGCCCGTGAGGCTTCTCCTGAGCTCCAGACTCTCTCTGAGGAGGAGCGTTCCTCTGATGGTGAGGAAGATGATGGGGGTTCTACTCTTGGGTCTATGTCTGAACCTCCAGATGGGGTGGAGGATCTGGTGTCCTCCATCAATGAGACATTGCGTCTTGTCACTCCTCCTGAGGAGGTGACTGTACACCCCAAGGAGATATACCAATGGCTGCGGCCAGAGGCTAGACCAAGTGGCTCCTTCATGGACCACACTAATTTCGGAAGGGTGATTAAAGCTCCCAGGTTGCATCCTGGGCGGCGTTATGTCCGTAAAACTAAGGACAATCGCTTTCCCTTTCCCCAGGAGGCGCTCCAGGAATGGTCGCAGTCTCCCAAGGTGGATGCTTCCATGACTAGGATTGCTGCGCGCTCCTTGTTTTCTGCCTCTGATAGCTCCTCATTAAAGGATGCTACTGATAGACAGGTCGAGCAACTCGCCAAGTCTTCCTATGAGGCTGTGGGGTCTTCGTTTGCCCCTAATTTTGCCGCGGTCTGGACCCTACAAGCGATTACTATCTGTTTGGATGGTATCACTGATATAGCTAGGTCCAGTCCAGAGGTCCTGGCTCTCACTGAGAGAGCAAGGGCCTATGCGGACTATGCCAGGACGGCATCTTTGGAAACTGCCACTCGCTCTGCTGTGGCCTCGGCCAATGCAATTGCGATCCGCAGGCTGTTGTGGCTGCGTCTTTGGGACTCAGATGCCACATCTAAGAAGATTTTACAAAATCTTCCGTTCGCTGGTGACAGGCTTTTTGGCACCGAACTGGACAAATTGATAAAGGATTCTGCTGAGTCTAAGATACCGCAGAACAAGCCTAAGCCACGGTACACCGTGAAAAGGAACCCTAAGCAGTGGTCCTTTCGCTCCGGTTCACAGTCATCAACGGCGTCCACTCGCTCAGACCGAGGGGGCAAGCCTGCTACTCAGTGGCGTTCCAAGAGTCGTCAGAAGAAGCCGGCGGGGGCAGCGGCTGCCACCCCCAAGCCCGCCTCGACATGACTCGCTCTCTCATCCTGCCTCCCCACAGGTGGGGGGCCGCCTGTCCCGCTTTCAGGACAAGTGGCTTCTTCACATTCACGATCAGTGGGTTCGAGACGTAGTCTCAAGAGGTTACAGGATAGAGCTGACGTCACGACCAATACACCGATTACATCGGTCGGTTCCATCCCCAGAAAAGGCTCAGGCTTTTCACCTGGTGTTGGAGGGACTCCGCAGAGACGGAGTGGTGGTCCCTGTGCCCATGGAAGAGAGGTTCAGGGGTTTTTACTCCAACCTCTTTATTGTCCCAAAGAAGGACGGCTCTTTTCGCCCGGTGTTGGACCTCAAGTTGTTCAACCGTCACGTGTTGGTTCGGAAGTTCCGCATGGAATCCCTGCGCTCAGTGATCGCTGCTGTGTCACAGGGAGACTTCCTAGCGTCCATCGATATCAGGGACGCTTACCTTCACGTCCCCATTGCACCAGCTCATCAGCGCTGGTTGAGATTCGCAGTGGGGGAAGAGCACTTCCAATTTGTGGCACTGCCATTCGGGCTAGCCTCAGCACCACGGGTGTTCACAAAGGTGATGGCCTCCACGATGGCTCTCCTGCATGCGCAGGGACACGCCGTCATACCCTATTTGGACGACCTGTTGGTCAGGGCGCCATCGGAAGACCTTTGTCGGGTGAGCCTGGAGGTGACCATGAAGTCCCTGGAACGGTTCGGGTGGCTTATCAACATTCAAAAGTCGACCCTGCTTCCGACCCAGTCTTTGACATATCTGGGCATGGACTTCCACACGGACTCGGCCCTGGTGTCCCTACCTCAAGCCAAGCAGCTTGCGATCCAATCAGGAGTGCAGAATGTCCTCCTGTCTCCACAGTCATCCCTACGGGTATTGATGAGACTGGTGGGTCGCATGGTAGCGGCGATAGAGGCGGTGCCGTTCGCACAGTTTCGCCTCCGTCCTCTCCAGCTGGAGATTCTTCGCAGATGGGACAAGAGGACGATTTCTTTGAATCGGCTGGTGACGCTGTCACAACCAACCAGGGATTCCCTACAGTGGTGGCTACTGCCACATCATCTGTCACGGGGACGGTCCTTCCTAAAACCGTCATGGTTAGTGGTGACCACCGACGCCAGTCTGAAGGGCTGGGGTGCGGTGTTCTTGCACCACAGGGCTCAAGGCCTCTGGACTCAGTCGGAGTCGGCGTTGCAGATCAACGTGCTGGAGATCAAGGCGGTCTATCTGGCGCTCCTGGCGTTTCAGAAATTCCTGTCAGGACAACCCATTCGGGTACAGTCCGACAATGCGACGGCCGTCGCCTACATAAATCATCAGGGAGGGACCAGAAGTGCTCAGGCCCTCACCGAAGTCCACCGCATTCTAGCTTGGGTGGAGGAAAACGGCTGCCTGATCTCCGCAGTTCACATCCCAGGGGTCGAGAACTGGGAGGCCGACTATCTGAGCCGACAGGGGATGGACGCCGGAGAGTGGTCCCTTCATCCAGACGTCTTCCGGGACATCTGCGGCAGATGGGGCACTCCGGACGTGGATCTGATGGCCTCACGGCTGAATCATCAGGTGCCCCAATACGTGGCGAGATCATGGGATCTTCAGTCTCTGGGGGCGGATGCCCTGATCCTGAGTTGGTCCAGCTTCCAGCTGCCATATGTGTTCCCGCCTCTAGCTCTGATTCCCAGGGTCCTGTGGAAGATCAGGACGGAATGCAGAGTAGCCATTCTAGTGGCTCCAGATTGGCCCAGGAGGTCCTGGTACCCGGACCTGTGGCAACTGTCAGGCGGACACCGGTGGGCTCTTCCAGAGCGCGCAGATCTTCTCGCGCAAGGCCCATTCTTCCACCTCAATTCCAGGGCCCTCAGATTGACTGCATGGCTCTTGAGGCCTGGCTGCTGACATCCAGAGGTTTCTCTCCTACAGTGGTTGCCACTATGAATCGGGCAAGGAAACCTGTTTCCAGGAAGATATACCACAGAACGTGGAAAATCTTTTTTACCTGGTGTGCCTCTGGTGGTCACTCACCGTGGCCGTTGTCTATTCCGACATTGTTGGCTTTCCTACAGTCGGGTTTGGAGTTAGGATTATCCCTTGGCTCTCTGAAAGGTCAAGTATCAGCACTTTCCGTGCTATTTGACAGGCGCTTGGCGCTCCTCCCGAAGGTCCGCCAATTTCTGCAGGGGGTGTCTCGGGTGGTTCCGCCCTACAGGCGGCCCCTGGACCCTTGGGACCTCAACATGGTCCTAGCGGCACTGCAGAAACCGCCGTTTGAGCCACTGAGAGACATCTCTCTCTCTCGTCTGTCCCAGAAGGTGGTCTTTCTGGTGGCGATTACGTCTCTGAGAAGGGTCTCAGAATTGGCTGCACTTTCGTGCAAGTCACCCTTTCTGGTGGTTCACCAGGACAAGGTGGTGTTGCGCCCACGGCCTGAATTTTTGCCGAAGGTGGTTTCAACATTCCACTTGAACCAGGAGATTGTTCTCCCATCATTTTGCCCCGCTCCCGTTCATCAGGTTGAGCGCGACCTCCATACTCTGGATCTCGTGAGAGCTGTACGCATTTATGTGTCCAGGACCGCCTCCTTTAGGAGTTCGGATTCCTTATTTGTCCTCACGATGGGTCGCTGTAAGGGGTCTGCGGCTTCAAAGTCGACCTTGGCCAGATGGATCAAGGCTCCCATTCAGGAGGCTTACCGGTCTTCTGGTTTGCCTCTCCCGGTGGGTTTGAAGGCACACTCTACTAGAGCTGTAGGTGCCTCTTGGGCCTTGCGACATCGAGCTTCTGCTCTACAGGTGTGTCAAGCGGCCACTTGGTCCAGCCTGCACACTTTCTCTAAGCACTATATGGTGCATGCCCATGCCTCTGCGGATGCGAGTTTGGGCAGGCGGGTTCTCCAGGCGGCGGTTGCCCACCTTTAAAAGGGAACCATGTGTTTTCCGTCTTGTTGAGGAACTCTTCCCGCCCTGGGGTATTGCTTTAGGACATCCCCATTGTCTGGGTCTCCCATTATGATGATCAGAAAAAAGAGAATTTTGTTTACGTACCGTAAATTCTTTTTTCTTGAATCATCAATGGGAGACCCAGCACCCACCCAGTTGTTCCGTTGCATGTTTGCATTTGATCTGTTCTCTGTTGAGACAGTGTTTCCGGGTTGTTACACCGTCTGTGCACGGCATTCTTCCCGATGTTTCGGGTGTGGTTTATTTCTCCTCGCAGCTTATGGACTAAACTGAGGATGTCTCCTACGGTGGGGGTTTATAAGCGGAGGAGGCGGTGCTACAAACTTGTAGTACCTAGTGTGACCTCCGGAGGGCAGCGCCCTAAACCCCATTGTCTGGGTCTCCCATTGATGATTCAAGAAAAAAGAATTTACGGTACGTAAACAAAATTCTCTTTTTCCAGATAATTTCTGTAACCGGATTTGTGGATAGTGATAGGGATGACATCAAGCTAATGGCCTACCTGGCGGGCGCCAAGTACACAGGATATTTGTGTCGCAGCAACACAGTTCTCATCTGTAAAGAGTAAGTGATCGTCATCGCCTGCAGACTCCTCATCACATTTCTGACAGTTACTTGCCATGTAGTAGAGATTGTCACCCTAGAGCTCAATCCTGTGATTTACATTGATGAACTTCTTTTGTTTTTTTTAATATGATTTAGGCCTACTGGATTAAAATATGAGAAAGCCAAAGAATGGCGGATACCCTGCGTCAACGCCCTGTGGCTCTGTGACATTCTCCTTGGAAATTTTGAGGCTTTACGACAAATTCAAAATGGCCGATACACAGTGTTTAACCTAAAGGACCCACTTGCTCCTTCATCGTATCTGGTGTCAAATCTGCTTGGTAAGACTCTGCAGTTCAGTTATTAACCAGATAACTCCTGACTAATCCGAGGTCCAGATATTACGGCAATTTACAGAGGTCACCTCGCCTTTTTAGGCTTATACAAATAATTTTCCTTATTTGTGTGATTTGAGTCTCACATCATGGGTTCGTCTGGAGAATGAAAGGTGATGGCACATGTGTTTGGCTTTGTCCGTTCACTTCTGAGAGTTGGCTATTGCATTGACTCCTGACTAGAGTGGCGCTCAGATGTTTGAGACCACATCAGTTCATTTTTGCCTGTTAGATGGAGTGCCATATCTGGGTTTCACCTTTATACTACATATATTCTGTGGGTATATCCTTCATGTATGTTTATAATGGCATATAATGACCCTTACACAATGAGTTCCTAGAAAATATTAAAGGGATTGTCCAGTCGAAACATTGATTACCTATCCAAATCATGGGGCATAGTATGGGATAGGTGAGGTCCAACACCTGGCACTCACATGGCACAGAAGTGACCATCCAAAGTCTACAACTCCATTCAAAGTACTAAAGAGATACATCCAGCGGCTGCCATATAACAGCTGATCAATGGGAGCAGCAGGTGTCTGTTGACCACCAATTTGACAGCTGTCAGACGACCACCAATCCTATCCCAGGGGCAACCTTTTTAAGCATGTGTCCTACATATTAGATGTCTGTAAAATGGCCTTTAGTCTTTTGTTATTAAATGAAATGAATCTGTTGTCATGTTCTTCTGCGTATTGTGGCTGATGATGAAATGTTCACAATGTTTTATGTTTGTAGATGCGTGGAGAGTTCCTTTGAAGGTATCTTCAGAAGTGTTAATGGTGGGTTTTATTCCATTGAGGTACTGTAACATTGGACATTAGTCGTTCTTCACCGATCCCTTGGCGTTAAACATTTATTCATCTTTTTGCAGAGTATAAGAATTCCACTGAAGCCTAAACAAAATGAACCCGTAGTTCAGCCGAAACGACCCAGGTGAAGTATTAATCTCAATCAGGATCTCTTACAGGATTACAAATGGCATACATTTATAGTTTGACTTCATTTAGCTAACATCAGAAAAGATACAGCTGTGGTGTGGCAAGCTCTCCCCTGACAAATGGGACTGATGTTCCCAATCGGCAACTTTCAAGTCTATCCCATCATATTGTATATTTTATTTTGTTTTTATTTAATATTTATATATAATATTGGGTAAACCAGTTCAAAAATTGTTTTTGTTGCGCTGACCTTAGATTGTTGTACGTGCTTCCTTACAAGGACATACATGCACCCTGATTACTCCCCATTCTGTATGTGTCCTATCCTCAATCATTGTTTTAAAATGGAGAGGATGGCACTCGGGATGTGCACGCTATACAAATCATTGAGTAAAGCTGGACACACATTATTGAAAAGCACCAGGGGGTTTGCTGGATATTGCAACCGTTTTTAAAACTTTTTTTTTTTTTTTAATTTTTTCTTTTTAATTTTCTTCTATCACTTTTTCATTATTTATTTTTTTCGTTTCCCAGAATTGAAGACCTTCCTCCCCCAACTAAAAAACTGTCTCCTGATCAGACGCCACATGTAATGTTTACTGGATTTGACCCAAATCAAGTACTGCAGTATGTGAAGGTAGGAACATAGTCGCAGCAGTCTAGCATTGACATCTTATGTGTAGAATGATGGCAGAGGCTGTGCTGTTAGAGGTGATTTTATATGAAGACCCATTATATTATACATTAGATGAAAGTCAATCAAACCCTCCAATTCATCAGGCCTGAATTAACACCTGATGTATGTGGGGTACCTGAAACACTCCCCGCTGACTGATGATGATGGGAAAAGGATTTTACTTGAAATAATGCCTGATACGGTTTTACCGCTGTGTAGTGGTCTGCGAGCGGCTTTCTCTTCTGTGTGTGCTCTGCGGTATAGTTATCTAGTGGGTGACCCATCTTTACAGATTCTCCAATTGGGTGGTTATAGCTATTTAAATTTACCTATTTAAAGGCTTATGTAGTTATGCCAGAACCTTAGATGTCACCATCATATTTCAGACTGTCAATATCTATGGAGTGTCTCTTGTCATGAAGTCTTAATTCTTTCAAGTCATTCACTATAATCATTAATTATGATTAATGAGTTAATATAGTGGATGACTTGAAGTTTTTTCCATTCTACACATACCTGCTATAAGTTTCCACTTTTCTGGTTCCTGTGTTCAGTCCTGTGCTGGAGCCACAGAGGATGATATCCCCAGCAGTGTGTTTTTCCTTTCCGATTAGAGACATAAGCTCGTTAGTTGAATCATTGTATTTCCTGACCAGCTTTTCCTTTTTTCAGAAACTATATATTCTTGGAGGAGAAGTGGTAGACTCTGCCCAGAAGTGCACCCACCTGATAGCCAGTAAAGTCACAAGAACTGTAAAATTTCTGACTGCCATCTCTGTGGCAAAACATATTGTGACCCCAGAATGGCTGGACGAAAGCTTCAAATGCCAAAAATTTGTTGGTAAGTATAGATGGCTGTAAGTGAGACGCGATGAGTCAGTGAGTCAGGGCGGATATTTACCTTACCCCCCACAATTCCTCAGCCTCCTGCTTGTAGGATTATTGCTGATCTCACAATATTATATATTGTTTGGGATCAAACAATGTTTTAGGAAACTTTTACTATTTTAACTATAATACACAGTCTTGTCTATGTTGACGGTACCTTACAGCTTGGGCATGTAAGATATGAGAGCTCACCTCTGACGTGGCAACTTTAATCAGTCCCAGATAATCTCAATGACTTAGCACTTGAATTTTGCTTGAGATTGATTGGGACAAGGCAGAGGGTGTCTGCACCATTTTTCACACTTATCTTTGTGCCTAATAAGTGTCCGGGAACAGCATTGTCTCCAATCCAGGGCATTAGTGCTGCAGTGCATGGCTGATTGTACGGGATGACAAACCCTGATCATGTACTTATGCGTTATGATACGCACACTTTTCTTTAACTTTCAAGATACAGACGTGTGGACTCGTTTATACTTATTTTGAGATATCAGCATTTATAGCATCCAGAATGATAGATTTTGCCATGTCCCACATGCATATTTAATGCTTAATAAAACACTTTCCATGTACAGTGCCTACAAGTAGTATTCAACCCCCTGCAGATTTAGCTGGTTGACACATGCGGAATTAACTTGACATTGTGACATTTGGACTGTAGATCAGCCTGGAAGTGGGAAATGCAGTGCCACAAAAACATGTGTGGATTAATTATCTCTTTTGCCAGCCTTTTCTGACTATTTAAGGCCCTCCCCAAACTTGTGAACAGCACTCATACATGGTCAACATGGGAAAGACAAAGGAGCATTCCAAGGCCATCAGAGACAAGATCGTGGAGGGTCACAAGGCTGGCAAGGGGTACAAAACCCTTTCCAAGGAGTTGGGCCTACCTGTCTCCACTGTTGGGAGCATCATCCGGAAGTGGAAGGCTTATGAAACTACTGTTAGCCTTCCACGGCCTGGACAGCCTTTGAAAGTTTCCTCCCGTGCCAAGGCCAGGCTTGTCCAAAGAGTCAAGGCTAACCCAAGGACAACAAGGAAGGAGCTCCGGGAAGATCTCATGGCAGTGGGGACATTGGTTTCAGTCAATACCATAAGTAACGTACTCCACCGCAATGGTCTCCGTTCCAGACGAGCCCGTAAGGTTCCTTTACTTTCAAAGCGTCATGTCAAGGCTCGTCTACAGTTTGCTCATGATCACTTGGAGGACTCTGAGACAGACTGGTTCAAGGTTCTATGGTCTGATGAGACCAAGATCGAGATCTTTGGTGCCAACCACACACGTGACGTTTGGAGACTGGATGGCACTGCATACGACCCCAAGAATACCATCCCTACAGTCAAGCATGGTGGTGGCAGCATCTTGCTGTGGGGCTGTTTCTCAGCCAAGGAGCCTGGCCATCTGGTCCGCATCCATGGGAAGATGAATAGCACGGCCTACCTGGAGATTTTGGCCAAGAACCTCTGCTCCTCCATCAAGGATCTTAAGATGGGTCGTAATTTCATCTTCCAACAAGACAACGACCCAAAGCACACAGCCAAGAAAACCAAGGCCTGGTTCAAGAGGGAAAAAAATCAAGGTGATGGAGTGGCCTAGTCAGCCTCCTGACCTTAACCCAATTGAAAACTTGTGGAAGGAGCTCAAGATTAAAGTCCACATGAGACAACCAAAGAACCTAGATAACTTGGAGAAGATCTGCATGGAGGAGTGGGCCAAGATAATTCCAGAGACATGTGCCGGCCTGATCAGGTCTTATAAAAGACGATTATTAGCTGTAATTGCAAACAAGGGTTATTCCACAAAATATTAAACATAGGGGTTGAATAATAAAATTGACCCACACTTTTATGTTTAAAATTTATAAAAATTCAACTGAGCAACATAACTTTTTGGTTTGTAAGATTTATGCTTCTGTTAATAAATCCTACTCTCGTTTGCAGTTTGAAGGCTCTAACTTATTGGCATCTTATCAAACCACCTAAATCTGCAGGGGGTTGAATACTACTTGTAGGCACTGTGTATATGTGTATATATATATATATATATATATATATATATATGGTCTGTTTAATTTATTCACAAATAAACTCTTTATTAATTTTCTTTATTTCCAATCATAGAAGAGCAGAGCTACATCCTCCGAGACGCCGAAGCGGAAGTTCTCTTCTGCTTTAGTTTAGAAGAGTCTCTAAAAAGAGCGCGTGTGGCCCCTCTCTTCAAGGTAACAGATTCCCTGGATGTAATGTGCCACCCTGGTGATGTGCAAGTCTCTGATATAGCTTAAAGTGTAACCGTCATTTACATTTTATGTAATAGTAATGTAGAGCAAGGGATTTTAATAAACTTTCAAATATACTTCATTAGAAAATTCTGATGGAAAACCATTCATAAATGTTCCACAAGGTGTCCCCATTACACTGTGTGAAGCACACATGTTCATAATCAGTCAGATCCATCTCCACACTGAATACGAGCATGTAATTATATAAGGGAAAGGGGGCATGGCCTAGACTGTGGTAGATCCTGACTGTAGTTGATGAGGTTACAATGTATCAGATTAGCTCAGGCTACAGTACAGTTGCTAAGCAATGTCAGGGTCAGTGTAAACTCATTCCTTGCCACAAGCTTCTGATCTGTCATCTGGCGCAACACCTCTCAGTCAGGATCTCTGTTAACCCCTTCTCTTCTGACTCCCCACGCTATCAGGATCTCTCTTGCACTTTCTCTGCTGTCACGTTGCACTGCTCACTGTTATCAGCTGCTGGCCATGCCCACAGAGTCCTAAAATGCTCTTTTTAAAAGATCACAGAAAATGTGACAAAATAAGTCATATAATGCAAAAAAGCATGATCTTAGCTGCTATGTGACCCTTCATTAACAACCAGTGCAGTAAATGTTTTAATGCTTGTTTTTGGATATTTTACGTTACCAGTGTCCGCAATGAAATCATTGTAAAGCCTCATTCAAACAACCATGTTTCACATACCGTATATACTCGCGTATAAGCCGAGTTTTTCAGCCCAAAAATTGGGCTGAAAAGTCCCCCCCTCGGCTTATACGCGAGTCACTGTATTAGGGATGGGCGAATCTACTCGTTAGGAGTCGTTACTCTGCGAGTAGTAAGAAACTCGCAGGAGTCGGTACTCTGCGAGTAGTAAGAAACTCGCAGGAGTCGGTACTCTGCGAGTTTCTCAGCGATTACTCGCACAGTAACGAGTCCAATGCAAGTCAATGGCAATCCTAGTTTTGTCAAGAGTTTACTTTTTCTCACTCGCTAGACTCGGATACCCGCTGACAGTAGCAAGTCTGAGCGAGTCTTAGCGATTCTGAGCGAGTTTACGAATCCGAGTCCTGAATACTGTATTCGGAACTCGGCTTATACACGAGTCAATAGGTTTTCCCAGGTTTTGGGGGCAAAAGTAGGGGGGTCGGCTTATACACGGGTCGGCTTATACACGAGTATATACGGTACTTGTTCTATGCTTAATTTTCTCAGAACACATATCCATTATTCTATAAAGGACTTTACACTAGTAATATAACTGAAAAAAGAAATGCGCACAGTGTGTGTACCTGTGAGACAATTTTCAAAGATAAAATTAGAATTGCTCACCTTTTACGGCTGTAAAAGTCTCAAGCGCTATAAAGACACGTAGCAGATCAACAGTCTGCTGTGATCTCCCACTTATAAGCATCAGAGGAAGTGTGGAGGAAGATCTGATATACATCGCTGTGATTTTTTTTTTTTTTTTTTCTCCTGAAGTGTTTATTTTGGTTACCCTGAAACGCGTAGAAAATAAAATCACATCATTATTCATTTTTTGGTCAAGAAGAATTTTCTTTCTATGCCAACAGGATGGCAGTAATATTTCCAATTTCTTTGGTCTTTTATGGTTTTATCCTGATGAATATATATACAGTACAGACCAAAAGTTTGGACACACCTTCTCATTCAAAGAGTTTTCTTATTTTCATTACTATGAAAATTGTAGATTCACAGCCATGCCTTGCTGACGATTATTGTATGGGTCATCAGGAGTGTGTAAAACACCTGCAATTTTTTCAAGTGATGATAATAATTAGGATATATGTAATATTCCATTTTTCTTTTAGGGAAAGTATTTTTACATTACTCCTGGGATCTGCCCCAGCCTGACAACTATGAGATCTATTGCAGAGTGTGCCGGCGGTAAAATATTAACAAAACCTCCTTCTTTCCGAAAAATTATGGAGCATAAACAAAACAAAGTAAGTTGGATGTGGACGTCTGTTTCTGATTTATCAAATGTCATTTAATGGTTTTCTCCAACGCAGTCTAAAAGGGAATTTAGAGAAGTTGTTGAAGTTTGATACATTGTTAAAAAAATATATATTGCACTTGGAGTTGGATCAGCCAAACACCAGACTGGAGGTATGAGAACCACCTCTTACTTGATGGCATTTAAGACTCGTCTTACCCGTCACCACTTCCGTATATGACAGTACGTCATGATTGATTGAGCAACTCTTCTCCTTCCGCTGTCGGCTTCACTGCATTTTATAACAGACTCTTCCTCAGTAAATCACGTGGGCTTATCATCATAAATGTTCCTACACTGAGCCGATATCTGGATATCTGCTTCCATACAGAAAGCAGGGGATATGACCACACCCCCTCAGCAGAGAATGTCTCAATAGGACCTTGCGTGACATCACGTCCATGTGATTGAATGAGGTAGCATCTTAACGGACAGCTGAAACTGAGGGAGGAGGGGGAGAGCTCAATCAGGCGTGACTTATTGTCCCATACAGGAGGGGTGACTGGTAAGGAGCAGTTGGTGAATAAGTGATTTATACGAGTTCCATACATTATACAAGTGTAACGGGCAGCTCCGCATTATAATCTGAGTATAGCGACTGTACAATTTTATTTAAATTTTTTTTTTTTTTATCTTCCCTGAGTTCCTCTTTAAGACATTACTATTTATCCACAGAATGATCAATGGGTCAGACTCAATCTTGTTTGTTTTTTTTGTAAATAATTATCTTTAGCTAGCACCGACATATTCTGAGGCACTTAAAGTAACTTAACAAAATACAGGAATGTATTGACATCATATTCCACAGCGCTTTATCATCATCTCTGTCCCCATTGGGGCTCACAATCTACATTCCCTATCGGTATGTCGTTGGATTGTGGAAGGAAACCGGAGAACCTAGAGGAAGCTCAAACACGGAGAACATTCAAACTCCTTACGATCTAGACATTTACCCCCTATCCAATAGGTCGCTGGAACTATTTGATTGGATCAGAACTGCACATGCTCCTTTCTTTATGGCCCTGCTGATTATGGCCAATGACCGTGCTTAGCTGTCTCCGGCAGCCCCATGGATATTGATTGGAGCAGTGATTCAGATGGGGACATTGTTCTGGTGATCTGTGGGAGGGTCACCGCATTCAGACCCCCATTGATTTCAAAGTGATAACATCTTACCTGATTATCCCTCGATATCTTGGCATGACTAATGTAGCGTACGTTGTCTGTGGTGGGACCAGGGCTCAGAAGAATACGTTTTAGGCCCAATGTCTTATTCACGTATCCATTCTCTGTTGTAGAGTTTGGCGGAGATCATTCTGATATCGTGTGAAAATGACCTTCACCTCTGCAGAGAGAGTATTTTGCTGGCAGTATAGGTGAGTCGGGTGTTTGGTGCCTATATCTGCAGCTTGCTTATATCCCAGTGTGTGTAATACCTATTATCTTTTTCCTTCACAGATGTCCATAATGCAGAGTTTGTTCTCACCGGTGTCCTCACACAGACCTTGGATTACGAGTCATATCCTTTACACTGCTGATCACTTGCTGATGATTAAGTTGGGAGTTACACACACAGAGCTATATTATCTGTCTTCTATTGAAATAAAACATTACAGCGATCGCATATCTACCATGCTTGGTACTTGCCCCTTGGTGTCCAGTGCCCTGGACTCAGACCCTTCATTGCTTCTGCTTCTATGGCTGCACTTATTTGGTGTGATATTATGTACTCTCAGTGAATAAGGCAATTGTTGCCTGTTTCCTAGAAACATTTCCTTTGTGTGTAACATTAACCCCTTCACGATCAAGAGCGTATCTATACGTTTTTGGTCGTGTCTCTCTCTTTAATGCTTTCAGCTCATCTGATCGGTTGACATATCTAGCTAACAGCACCGATCGGATCAGCGATCTGCCCGGTACTGTTAAAGCTTTGGATCTTGCTGTTCCCAGCCAGCATCGGTGGCCCGTGATGCAATCATGGGGACTCTATACATTGCCATGACAGTGCAGGGTCAGGGGATGACTCCTGAAACCCTTCCTGCCAGCAATGCCTGAGTGACGTCGCTGGCAGAAAGTGATCATTTGTGCTGTGCAGAGGGATGCTAAAGCATCTCTGCATAGCAGAAGTGATCGTACTTTGCAGCGCTGATGCACCCTAAGGGACCATGGCGAGTACAGAAAAGGCTAAAAATAAAAGTCTGGAAAAAAATACGATAAAAATAAAAAAAACACAAGTTCATACCACCCCTTCGTCCCCATTGAAAATAGTTAGTTAGTGAAAGAAATATGCACTTTTTTTTTTTTTTTTTTTTATCGCATCATTAGGGGACACAGGATACCATGGGTGTATGCTTTCCTGCTACTACCAGGCAGAGAAAAAGTGTTGAGTGGCACAATCACGCGATCCACCAGTCACATGCCATATATAACATGTAATATAGGAAAGAACCAGAAAGCATGTAAAGTTGACCTGGATCTGGGAACTATTTGAAGAAAAACTTGTTTGAGTATAATCAAAAATCTTTATTGTACAAAATTATTCAAAGCAAACAGACAGGGTTAAAATCACTTAAAACGTGCGCGTATCACCAACGCCAAAAACGGACTACGGTCCCTTATAATATTCTCCAGAAAATAGCAGCTACCCAGGAGGGTTAATTAAGGTTGAGACCCAGTATCAAAAGTGCATAGTGCTCAGTAAATCTGTTTTTAACCTCTTCCCGACCTTTGACGTTGTACAACGTCATGGCGGTAACCGCCTTCTGGCCCCGGTGCTCTGTGATTCTGATCACATAGCACCGGGGCTTGAGGTCAGGGGATGTGGATTCCCCTCCCCGCCTCTAGGATCACGATGATTGGCTGTTCAAACAGCCAATCACCGTGATCCTCTGCCAGCTATCCAAGGGGCTGTGGAGTGGCTCTGATGGGGGTGATCATCCCATCAGATCGCTTCCATCAGATGGAAGCGATCTGATGGGATGATCACCCCCATCAGAGCCACTCCACAGCCGTCCTGCACCCGCTGCCAATCTTGTGCAATGTGCCCGGCCATCTTTCCCTCCTCTCCTGCCCTCCCTCTGAGCCCCCCTCCGTGACCCCCCCTCCCCGTCCGTGACCCGCGCTCCCCCCTGGCCACCATCTCTCCTGCTGGTAGCTGAGGAGCTGCAGGACATCGGACACCGTGCCACCAGGAGGATCTCTGCTGTTAGGTAAGGATGGATTGATGGCATGAATAGATGGGATGGATGGGTACATGGATGGATTGATGATGAATGGATGGATTGATGATGCATGGATGGATGGGTGCATGCATGGATGGATGGGTGCATGGATTGATTTTTGCGTGCGTGGATGCATGGGTGCAACAAGGGATCAAGTGTCCTCTTGTAGTCTTTTCGTATCATAGTTATGGTGCACTGTATGACAGATCATTGCCATACAGTGCACCATAACTCTGACCACAGAGACTGTAGGAAGGGGACACTTGATCCCTTGCTGCAGTCTCTGGATTGAGCAGAGGCGATCAAGCGTCGTGGGACCTTCGTTGTGGACTACGTCGGATCTTTAGAATAAAGATGGAGTCCGAATTTTGTTTGTTTTTTTTTATTTTTTTCTCAAATAAAAAGATTCTCTCTGTGGTATATTTTCTTTTATTAATTACTAGAGATTCCGAATGGCCAGGTCCAACATTGGCCCGACATTATGAATCTCGGGCTTAGTGCCAGCTGCCAATAAAAAAGCTGGCATTAACCCCTTTATTACCCAGTTTGCCACCGGCACCAGGGCAACTGGAAGAGTCTGGGTACAGCGCCAGAAAATGGCGCTTCAATTAATGTGCCATTTTCTGGAGTGGCTGCAGGCTGCAATTCGCAGTGTGGGGGGCCCAGAACGCTTGGGCCTCTCTATGCTGCAGATTCCAGCCCCCAGCTGCCTAGTTGTACCTGGCTGGACCAAAAATATGGTGAAGCCCCACGTCATTTTTTTTTATTATTACAAATAAAATGACATGGAGCTTTGCCGTATTTCTGGTTGCCAGCCAGGTACAACTTGGCAGTTAGGGGGCTGGAATCCTCAGCGTGGAGAGACCCAAATGTGGGCCCCCCACGCTGCAAATTGCAACCCACAGCCACCCCAGAAAGAGCGCATTAATTAGTCATTTTCTGGTGCTGTACATCAACTCTTCCAATTGCCCTTCTGCTGGTGGCACACAGGGGCTCTCTGTATGCGACATGGTGTCCGCTAACAAGTTGAATGGAAAAATACAGTTATGTGGACACCATGTCGTGTTATGGAGAGCCCCTGTGTGCCTAAACATTGGAGCTCCCTTACAAGTGACCCCATTTTAGAAACTAGACCCCCCAAGGAATTTATCTAGATGCATAGTGAGCACTTTGAACCCCAGGTGCTTTACAAATTGATCCATAAAAATGATAGTGCTTTTTTTTTTTTTTCCACAAAAATTTTCTTTTAGCCTAAATGTTTTCATTTTCACATGGGCAACAGGATAAAATGCATCCTTAGATTTGTTGTGCAATTTCTCCTGAGTACACCGATACCTCATATGTGGTCATACACCACTGTTTGGGCGCATGGCAGGGCTCAGAAGGGAAGGAGCGCAATTTCACTTTTTGAATGGAAAATTTGCTTTAAAAGTGAAATTGTGCTCCTTCCTTTCTGAGCCCTGCCGTGCGCCCAAACAGTGGTTTATGACCACATATGAGGTATCGGTGTACTCAGGAGAAATTGCCCAACAATTTTTAGGATCCATTTTATCCTGTTGCCCATGTGAAAATGAATGAAAGAATTGAGGCTAAAAGAACATTTTTGATAGAAAAATTAAAATGTACCGTATATACTCGTGTATAAGCCGAGGGTGGACCCCAGCACAGGTATACAGCCCCCAGCAGTGTGGTATACAGGCAGGCCCCAGAGGTATATAATGCGGCAGCCCCCGAGGTATATAATGCGGCAGCCCCGAGGTATATAATGCGGCAGCCCCAGAGGTATATAATGCGGCAGGCCCCAGAGGTATATACAGGCAGGCCCCAGAGTATATAATGCAGCAGCCCCAGAGGTATATACAGGCAGGTCCCCAGTGGGTATACAGCAGGCCCCCAGTGGCACTCGCCCCCCCACACTGTGCAGAGCCCCCCCTCCCGATGCATTATCTTACCATCCAGCCGCGTCTTCATCACGCCGGTACTCCCGTCCATCCTCGCGCGCTGCGTTCCCGGTCTAATGTGACCCGGTCGCAGTCGGATGACGTCATCGCGCCGGGTCACGTGAGAGCCGAACACAGCGCCCGAGGATGGACGGGAGGACGGTGATGAAGACGCGGCTGGATGGTAACATAATGCATCAGGAGGGGGGCTCTGCACAGTGTGGGGGGGGGGGGGGGCGAGTGCCACTGGGGCCTGTAAACATCTGGGGGCTGTATGCACGGCTCCCCCTGCCGCTGTGATGGCGGGGGGAGCCGTGCATATCTAATGAGCGGCCCCATGTGACGGGCCGCTCTGTCAGGAGCCTCCCCAGCACCCGGACACAGCCCCCACACAGCACATACCTGTATAGACCCGTGTATGAGCCGAGGGGGGGGACTTTTCAGCCCAATTTTTGGGCTGAAAAACTCAGCTTATACACGAGTATATACGGTACATTTTTTTTCCTTCCACGTTGCTTTAGTTCCCGTGAAGCACCTGAAGGGTTAATAATCTTCTTGAATGTAGTTTTGAGTAGCTTGAGGGGTGCAGTTTTTTGAATAATGTCACTTTTGGGTGTTTTCTGTCATGTAAACCCCTCAAAGGGACTTCAAATGGGATGTGGTCACTAAAAAAAATGGGTTTGTAAATTTTTCGGGAAAAAATGAGAAATTGCTGATTAACTTTGACCCCTTATAACTTCCTACCAACAAAAAAAAAATGTTTCCAAAATTGTGCTGAGATAAAGTAGACATGTGGGAAATGTTATTTATTAACTATTTTGTGTCACATAACTCTCTGGTTTAGCAGAATAAAAATTCAAAATTAGAAAATTGTGAAAAAAATCAAACATTTTGCAAACGCAAAAATTATCGACCTAAATTCACCACTAACATGAAGCCCAATATGTCACAAAAAAAGTCTCAGAATCGCTAGGATCCGTTAAAGTATTTGAGTTATTACCTAATAAAGGGACACTGGTCAGAATTACCAAAATGCCAAGGTCTTTAGGGTCAAAATAGGCTGGGTCATGAAGGGGTTAAACAATCCTATTCAAATATACAAGGAAAAAAATCCAGAATCAGTTGAATAATTACATGCAGAGATCCTTGAATAATGCCATAGATTCCATAAATGAAAAATCAACAGTGATAATAAAACCTGTGGAAAGATACACATGAGCCACAGTGAATCACAAGATAATGTTCCTGTAGGTACGCAGGTAGTCAAGCAATTAAATGCAAATTACACTGAAGATCATCCATCAACCAGCATAGCCCTGTGGAAAAGGCTGACAATACCCAGCAATATAAGCCTGTGGAGAAACAAATTTTACGAATCTCCTATGGATGGCTTGTAACAGGAAAATGCTGCGACATACAACACTAATCAGCAAATGTGGTGTATGGCAGATGGATGCCGTAATACGAGTGCCATCAGCAATAAGCTGTATAAGGGCCGCTTCACACTGCGGCGTGATCCGGTCCGCGATGACCCAGACAGCCGCGGACCGGGTCCGCACACAGGACTGGGGGGGCTATTATGCCCTCCGGTCCAGTGTGCAGCGCACGCAGTTCCCGCTGCTGATAAGTCAGGACCACGGGCGCTGCAGTCCTGACCTGTCTGCAGCTGCGTGCGCGGCACACCGGACCTGTGTGCGGATCCGGTCCACGGCTGTCTGGGTCATCCCGGACAGCCCCGGACCGGATCACGCCGCAGTGTGAAGGCGGCCTAAAACTGCAGAAAAAGTAGATCAAATGGCAATAGGAATCTGCAAGTAAAAAATCAGTACACAAAGTCTAGCTGCAGCTGTAGAACAGACCTGAACACTGAGCCAGCGGAAATAGGGATCCAAACCGACCCTGAAAGGGCTCTTTCCCCATAAGGAAGCCATCACTGTAGGCGGCGACACGCGTAGGGTGTTGGGCACTTTCACTATGTCACTCTTTATCTCCAGAGCAGGATATTGGTGAATAACACTTTCAGGGACGGTTTGGATCCCTAGTCACTGTGGCTCGTGTATTTTTCCACAGGTTTTATTATCATTGTTGATTTTTCATTTATGGAACCTATGGCATTAGTCAAGGATCTCTGAATGTAATTATCCAACTGATTCTGGATTTTTTTCCTTGTATATTTGAATATGATTGTTTATAACCAGATTTACTGAGCACTATGCACTTTTGATACTGGGTCTGAACCTTAATTAACCCTCCCAGGTAGCTGTTATTTTCTGGAGAATATTATAAGCGACCATAGTCCGTGTTTGGTGTTGGTGCTATGCACATATTTTAAGTGATTTTAACCTTGTCTGTCAGTTTGTGCCGCTACTAGCAGGCACACAGGCTAATGAAAAAAGTTAAAAAGTTAGCTCCTCCTCAACAGCATACACCCCAGGCTAGGGTATGCCTGATCAGTTTTTAGCTTAGATGTGTCCTTGCACAGTCCACATCAATAGCTAGATTTTTCATCTTTATCAACTTGTCTCCAATTTTGTACTACAGACAAATCTTTACAGGGGCCGACTCTCCTCTTAAGGGCACCGCTTTACCCAAACCATCAACAGACAGGAACATGGAGTGTTAACTCCACGTACCCCCTACTGAACCGATATTCTCCTCCACACCACGCCTATTACTCCGAATAGACTTAGAAGGGAGATGGTTCCCTCAAGGGCACCACTCTCTCCAAACCATCAACAGATGGGAATGCGGTGTGTTACCACCACATACCCCCCTCTGTAGGTGATGTGCCGGACCCACCACACCGCACCATCCTCAGGGTGTCGCCTCCTTGGATGTCTGGATGACTGCATATCTAAGTCCGTGCCAGGCCCCTAGGCATCACACCTGCTGAAAGGGAGTGATACTCTGCAACCGGGCGGTTTTCCTGCCTTTCCTTCTTTCTAACTAGCAAGAGTTTGGATTGAGGCCCAATACACTGATCGATACAGCAGGGAACCCCAGAACCCCCTACTCGGAGGACTTGCGGTGGCACTGGCCGTGACACACAACTGGGGGAGTTCGCTCCTACATGGAGCGCTGCGTCCGTGGCGGAGGGCTCCCCTGCTTTCCCAGCTCTTATATGGCCCTCAGTCCCATCAACTCCTGGCCTACCCCTAAACTTTAGTCCCCGGTTTTGGCTTAGTCTGTCAGCTGCTCCACCCGTCCCCGCCCTCCGGATGATGTTGATTCCCCAGCCACGCCCCTCAATTTTGGCGCCTCTTGTCTCCGACAAGATTTCATGTGCGCTTCTCGTGACTCGGACTGCCCCTTCCTCATGTTAGCATTGGAGCGCTGGTCTTCTAAGGGCAGCTACGGACTCCACCCCAGGGAGGGATCTCCTATCGGACAGCCTCGGTGTATCACAGGAGGACATCTGGGCCAGACAGGTACATGGGTATCCGCTATGCATCCTGTAACCCACTTCCTGTGAGCACCTACAGTGTGTGTGCTGGGGTGGACAGCACACATGCTCAAGCAGCCCAGTAAGCATGCTGGCCTAGACAGCCCGTATACATAAGCTACACCAGCACAGCAAACATCCCTGCACATTGTTTTTTCCCAAGACACATACGTCTCTTGGCCTCTGTTACTCATACCGGCCGCGCGGACACCTCACTTTTCTCCCCAGACCCCACACCAAAACTTTGCTTGGAGCCCTCCGCCGATAACTGACTTTGTGGTTATGGCCTATATATGTGGCCCTTCCCTTCTCAGGACGGCACCCAACTGCCTGTTGATATTAGTCTCTGGCATGGGCCATTGCGAACAATCCCGATTGCCAGGTATCCTATACCTACAGCCGGTTACAGTTTGCAGCAACATAACTGACTACAAGGCTGAATCACAGAGACCATGCATCCCATACCTGTCTGTTTACAGCAGGTTACAGGATCCGCACCACTATCTAGTGCACACAAGAGTCCACAAGATTTAATCATTACCTCTAATAGTGAGCAGCGTGCATCTATATCTGTCTTCTTCAGCAGGTTACAGGAGCCGCACCATTGTCCAGTGCACACAACGACCCACAAGATTGCACCATGGGATCTGCCACTCTTAACAGTGAGCAGTAATCCAACGTCCGTGCATCCTGTTCCTTTCTTCTTTAGCAGGTTTTCAGGATCCGCACCACTGTCCATTGCACACAATGGCCCACATGGGACCTACCACCCTAACAGTGAGCAGATATCCAGCGGCCTGCCATCATGTGCCCATCTTCAGCAGGTTTTAGGATCCGCACCAATGTTTGGTGCACAGAGTTGCCTGCACAATTGTATTATGGGTTTTTCCCCTGACAGCGGACATCCAGCGGCTGTGCATCCTAAACCCGTCTGTTCAGAAGGTTACAGGATCCGCTCCGCTGCCTGCTTCACACAACCATCGCAAGAATGCATCTTGAGGTCTGCCGTAACAGTAAGCAGAAACCCAGCAGCTCTACCTGTCTTATGGCTCCTGTAAGAAAAGGAGGGAAAAACCAAAATGTGGGTGAAGGGGTTAAAGGGGTAATCTTGAAAGCACAGCAATTGTCATTCTAAATCCAGATCTCTTTTGTGTCATAATCACTATTACTAATATACTTGGGTTAAAAATTTCCTACCGTTCCGTGTTTACACCATGTAATTGGCTTTCTATTTTTTTTCCCTTCCTGTCTTGACACTGGAGAGTTCCAGTGCATGGTGGGATACTCCAGCAAGGCATCATCATGGGGCAGAGGCTGCGGTCATTGCCACATCCTCTGCCCCTCCTGAAATGAAGTGACCTTTGATTTAAGGGCTGGGATGATCCCTTGCCACTGTGTGGATGTGCACTATGATGGGCGCTCTGTGTTGTTGGTTCAGATCAGCAGTAACAAGTCGGCACAGAGCGATGTCCCAATACCCGGCGCGCAGAGACCAGCTTTCTTCTGAACATGTCGTCTCTCGTCTTTGCTCGTATTCTGACACCGCTCTGTTGCCAGTTCATTACTGATGATCTGAGCAGACTGCATAGAGCATGCGCTGTCATTGTGGACTAGCCCAGCCCCTGAGATGAGGGGTATGGCTCACCAAATTCCATGGGGACATTTCTTTAGGCTGCTCATTTAACCTGTGAGCTTTGCGCACGTGATAAAAAGGCCAAAATATCTAAAACCATGTGGCAGATTTACAAAATAAATGTTTTGGGAAATAACAGGAATGAAACATGAGCGAAAACTGACCTGGCCACAAGTCCTCTTTAATTGCCCCTGCAATGTCCGTTGTGCATTTCTAGTTCTAAGGGCAAAGTATAATGTGTCTTTATTTATGCAATGTTTCCTTAACTAACACACATATAAATTTACATGAAAGCTTATGAAACCCCGAACACAGTCACACTGGAGCACGTGGTATTTCAGCCATTATGGATGATATATGTTGGGCAGGTTCCTTGATGAATATACAGCCGTGTACATGGAAGTAAAGGTCCGGACATCTTTTATTGCGATGTGTAACTTTGTTAAAGTTACATACTGTAAATGATCAAGTCTGTATCATAGTGTGGTTTACAAGCCCTCGAGATGTTGAATACTTTATTTTTGTTTGTTTCTTTGTTGCTTTTTTTTTTTTTTATTAAGTAAATGTAAAATAATGAAGGTACTTTAAGTATTTTTTTGTGGGAAAAAGGGCTAAATGTTTGTTAAATATTAGAAAATAAAACATTTTTGTATTATTTTATATTTCTAAATTCAGAGTCCATTTTATATTGGTATTTTCCAAAGTTTAAAATAAATTTACTTTGGTTGTATGTTTTCAGTGGTCTGATTTTTTTTTTTTCTTCTTCAAGAAAATGTGCTTTTGTTAGGTGTGTGTTTTTTTTTTTTTAAATTACAATATATATTTTTAAAGCTAAGTAGGCAAAACTGGGTGGTGGAGAATGAATGATTGCAATTTGCAGATTTAGACATTGGTACATGCAAATCTACTTAGAAAAAAAAACATTAAGATGAAACTGGAGTGGAGAGAAAAGGGAGACTCCATAAGTGACATTCACCTTTCATGGCTGATTATCGTGACGCATGTATGTTAATGAGCATGTCACGGTATAAAGTGGTCCAAAACATTATTGGTAATTGTAATTAACCCCTTCATGACCAAGGGCATATATGTACGCCCTTGGCCTCCCTTCTCCCATGATGCAAGCTCACGCACTGGTCTGATCAGCTGATGTGTAACTTACAGCAGTGATCGGATCAGACATTCAATTGACCCTTTGGACAGTGCAACCAAAGCACCGCGGTGGGGATTGCGCTGTTCCCCGCTAGCATCGGCAGCCCCATGATGCGATCACGCAGGGTCACTTGATGACCCCGGAAGCTGTAATGAATCCCTTCCTGCCAGCGATGCCTGAACGGTGTCACTGGTAGAAAGTGATCATTTGTGCTGTGCAGAGAGATGGTGAAGCATCGCTCTGTGCAGTGCTGGGGCACCCTAAGGGCAGTGTAAAATAAAGGAAAAGTAGAAAAAAATGTTTTAGAAAAAAATAAAAAAACCTAAAAATTCCCCTTTTGCCCCATTGAAGATAAAACTATTTAAAAAAACACATTTGGTAGATCAGGCATTTCTGAATGCAACAATCTCAAAATATAAAATCAATCAGATCTGTAAACTGCTTAAGGGCTCTGACACACTCATCAGAGTTTCACTGAGGAGACTCTGAAAAGGCTGGAGCAGTGACACTAAACAGCTTCTCCCTATCTGGACTGGGCTGTCAGCTGATTGTCTCTTTCTGCAGCTTCAGACTCCCCGTCCAGAGAGGGAGAGGCTGTTCAGGGTCACTGCTCCAGCCCTTCCTTTCAGAGTCTCCTCAGTGAACCTCTAATGTCACTAGGAAAGTGTGTCCAAGTCCTAACAGAAGAAAAAGCGTAAACAACAAAATTAAGAATTTTTTTTTTTTTTGTCGCTGCAACATTGCAATACAATGCAACTACAGGGGATCAGAACAATGCATCTACCCAAAAATGTTATTAGAAACGTCAGGAACATTGCACCAAAAGTGCAATTCTTTTTTTTAAAAGACGTCTGAATTGTTTTTTGCCACTTACCGACCTGAGGCCTCACACTGACAAGTCAGTTTTACCATATAGTGAATATGATAAATAAAATTGTAATTGCACTTTTCTCCTTCGCCTCATTGGGGGCACAGGACCGTGGACCGTGGATGTTATGCTGCTGTCCACTAGGAGGCGACACTAAGCAATCTGCAAAAGAGTAACAGTGGCTCCTCCTCTGCAGTATACACCCCTGGAGCAGGCACTGCCTCCTCAGTTTTTTGCTTAGTGTCGAAGGAGGCACACGACCATTTTTACTCTCTCTTTTTTTTTTTTCTCATCTTTTTTCTTCCAATGAAGAAAAGTGGGTCCGGCGTGGCCCCCGGCATGCTCCTTCCTCGGCCACCCACTGTTGTGGCGCTGGGTTGAGGTTGAGAATCCTTACATATGCAGTACTCCTTTCTTGGCCTCCCACTGTTGGGTTGCTGGGTTAAAGTTGAGACAGCCCAGCATAACACCCTCCTTCCTCATTCCCTTCCGGTCTGAGGTGAAGTAGAAGATGACGGCCTGCCAGATGACGTCCCCCCTAATCACCATTGGGTGTTTTAGGCAGTGGCACCACCAGGTATCAGCAGCCCCTGGCTGCATGGGCTGGAGATTGCATGGCTGCCTGCAGCAGCGTAGACTAGCAGATTATACAGGAGCCTGCAGAAGACATACAGGCTTCAAGATACTGAGGCTGCATGAGAGAGCACTTACAGCAGCACAGGCTTCAAGCACAGTGCTTATGCACAGCCTGCACAGCTGGCAGGGGCACACAGCAGAAGGGCATTGCAGCTGCATCCATAGGAGCCGCTTGCATACAGTGTGGAGCATCCCCTTGATATACTGGCGGTTCCCCCGCCAGTACCTTGCACTCTGCCCTGGGACCTTCTTTCCCCGTTTTTCTGGGCCCCCCAGCGCCTTTTTTCGCGCCTCCGCGCTGGCCCCTCACTATTTCCGGGGACCTCAACTAATTGAGGCCCCGGCTAGGGCCTAGCGCGGAGGCCGCAACCCCTGCACCGGCCCCGTCCCGCCCCACCGGATGACGCTGACCGCGCGTTATACTGGGAGCGGAGCCGAGAACGGGCGCGTTTTCCAGCTAGGAGCCTGCCCGTTTAGCTCCGCCCCTTCCTCCTCCTCCACGGACGCCATTAGCCCAGCACGTGGATCCTGCCTCAGCCATCCGGGGGGGACACTGGATCCAGGCGCCTGTCACAGAGCGGTGCTGGGGCTGGTAAGACCTCTGCAGGGATCTCCTCTGCAGAGGTTCTCTGTCTCCCTCTCTCTCCTCTATATCCCCTCCTGCAGCAGGCACTGTTAACCCACAGTGACCCTATTCAGCCCCTCCACTAAGGGCCCAGGCACCTAGCTGGACAGTTAGAGAGTGCCTGATTACACAGGGGACTCCTGGTTACCTTCTATATTTTTCACTATAGCCCATACCACAATGTCTGGCAATAGGAGTAAGAAAAGCTCCAAGGCAGCCAGCACTTACTATGCTACCTGCACTGTGTGTACAGCTGACCTCCCTGCAGGATGCACCTCACCACATTGTGAGAGCTGCACGCAGGCTGCAGATACTGAGACCCCCACTACCCGGGCTTCTACCAGTGCCCCTGACCCTACCCCTGCGTGGGCCACGGTTATGTCTCAGAATATGACGCAGTCCATTGACAGATTGTCTGCCACACTGCTGCAGTTTATGCAAGCCCGTTTGCCACCTGAAGCCGCCGTTCAGGCCTCGGCGTCTCAGCCAAAAGTGTCGGAACCGCGACAGGCTGCCGACCCTGCCCCGTCAGCCTCTGACTCTGGCCGTAAGAGACCACCTCCATCTCCAGAATCCTCTGCAGCCTCTGCATCCCGAAGGCGTCAAGATGACGCGCAGGAATCCGAAGGTCTCTGTTCTTCGGAATCAGAAGGTCACTTAGATGAGTCCTTAGATTTAGATGCTACCGATACGGTTGCGCTGGTGGAGGATTTGATTACCTCCATCAACCAGGTTCTGGAGGTGTCAGACCCTCTGGCTGATGCTCCAGAGCATAAGGTGTCCTTTAAAAGGACCAGGAGACCACATAAGCATTTCTCGGACCATCCAGAGTTCCAGGAAATCCTCAAAAAACATAGGTTACACCCTGACAAAAGGTTTGGTAACTGTAAGGCTCTGGAAACTCGTTATCCTTTTCTGCCTAAGGTCACCCAGGATTGGACAGATCCGCCACAGGTGGACCCTCCTGTATCTCGTCTCGCTACTAAGACCCTCCTGTCCTTACAGGACAGTTCATCCATAAAGGACGCCACTGACCGTCAGGTGGAGCAGATGGCGAAGTCCGTCTTTGAGGCCTCAGGCTCTTCTCTAGGGCCAGCCTTTGCTTCGGTTTGGGCCTCAAAGGCTATTATGACTATAGCTAATTCTGTACACTCGGCTCTTCGGTCTTTGCAGGTCGATCCAGCCTTCTTAGACCACGTTGCTCAAATAGCGGTTACTGCCGAATATTCAATGCAAGCTGCCTTCGATTCAACTAACTGTGCCGCGGCTGTGGCTTCCAACGCCATAACCATCAGGCGAGCCCTCTGGTTGAGAGAGTGGAAGGCAGATGCAGCGTCTAAAAAGTCGCTCACCTGTCTTCCGTACAACGGTGGCCGTTTATTTGGCGAAAAGCTGTATCAATTGATTTCAGATGCCACTGGGGGTAAGAGTACCTCTCTTCCACAACGTCAGATTAAGCGACCCTTCTCTCGTCGCCAACAAACCCGTTTCCGATCCTTTCGGAACTCCTTTGGTTGGTCAGTCTCGAAGCCCCCGACGGCGGCCCATAGGTTTCCCCGTAGGGAATGCACCCAGACGACACGGAAGACTGGTGCAAACTGGCAGCCCCATTCCCGCCAGTCCAGATCTAAGGGCTCAAAGCCCAGCAGATTCTCTTCTTCCTGACTCTCCCCCTTCGGGAGACACTATTCAGGTTGGCGGACGACTTTCTCGCTTTCGTCAGGTCTGGTTCGCTTCTACCGACGACAAGTGGGTACACACCTTAGTGTCTTCCGGATACACCATAGAATTCACGGCCCATCCTCCAAATCGTTTTTTTCTGTCAATCCCACCTGCTCATCCCCCCCAAAGCTCGCGCCTTTCAGGCGGTCGATTCCCTTTTGAAAGCCGGTGTCATCATACCGGTACCGCCAGCCGAACGCTTCCAAGGGTTCTACTCAAACCTGTTTGTGGTACCCAAAAAAGGAGGGGCGGTTCGCCCCATTCTAGATCTGAAACAGTTTAACTCCTTTGTGAAGGTTCGGCATTTCCGCATGGAGTCACTGCGCTCCATCATAGCGTCCATGGAGAAGGACGAATTTCTCGCGTCCATCGACATACAAGACACTTACCTCCATATTCCAATCGCGACAATTCACCAGCGGTTTCTCTGATTCGCCATCGACCAGGATCATTATCAGTTTGTGGCCCTCCTGTTCGGCCTAGCGACGGCTCCCAGGGTGTTCACCAAGGTTATGGCGGCTGTCATAACCATACTGCACACAAGAGGAATGGTAGTCCTACCATACCTAGATGATTTGCTCATCAAAGCCCCCTGCTTCAGGGAGTGTCAGCAGAGTGTTTCCATCACGGTGGACACCCTGCGTCGGCTAGGCTGGTTGGTGAATCTGCGGAAGTCATCACCAGTCCCGTCACAATCTCTAACATTCCTCGGGATACGTTTCAACACCCCCAGGGGTCTGGTCCTCCTCCCTCAGGACAATGCGAAGGCCCTTCGACAGAGGGTCCACAGTCTCCTACGGCCGTGTCCTCAATCGCTTCGGTTCGCCATGAGAGTCTTGGGCAGGATGGTTGCCTCTATGGAAGCGGTGCCGTTTGCTCAACTTCACCTCAGGCCTCTCCAACGGGCGATTCGAACTTCGTGGAACAGGAACCCTTCTGCCCTGGATAGATTATTCCGGTTGTCACCTGCAGCAAGGAGTTCCCTGCATTGGTGGCTCAAACCTCGCTCCCTCACAGGGGGATGGTTCTTTCTACCGGTTTGCTGGAAGATAGTCACCACCGACACAAGTCTCAGCGGATGGGGAGCGGTACATCGTCGTCACACGGCACAGGGAACATGGTCCCCAGCGGAGTCGGCCGAGCCCATCAATCTCCTGGAAATCCGAGCCATATTTCTAGCTCTGAAGGCCTTTCATTCCATGCTGGCAGGAACACAAGTCCGGATTCAGTCGGACAATGCCACGGCTGTGGCATACATCAACCATCAAGGCGGAACCCGCAGTCTCCAGGCCATGCATGAAGTGCAACGCATTCTACAGTGGAAAACAACGAAAAACCGTATAATGCACCTAAATAACAGGTATAGGAAATTGTTTGGTTGCAGGTAAAAATCATCAGTTTATTACATTAAAAAACAAGCAGACAATAACCAGAACCAGTAAGTACATAAAAGGAGGGTGCAGACAAGTTAAGAGACAGAAAACACTCTATGCCTCAAAGTTCAACATACCACCAGGGGTAAAATCAGCAGCCGAAGTACAATGTACAGCACAGGTAACACGGGTTTCACAATTACAATCCATACAAACAAGTTAATAAATCATAATATCGTCACATTATAAAGAGAGTGTAATGAGTACCCAAATAAATCTTACATAGTGCTGCAGCTAAAGTGCATCTATGCCCTAGGACGGTGGATGGAGAGGCACAGAGTGTCAGAGCCCCTGATGATTTTTACCTGCAACCAAACAATTTCCTATACCTGTTATTTAGGTGCATTATACGGTTTTTCGTTGTTTTTCAATTAGACTTTACGTAGCACCCTTTACTTATGAGGTCCAGTACGCCCTTCACTGAATTTGTTATTAGCATTCTACAGTGGGCAGAATCCACGAACTCAACGCTGTCAGCTGTTCATATCCCGGGAGTGGAAAACTGGGAAGCGGATTTTCTCAGTCGCCAGGGCATGGACTCAGGAGAGTGGTCCCTACATCCCGACAGGTTCCAGCAAATCTGCCGTCGCTGGGGGACTCCGGACGCAGACCTGATGGCATCTCGCTTCAACACGAAGGTTCCCATGTTTATAGCCAGATCTCACGACCCGCGAGCGCTAGGGGCGTATGCCCTAGTTCAGAACTGGTCTCAGTTCCAGCTGCCTTACATCTTCCCTCCTCTGCCTCTCATTCACAGAGTGGTGCGGAAGATCAAGCAAGAGGGCATTCAAGTCATTCTCATAGCCCCAGACTGGCCCAGACGGGCATGGTACGCCGATCTCGTCCAGCTCGCGGCGGACGTTCCTTGGCGCCTCCCTTGTCATCCCGACCTTCTGTCTCAGGGCCCGTTTTACCACTAGAATTCAGACGCCCTGAATTTGAGGGCGTGGCCCTTGAGACCTGGGTACTAACCCAAGAAGGTTTCTCCCCTGACGTTATTCAGACCATGATCAGAGCACGGAAGTCGGCATCGGCAAAAATTTATCATCGCACCTGGAAAGCCTTCTTCGCATGGTGCTCTTCTCGAGATCAACCCCCTCTTCCCTATTCCTTGCCGCTAGTTCTAGGGTTCCTTCAGTCGGGGTTAGAGTCTGGTCTCTCCCTAGGTTCCCTTAAGGGTCAGGTTTCAGCTCTTTCAGTACTTTTTCAATGTCGCCTTGCTGTGAAACCGCAGGTTAAAACCTTTCTCCAAGGAGTTAATCGCATTGTCCCTCCGTACAAACGACCTTTAGATGCATGGGACCTTAAAGGGATCCTGTCACCCCCAAAACACCTCTAAAGCTATTAAAAGCTGTCCCTAGAGCATAGTAACACTTACCCTACACTCCTTTTAGCTCCTAAATGCACCAAGTGAAATTGAAGATAAATGTTATTACAGTACCTCATTAGGGATGATAATGAGTGACTATGGTATTCATAGTCACCCTGGCAGGCTCTCCCACTTCATGATATCATGCCTCCATAGGCGTGATCTTCTAATCAGATTAAAATGCGCGCCTCCCCGCTCTCCTATGGCAGCCAGACCGCTGCAGTGTGCTGCTGGGTGACGCGAATCGCGTCATTTCCGGCGCCGGGTGACGTATGTACACCCGCGCCGCTGTTAGCTTCAAGACCCGCACTGCGCATGCGCAGTGCGCGTTTTGAAGCTAACAGAGGGGCACGGGTGTACTACGTCACCCGGCGCCGGAAATGACGCGATTCGCGTCACCCAGCCCCACTACAGGCCGGCCGTGACAATGAGGATATTTCATTGACTTCCTTTTGCCCGGCTCCGGTTCACAGGTTCGAGCCTTGCATACTCTGGATCTCGTCAGGGCGCTTCACATTTATGTGTCTAGAACTTCACATTTCCGTAAGTCAGACACTCTGTTCATTCTGACAGAAGGCCCTCGTAAGGGTATGCCAGCTTCCAAGGCTACACTGGCTAGGTGGATTAGATCAGCTATCCAAGAAGCCTACAAGATGAAAACTACTCCTCTTCCAGCGGGGATCAAGGCACATTCTACCCGGGCCGTGGGGGCCTCCTGGGCCATTCGACACCAAGCTTCGGCTCTCCAAGTGTGTAAGGCGGCCACCTGGTCGAGCTTGCACACTTTTACCAAGCACTACCGTGTTCATACCCAGTCCTCAGCGGACGCTAGTCTGGGTAGGTGCATCCTTCAGGCGGCGGCTGCCCACCTGTAGGTATTTCTCTGTTCACTGACTTGTTCAGTATCATTAGTTCCATTATCTTTCCCACCCAGGGACTGCTTTGGGCCGTCCCACGGTCCTGTGTCCCCCAATGAGGCGAAGGAGAAAAGGAGAATTTTGTGTACTCACCATAAATTCCTTTTCTCTTAGCCTCTAATTGGGGGACACAGCACCCACCCTGTTGGCCGTACGGCCTTATTACTAGTGGGTTTTTTTTGTTACTCTTATATTGTTACATTGTGGCCTTGCCAGGCTTTGTTGGTATTGGTTAACCTTAATAATTCTCCTACTGCTTTAGCACAAAACTGGGGAGGCAGTACCTGCTCCAGGGGTGTATACTGCAGAGGAAGAACCACTGTTACTCTTTTGCAGATTGCTTAGTGTCGCCTCCTAGTGTACAGCAGCATAACACCCACGGTCCTGTGTCCCCCAATTAGAGGCTAAGAGAAAAGGAATTTACGGTGAGTACACAAAATTCTCCTTTTTTCTTTCGCAATTTCACCGCATTAGGGAGTTGTCCCGGTTTCCAGTAACTATACAGTAAAATACATGATGTCATTCAAAAGTACAACTCGTCCTGCAAGAAAAGGGCTATATGTCTATATTGACGGAAAAATAAAGTTACGGCTCTTGGAAGAAAGGGAGGGAAAAACGGAAAATCACCTGGGGTGAAGGGTTAAATTTGGCACACTCTTGTCCAGATGTATGATTGGTTTGGAAATTTAGTCTCCGTTGGCAGTGTCCACTTGCGCAGGGCCGCACAGTCCACTGGACAGTGTGAGCCCTGAGTCTCAGGCGGCAAGCAGGCAGGGGGAGCGGCTCTGTAGAAGGGGGCGACGCCTGCACCACACAGCGGCTTCTTGTTTGATGGGCACTGCGCCTCTCTCTGCCTGCGCAGCAACAACCCCCACCCCCCCCACCCCGCTCCTCACTTGCGGCCGGTGCTGAAACGCGCCCACCCTCCCCGCTCTCTACTTGCAGCCGCCTTTAATATACTCGCCGGCGTTAACAGCACCCTGCTCCTCACCCGCGGCTCAGGTGGGGGGAGGGCTTCATGCACCCCTGCACTTGAGGTACAACGAATTAATGGTCACACATCTATGGTAGTCTCTCCATCCCACCTACGTGATAGTGCCAGAACTGCAGGTCACATCATATCACTACACTACCTGACAGAAGTTATGTCGCTTATCCATGTTATGTAAATAAAAGCTTATAACCTGATGATAAATTCATCATTGGTTGTATAAATTACTCTTTAGGAAGCGGATTCGCCCATCCTCCTTGTCCTGGTCCCCCTCCCCCAGAGACCTCTACTTGAGGCCCTCTTCTCCAGCACGCTCGGCACCATTGGTTTCCGATTTCGTATCGGATTCTGACCCGGATATAGACTTCAACCAAATTTCTGGAATTAGGGACGCAGTAGACTCCCTGATTCTAGCAGTGAATGACACCCTTAAGATTGACTCTGATGACAAGCCGCCCACACGAAAATTGTCGGTTTAGCGTACAAAACCAGCTCCTTGGGTCTTCTCTTACCTAGAGGACTTTAACGATATCTTTTCCAAGGTATGGCTACACCCAGAGAAGCGATTTCAATCCAGAAAGCGTCTAGAGACTCTCTATCCCTTCTCTAAGGACGTTCGCCAAAAATGGACCACCTCACCAGCAGTGGATCCCACAGTTTCAGGTCTAGCTACCAACACCATCCTACACCTGGCAGATGACGCTTCCCTTAAGGAAGGGCCAGACAGACACATTGAGGCCATGGCAAAATCCGCTTTCGAAGCCTCGGGCGCTTCTCTTTGCCTTTCATTCGCAGCCACCTGGGTCTCCCTGGGCGTGGCCTCTTGGGCCAAGTACCTCCGTAGGGGTATTCTTTCCCAAGCTCCTCCCGCGGAACTAGGGGACCTGGCTGATCAGATCGTTCAGGCGGGAAAATACATCGCCACAGCTTGCCTCGATGCCGCATCCTGTAGTGCCCAGGCCTCCGGCAACATGATCTCCATTCGCAGGGCTCTTTTGCTGAAGGCCTGGAATACCGACTCAGCCTCTAAAAAATCACTCGCCAATCTCTTTTGAGGGTTCTCGCCTATTCGGCGATAAGCTAGATAAATTCATATCGGACGCCACTGGTGGGAAAAGTACCTCCCCTCCGCAGGCAAAGTGCAAACGGGCAATCCCTAAGAAGAGAAATTTCCAATTTCGTCCCTCAGCGCCCAAATCCTCCAATCGGTAAGACCACTTTCCCGCCCGCCAGGAGAGAAAAGGCCCTCCTACAAGCCCGCTCCTTCCTGGCGCCCTCGTAACGCACATTCTCGACCCTCTGGTTCCCGGGCCAACCGCTCATGACGCCAACCCCAACCTCGGGGGTCGCCTCAGGGCCTTCCGGTCAGTTTGGCCATCAGTAATCGACGACGCCTGGATCCGGGACGTCGTCTCGGTGGGGTACAAGATTGAATTTGCTTCTCTTCCCCCAAGACCGTTTTTTTTTCTATCCCAGCCACCGAAAGACCCCAAACTCATCTCCGGCTTTCACCAAGCCATTTCTTCCCTCGAGAAAGCAGGCGTTATCATCCCCGTACCAAAGCATCAATACTTTTTGGGATTTTACTTTAATCTCTTTGTGGTCCCTAAAACGGAGGCTCCATTCGCACCATTTTGGACTTGAAGCTTCTCAACACCAAGCTCTGGTTGAGACACTTCACGATGCAGTCCCTTCGTTCATGGCCTCCATAGACATCCAGGACGCCTACCTCTACGTTCCCATCCTTGCGTCTCACCAATGATTCCTGCGCTTCGCTGTAGGGTCCCAACATTACCAGTTTACCGCCCTACCATTCAGCCTTGCCACAGCTCCCCGGGTCTTTACAAAAATCATGGCAACGGTGGTGGCCATCCTTCGGTCCAAGGGAATTTTAGCAATATCCTACTTGGACGACATCCTGATAAAAGCCCCCTCTCGCTCAGGGTGTCTCGAAAGCCTGCAAATATCTCTGGATTCTCTCCGTTGCCTGGGCTGGATCATCAATGTCAAGAAGTCTTGCCTTGTTCCGACTCAGCGGATCACCTTTCTGGGCATGATATTCGACACAGCCCAGTCCCGCATTTTCCTTCCACCAGAGAAGCGGGCCACCCTGCTGCCTGGGATTCACAGTTTCAGGTAGCGCTCTCCTCTGTCACTCCGATTCTGGGCAGAATGGTGGCTTCCATCGAAGCTGTTCCATTCGCCCAATTTCACACCAGGCCCCTCCAGCACTTTCTGCTAGTGACTCCCTCAGCAGTCTCGATCGCCCAGTCCACCTCTCCAGATCAGCGAGACAGTCACTCCTCTGGTGGATTGAGTCCCCCCTTCTCTCTCGCGGCAGATCGTTTCTCCTGGTCAGATGGACAATCATTTCCACCGACGCCAGTCTCTCCGGTTGGGGCGCGACCTTCCTCGGCCACACAGCACAGGGCACGTGGAGCTCCCAGGAAGCCTCCCTGCCCATAAACATCCTAGAACTCAGGACGATCCTCCGAGCCCTCCTGTACTGGCAAACCTACCTGAAGGCCACCATGTCCGAATCCAGTCGGACAACACAATGGCAGTGGCGTACATAAATCGCCAGGGAGGGACTCGGAGCCGCTCACCAATGGTGGAAGTTACCCAAATCCTCCAATGGGCCGAGCTACACATTCCCGCAATCTCAGCAATCTAACTGGGCGTGGACAACTGGGCGGCCGACTATCTCAGTCGCGGGCGGTTGGACCAAGGAGAGTGGTCCCTGAACCCAAAAGTATTCCACCAAATTTGCCTCAGATGGGGCTTCCCAGACATAGACCTGATGGCCTCCAGGAACAATTACAAGCTTTGTCCCTTTGTCGCCAGGTCCAGGGATCCCCAGGCCCTCGACGCGGACGCTCTTTCGATTCCATGGGCCCAGTTCTCCTTCCCTTATCTCTTTCCCCCCATCCCTCTTATTCCCAGGATTCTCAAGAAAATCCGAGTAGAAGGAGTAACTGTAATCCTCGTAGCTCCAGATTGGCCCAGACGGTTCTAGTACGCAGAGGTAGTCAACCTCCTCGCGGACTCTCCATGGCCACTCCCCAATCTCCCCCACCTCTTGACTCAGGGTACTTTTCAACACCTGAATTCTCAGTTGCTCAATTTAACTGTGTGGCTGTTGAAGCCGCGGTACTGAGATCGTCGGGTCTTTCGGAACAAGTCGTTCAGACTATGTTAAAAGCCAGGAAACCATCCTCATCATGCGCTTATCACCGCATGTGGAAGGCTTTCTTCCGATGGTGCGAGGACCGTAATCGTTCCCCAATGGTCTTTTCTCTTCCATCTTTCCTGGCTTTTCTCCAGTCTGTCCTTGATGCACACCTATCCCTTATCTCCCTGAAAGGCCAAGTATCCACCCTTTCGGTACTTTTCCAGAGGCAGCTCGCCTCACTTCCACAGGTCAGGATGTTCCTTCAAGGAGTGGTTGACGTCTCCCCTCCGTTTCATCCCCCTCTTGATCCCTGGGATCTGAATTTGGTACTAGACGTACTCCAAGATCTTCCATTCAAGCCCCTACAAGAGGTTAGTCTACCTCTCCTAACGTGGAAAGTCATCTTCCTTGTGGCGATTACCTCCATTCGGAGGGTGTCGGAACTTGCGGCTCTCTCATGTTGTTCTCCTTACTTGATCTTCCATCAGGACAAAGTGGTACTTCATTCCATGGAAAAGTTGCTACCAAAGGTAGTCTCCTCTTTCCACATCAATGAGGAGATTGTCCTACCCTCCCTTTGCCCAGCCCCATCTCATTCTCGAGAGAAGAGATTACACAATCTGGATTTGGTCAGGGCTCTCCGTACCTACCTTTCTCGAACCGCTTCCTTTCGATGAGTGGACTCCCTTTTCGTGGTCCATCATGGTCCTCGCAAGGATTTGGCAGCCTCTAAGGCTACAATTGGCCGGTGGATTCGCTCCACTATCTCGGAGGCATACCGCATTAAACAGGTTCCTTGTCCATCCAGACTAAGGGCACATTCCACTAGAGCAGTGGGAGCTTCCTGGGCTGTTAGACATCAGGCTTCGGCAGCTCAGCTTTGCAAAACAGCCACCTGGTCGTCAGTTCACATGTTTGTTAAATTTTAAGTTCATACTCAAGCATCTGCAGATGCAGTTCTGGGTTGCGAGATTCTACAGGCTGCCGCAGTCTGAGTCCCCGAATACTTCTTCTTTTATTACACCCACTCAACGGAACTGCTTTTGTACGTCCCAAGGTCTTCCTGTGTCCCCCAATGAAGCGATTAATAAAAGGGGATTTTTGGTACTCACCGTAAAATCCTTTTCTTGGACCTTCAATTGGGGGACACAGCTCCCTCTCTTTGTATATAGTTGAGCAAGTTGATTGTTTTATGGTTGCTCCTATTGCTATTCTCACTAGCTGAGTTGCATTTGTGCCAGTAGGTGGGTGTATACTGCTGGGGAGGAGTTGCTTTTCTGTTGTTTTGCATAGTGTCAGCCTCCTGGTGGCAGCAAGCATACACCCAAAGTTTTCCTGTGTCCCCAATTGAAGCTCCAAGAAATGGATTTTACGGTGAGTACCAAAAATCCCCTTTTTATTTACATAACATGGATAAGCGACATAACTTCTGTCAGGGAGTGTAGAGGTCTGGGCAAGTGTTAGAAAGCAGCACTACTATCTGCAGAATGCTTACAGCAGACCTGGGAGCTTTGATTAGTTGAAAATTTTTTGAAAAACCTATAACTAAGGGCCACGTCACACATACAGATATCTGTGCAGATCTCTGGTTGCAGTGAAATCATGGACACATTGTACCATTTGTCCACGGCCACATAATGGACCAATGTGTCCATGATTTCACTGCAACCAGAGATCTGTGAACAATATCTGCACAGATATCTGTGTGTGACGTGGCCCTATGTCACCTTGTCATAAATTGTTAACATTTTCAGAGTATGCTTAGAAACAAGATACTTGTAAAAAATCCTCTCTGTTCCCAAAGTCGGAAGGATTCTTAATCTTATATACTGTTCGTTGCCGAGGTTACCGGCCACTACTGCAGTGTCTTCTAGGTATGGAGCACAGTACTTACGGTTTCCACTAGGAGTTCTGAATCCTGCCACCATCTTTAGTGCCGCAGCACTACTCTGATTCTACATCTGGTCTGAAAAGTCATCAAAGAGGAGGTTGGGGAGCAGGGACACTTCTGAAGGAAAACAAAACCTCTTTATCAGTACATTTTGTTAGAAATAATTGCCTAACTAAAATTCTGAAAAAGTCCTGTTATCTCTTTTTTCATCATGGCCCCAATTCAGTAAACAATTTTACCAGAATTGTGGCCCAACACAGTTTAAATAGCCACATTTTTCTGCAACTGCGGTTATGGAAACATTGTGACTTTTGGTTGTGTTTTTTTTTTTTTTTTTATAATTTATTTGGCATATCTTAAAGGGAACCAGTCAGGTCGTTCTATGCCCCTCTGCTATCACTACCTGTACCTGCACCTTCCTAGCTGTTCCCTACCCATCCCTGTCTGCTCTAAAAGGGCACTATAAAGATTGAGAAAAATGATTTATAAACTCACATACCGTCTCCATTCAGAGACTGGAACGCCGGGCTCTGGGGCTGCATTCACCCCTCCTCGCTGGCTTTCAGGTCGTCCCGTTGAGCGTCATCGTTCCGTGTCTTGTTTCTCCTCCTACTTGAAATTCCTGCCTCCTCCGATCATATCCTATCTGGCCTGGTGCATTGTGGGGGCTGATCACATGGTATGGGCTGGCTTCAATATGCGCACTGCGCATGTGCTGGAGCCGGGCTGTACCACGTGACCAGCCCCCACAATGCAACGGATTGGATATGATGTTCCGGTCGGGCATCACATGATCGGAGAAGGCTGGAATTTCAAGCAAGAAGAGGAAGAAGACACGGAACGATGACGCCCAGCAGGGCGTCCTGAAAGCCAGTGAGGAGGGGAGAATGCTGCCCCAGAGCCCGCTCTTCCAGTCTCCGAATGGAGATGGTATGTGAGTTTATAAATCACTTTTCTCTATCTTTATACGGCCCTTTTAGAGCAGACAGGGATGGTTACCGATCAGCTAGGGAGGTGCAGGGACAGGTAGTGATAGCAGAGGGGCATAGAGCGACCTGACAGGTTCCCCTTAATAGAGTGCTCCCTTCATCAATACTGGCATAGAAGACTCCAGTTATGATGAATCAGGGGCTATTCCTTCTTGGTATATTCTTGTGACATCCTCCAAACCCAGATTTGTCCAGACAGCCAAATAAGTTATGTTTCACTGTCACTCCAGACCACACATATCCCCACCTCTGGTGCCCTCTGCTGGTGAGCAGTACTCCTCCCCAGCTGTTTGTTTGTGCATAGTGATCTCTGACTTGTGTGCAGCTGCACAGCTCTTTTAATTTTTAATTCATAAATTAATAGTACATGTAAAAATAAGCAATTTTATAATATATTTTATCAAGCAAATCTGTTTTTTTGTCTTCAAGAATTGATGACTCATTATCAAAATTCTCAATTCGGAGTTCAAATCTGTATTCAGTGGAAATTTTCCTATTACTGAGATAGAAGATGAAAGCTGTTACTGATGAGATTCTATGTAGATAGAAGAAGGAGGAGGAGGTGGAGCTCTGAATTTAGCCCCTCCCTCCTGTCAACTTAGAATCTCTAAGCAAGTCATGGCGCTCTCAAGTTCAACCCATATACTGCTGTCAATGTTGTGTGGCTGTGTGCTTGATTTTATGCACATGTATGTAATATGTTTGACTGAAATGCATGAATACACAGCTCGCCTCCTCATCCTTCTGTGCTATGATCTCTGCAGAGGTCACAAATCATGTCCACAATATGCTCTCATAGTAATAAACCGTTTACACACTTAATTGTAAAGCAAGTTTGTTGTTAATTAAAAAAAAAATTACAAAAAAATGAAATATTGGAAAATGGCTATTTATTAGTATTACAAAATATAGGTTGTATGTTTCCTTTCATATATGGAGAGAAAATGCATTCTGTAAAAATATTGAGTTTTGTTTTCATCTGTTTGTACAAAAATGGCATTTACGGGTGACATGTTATCTAAGAATATTTTCTAAGATTGAACTGACTCCTCAGCAGTAATGCATAATAGAGTGTTCTCTAAATAACACTTCATGCTACATTAATCTTTCTAGCAGAGGTCACTAATTTTTGGAAGTTATTGTGTTCACTGCATTTAATCCATATGTAATTAGTAGGTCTTGTGTCTTCTACATCATAAATTGTAATTTGTAAAGCATATGTGTGTTGCATTTGGGGGATGACTGCCGGTCAAGCATGACAGTGAATTCACTGCAGATGAAGGATTTTAATTAATCTAGAAAAAGTTGTCACATTGGATTGTGGGCTAATGGCCCCTTTACACGCAGCTACAGGTGACAGGTTTTCCACAGGTAACTTACTGGTTGCAGTGAAATCATGGAGACATAGTTCTATCTTGGTGCTGTGTACAAATGGAACTATGTCTCCATGATTTCACTGCAACCAGTAAGTTACCTGTGGAAAACCTGTCACCTGTAGCTGCGTGTAAAGGGGCCATTAGGGCGGCTTCACACTGCGGCGTGATCCGGTCCGGGGCCGTCCGGGAGGACCCTGACAGCCGCAGACTGGATCAGCACACAGAACCGGAGGGCTAATATGCCCTCCGGTCCGGTGTGCAGCCGCACGCAGCTGCAGCCGCTGACAGGTTTGGACCGCGGCCCTGAATTATCAGCAGCGGGAACTGCGTGCGGCTGCACACCGGATCGGAGGGCATATTAGCCCTCCGGTTCTGTGTGCTGATCCAGTCCGCGGCTTTCAGGGTTATCCCGGACCGGATCGTGCCACAGTGTGAAGGCACCCTTAAGAAGCACTTGACCCATAAGTAGACGATATCTAGTCGTCACGTTTAAGGGAATCTTAATAGTTATTACTCATATTTTTCTGATCATCATAATGGGAGACCCAGACAATGGGGTTTAGGGCACTGCCCTCCGGAGGCCACACTAGGTACTACAAGATTGTAGACACCGCCCCCTCCGCTTATAAAACCCTACCGCAGGGAATATCCTCAGTTTTAAAGTTAGTGTGCTCGGAGGTATCACACGCATTGCTTGCACATCACAGCATTCTCACAGCTTACGTGATGGCGTCTGAAGACAAGGTAGGTCCCGGTCGGGGACCTCCGGCAGTCTCCCTGTTCACCCTTGGGGAACACACAGGTTGAGGTACCGGAGGGCTCTGAGCCTGGACACATTGTGTCCCCCCGGTACGCTGCCGCACTCCTTCCCATCCTCCCTTGGGGGCTCTGGGAAGTGGGAGACAGGAGCCTTGCACAGCTCCGCTCCGTCCGAGGCCTCCCTAAACGGTGCTTACAGACCGGACTGGAGCCAGCCCAGTCCGAGGCCTCCCTAAACGGTGCTTACAGACCGGACTGGTGCTGAACCCCCGTCCGAGGCCTCCCATTATATGGTGCTTACAGACCGGACCGGCACTGAGGTACCCTGTGTGTCTCCGGTGTGCCTGGGGGTAGTGTCTGACACTATTGTGTTTTGACACTCAGACCGCGCGCAACCCTCGGGTCCGCGGTTCTGGCGGTGTATCCTGTGCTGGGGTCACCATAGCTGACCGCCCTGTGTGTCACAGGGGCTGCGGCTGCGGGCTACAGAGTTTGTCTGAAGCCCTGGGTATAGTGTTGATACTATATCTCCCGCGCTGCGGGCTCCAGCACCAGATTACTGAGCTGGCTGCCTGGAGAGATGGGGAGCAGCCCATGAGATGTGGGTGTGTGTGTGTGCTTCCCGCGTGTTTGTGGCGCCGCCCACGACTTGTCTGGCGGCGGCCATTTTCTCCTCACTTCCCTACTGGGTCTGAATGAGTGCATTACTGCGCTCCCAGGAGAGTCCGGTCATTACCCTCGCGGAGGCCACACACACATCGCTCCCCTCCACCGCATTGAAGCGGTCGGTAAGCCGCCGGTGTTCCGGTTTCATACTTGGCTTATTTTTCTCCTCTGCTGTCGGCATGTCCCCAGCAAAGAAGAGTACTGCTAAGGCAGACAACTCTACCACTACCTGTGCTACATGCAACGGGACGCTGGTTGGGGGGTCCTGCAATAACTGCGGACGCCCAGAGGCCCGGACTGATACTGCAGAGTCTGCAGCTCCGGTGCTGTACCCTGAGGTTCAGGTGATCCCAGGGCAATGGGAAACACAGAATAGGATTAATGAATCTGTGTTGTCCAAGCTGTCCTCCATGTCGCAATCCCTGGAGGCACTGACTAGGAGACTGGAAGGTCCAGCTGCTCCCTCAAGTTACCCCGGGTATCACCCTTTGCTACCGCGAGACCCCTTAAGCGGGCTCGCCGGGATGAATCACCCGAGCTCCAGAACCTCTCTGAGGAGGAGCGTCACTCTGACGGTGACGAGGATGATGGGGGTTCAATGCTTGAGTCTATGTCAGAACCACCTGATGGGGTAGAGGATTTGGTATCCTCCATAAACGAGACTCTTCGTCTCGTGGCACCCCCTGAGGAGGTAGAACTACACCCAAAGGAGGTGTATCAATGGCTGCAGCCGGAGGCTCGCCCATGTGGCTCCTTTATGGACCACACTAATTTTGGAAGGGTGGTTAGAGCACCCAGGGTTCACCCTGGGCGGCGTTATGTCCGCAAATCTAGGGACACTCGCTTCCCCTTCCCCCAGGAGGTGCTTCAGGAGTGGTCGCAGTCCCCGAAGGTGGACGCTTCCATGACCAGGATTGCTGCACGCTCCCTTTTCTCTGCCTCTGATAGCTCCTCATTGAAGGACGCGACGGATAGACAGGTCGAACAACTCGCCAAGTCTTCCTATGAGGCTGTGGGGTCTTCATTTGCCCCTAATTTTGCCACGGTCTGGACTCTGCAGGCGATCACCACCTGCTTGGATGGTATCACTGACCTGGCGGGGTCCAATTCTGAGGTCCTAGCGCTTACTGATAGGGCAAGGGCCTATGCAGATTACGCAGGACTGCGACCCTAGAAACTGCCACTCGCTCTGCTGTGGCTTCGGCCAATGCTATAGCGATCCGCAGGTTATTGTGGCTGCGTCTATGGGACTCAGATGCCACGTCAAAGAAGATCCTGCAGAATCTTCCATTTTCTGGTGACAGGCTCTTTGGTACCGAGCTGGATAAGCTGATAAAGGATTCTGCGGAGTCTAAGATCCCACAGAATAAGCCTAAGCCACGGTTATACCGTCAAAAGGAACCCCAAGCAGTGGTCCTTTCGTTCCAGCTCGCAGTCATCAGCTTCTTCCGCTCGCGCGGACAGAGGAGGCAAGCCCTCTACTCAGTGGCGCCCCAAGGGTCGCCAGAAGAAGTCAACGGGGGCAACGGCTGCCACCCCAAAAACCACTTCCGCATGACTCGCTCTCCAGTCCTTCCGCCCCACAGGTGGGGGGCCGTCTGTCCCGATTTCAGGACAGATGGTTACTCCACGTCCAAGACCGGTGGGTCCGAGACGTAGTCTCGAGCGGCTACAGGATAGAGCTGACGTCGCGGCCGGCACACCGATTCCATCGGTCTGTTCCATCTCCAGACAAGGCTCAGGCTTTTTATCTGGTGTTGGAGGGACTCCGCAGAGACGGAGTAGTGATCCCAGTGCCTACGGGAGAGAGGTTCAGGGGTTTTTTACTCCAACCTCTTTATCGTCCCGAAGAAGGACGGCTCTTTTCGCCCGGTTCTGGACCTCAAGTTGTTCAACCGTCACGTGTTGGTTCGGAAGTTCCGCATGGAATCCCTGCGCTCCGTGATCGCGGCTGTGTCGCAGGGAGACTTCCTAGCGTCCATAGATATCCGAGACGCTTACCTTCACGTGCCCATTGCGCTGGCTCATCAGCGCTGGTTGAGATTCGCAGTGGGGGACGAACACTACCAGTTCGTGGCGCTGCCCTTCGGGATGGCCTCGGCTCCGCGGGTGTTCACGAAAGTGATGGCCTCTATGATGGCTCTCCTACATGTGCAGGGACATGCCGTCATACCCTATCTAGACGACCTGCTGGTCAGGGCGCCATCAGAACATCTTTGCCGGAAGAGCCTGGAGGTGACCATGAAGTCTCTGGAACAGTTTGGGTGGCTTCTCAATGTCCAGAAATTGACCCTAGTTCCGACCCAGTCACTGACATATCTGGGCATGGACTTCCACACAGACTCAGCTCTGGTGTCCCTGCCACGAGCCAAACAGCTGGCCATCCAATCGGGAGTCCAAGATGTCCTCCTGTCACCACACTCATCCATACGGGTGTTGATGAAGCTGGTGGGCCGCATGGTGGCAGCGATAGAGGCGGTGCCTTTCGCACAGTTTCGCCTCCGTCCTCTCCAGCTGGAAATTCTCCGAAGATGGGACAAGAGGACGATCTCGCTGAATCGGCTGATGGCCCTTTCACGGCAGACCAGGGATTCCCTGCAGTGGTGGCTCCAACCACGTCACTTGTCACGGGGCCGGTCTTTCCTCAAACCGTCATGGTTAGTGGTGACCACCGACGCCAGTCTGAAGGGCTGGGGAGCGGTGTTCTTACACCACAGGGCTCAAGGCCTCTGGACTCAGTCGGAGTCGGCGTTGCAGATCAACGTGCTGGAGATCAGGGCGGTCTATCTGGCGCTCCTGGCGTTTCAGAAGTTACTGTCAGGACAGCCCATCCGGGTTCAGTCCGACAATGCGACGGCCGTCGCATATATAAATCATCAGGGAGGGACCAGAAGTGCTCAGGCCCTCGCCGAAGTCCACCGCATTCTATCCTGGGTGGAGGACAACGGCTGCCTGATCTCCGCAGTTCACATCCCAGGGGTCGAGAACTGGGAGGCCGACTACTTGAGCCGGCAGGGGATGGACGCCGGAGAGTGGTCTCTTCATCCGGACGTCTTCCGGGACATCTGCGGCAGATGGGGCACTCCGGACGTGGATCTGATGGCCTCGCGGCTGAACCATCAGGTGCCACAGTACATGGCGAGATCATGGGATCCTCAGTCTCTGGGGGCGGACGCCCTGATCCTGAGTTGGTCCGACTTCCATCTACCATATGTGTTCCCACCGCTAGCATTGATTCCCAAGGTTCTGTGGAAGATCAGGACGGAGTGCAGCGTAGCCATTCTAGTGGCACCGGATTGGCCCAGGAGGTCCTGGTATCCGGATCTGTGGCAACTGTCAGGCGGGAACCAGTGGGCTCTTCCAGAACGCGCAGATCTTCTCGCGCAAGGCCCCTTCTTCCACCTCAATTCCAGGGCCCTCAGATTGACTGCATGGCTCTTGAGGCCTGGCTTCTAACGTCCAGGGGATTCTCCCCTACTGTGGTTGCCACTATGAATCGGGCTAGGAAGCCGGTATCACGGAGGATTTACCACAGAACGTGGAAAATCTTTTTCTCCTGGTGTGCCTCCGGTGGACGGTCACCGTGGCCCTTGTCCATTCCGACCTTGTTGGCTTTCCTACAATCGGGTTTGGAATTGGGTTTATCCCTCAGCTCCCTGAAGGGCCAGGTATCAGCACTTTCAGTGCTGTTCGACAGGCGCTTGGCGCTCCTTCCTAAGGTTCGTCAATTTCTCCAGGGGGTGTCTCGGGTGGTCCCGCCGTATAGGCGACCGCTGGACCCTTGGGATCTCAACATGGTCCTGGCGGCTCTACAGAAACCGCCTTTTGAGCCATTGAGAGAAGTTTCCCTCTCTTGCCTGTCACAGAAAGTGGTCTTTCTGGTGGCAATTACGTCTCTAAGACGGGTCTCTGAATTGGCTGCACTGTCGTGCAAGTCACCTTTTCTGGTGGTTCACCAAGACAAGGTGGTGTTGCGCCCGCGGGCAGAATTCTTTCCAAAGGTGGTTTCCACTTTTCACTTGAACCAAGAGATTGTTCTTCCATCATTCTGTCCTGCCCTGTTCATCAGGTTGAGCGCGACCTCCACACTCTGGATCTCGTACGGGCTGTACGCATTTATGTGTCCAGGACTGCCTCCTTCCGGAGTTCGGACTCGTTGTTCGTACTGACGGCAGGTCGCTGTAAGGGGTCCGCGGCGTCCAAGTCGACCTTGGCCAGATGGATCAAGGCACCCATTCAAGAGGCCTACCGTTCTTCTGGTTTGCCTCTCCCGGTGGGCTTGAAGGCGCACTCGACCAGAGCTGTCGGTGCTTCCTGGGCTTTGCGACATCGCGCTTCTGCGCTACAGGTGTGTCAGGCGGCCACTTGGTCCAGCCTGCATACTTTCTCTAAGCACTATATGGTGCATGCCCATGCCTCTGCGGATGCAAGTTTGGGCAGGCGGGTCCTCCAGGCGGCGGTTGCCCACCTTTGAGGGGGACCGTATA
>JARQOC010000005.1:505560347-505764470 GCA_033576535.1 Allobates femoralis
CCTTCTCCAAACTGCCATTTTTAGATCTCTCCACAGGTGTTCTATGGGATTCAGGTCTGAACTCATTGCTGGCCCCCTTAGAAGTCTCCAGTGCTTTCTCTCAAACCATTTTCTAGTGCTTTTTGAAGTGTGCTTTGGGTCATTGTCCTGCTGGAAGACCCATGACCTCTGAGGGAGACAAAGCTTTCTCACACTGGGCCCTACATTATGCTGCAAAATTTGTTGGTAGTCTTCAGACTTCATAATGCCATGCACACGGTCAAGCAGTCCAGTGCCAGAGGCAGCAAAGCAACCCCAAAACATCAGGGAACCTCCGCCATGTTTGACTGTAGGGACCGTGTTCTTTTCTTTGAATGCCTCTTTTTTTCTCCTGTAAACTCTATCTTGATGCCTTTGCCTAAAAAGAGAGAACATTCTTCCAAAACGTTTTAGGCTTTCTCAGGTAAGTTTTGGCACACTTCATCCTGGCTTTTTTATGTCTCGGGGTAAGCAGTGGGGTCTTCTTGGATCTCCTACCATACAGTCCCTTTTCATTCAGACGCCGACGGATAGTACGGGTTGACACTGTGTATCCTCGGACTGCAGGGCAGCTTGAACTTATTTGGATGTTAGTCGAGGTTCTTTATCCACCATCCGCACAATCTTGCGTTGAAATCTCTTGTCAATTTTTCTTTTCCGTCCACATCTAGGGAGGTTAGCCACAGTGCCATGGGCTTTAAACTTCTTGATGACACTGCGCACAGTAGACACAGGAACATTCAGGTCTTTGGAGATGGACTTGTAGCCTTGAGATTGCTCATGCTTCCTCACAATTTGGTTTCTCAAGTCCTCAGACAGTTCTTTGTTCTTCTTTCTTTTCTCCATGCTCAATGTGGTACACACAAAGACACAGGACAGAGGTTGAGTCAACTTTAATCCATGTCAACTGGCTGCAAGTGTGATTTAGTTATTGCCAACACCTGTTAGGTGCCACAGGTAAGTTACAGGTGCGGTTAATTACACAAATTAGAGAAGCATCACATGATTTTTCTAACAGTGCCAATACTTTTGTCCACCCCCTTTTTTATGTTTGGTGTGGAACTATATCCAATTTGGCTTTAGGACAATTCTTTTTGTGTTTTTTTTCATTGAAGACAAATTAAATGAAGATAATAATACCAAAGAATTTGTGATTGCAATCATTTTCAGGAAGAAAACTGAGTATTATCTGACAGAATTGCAGGGGTGTCAATACTTTTGACCAACACTGTATAAAGGGTTGGGGCTATACATGGGAGCAGCACTAAGAAAAGGACGGTGCTACAAGGAGGAGTGGAGCTATGTGTAGGGGCAGAGCTATGAAGAAGCGGGGCTACCAGAGGGGATGGGGCTATCATTAATACACACACATACATTACCATATATGGACAATATTGCCATATATGGTTGATATTACCATATATGAGCTTTAGGACCATATATGTGTATTACGCACAGGCAAAGTCGGACTCTACAGCTAGTTTAACATGAAAGACAATGTATGATTAAAAGTCACATAATAATAGTGGGGATCTTCAGGGGGGAACAGTCATCTCTTATTGGCATCAGCCACCTCCTTACATCGGTATCAGTCGTCTAGCTGCCACTGGCATGGTGCTCTTCTTCACCTGCAGGCTTAAGCTTCAAATCTCCTTCTGTGTGGCTAGTCCTTAACCTCATACAAGTGATTATCTCATTACCTGCTACAAGCAGATCCAAACAAGAATGACCTGCTGTTACACCCTAAGGGCCTGGAGATTTAAAGTGAACTCACTGGGCCACTAGTCGAGTAGTGGTAGCTGAGTACCTGATATAGCAAGAGACTGGGAAGTGTCTTTAGTAAATCAAGGATATTTATTAAGGAAATGGTTAACAAAAAGAAAAGGTGTCTGAGGATGGGACCATCTGGATCACGACTCCAAATTCTCCTGGAGAGGCAACTGGTGAGTTAATGTGGCACCCCTGTGGATCGAGTCGCTGCAGAGGTACTGCACCCCAGCCCGAGGTGTAGTACCCCACTCTCGGGTAAGGAGGGGACACTGTAAGGATAGTACAGTCCCTGATCCTATCTGGAGAGGAGGAACCAAGGTAGAAGGAATGGGTGGAGAACATAGTTTAAGGAAGCACCCAGGAAAGAGTGAAGTCAGGGAGGACGTACGTTAGTGACGTAGGACACGTGACAGTTAGTATAAAAAGACTGATAGAAACATCTAGAAGGCAGTTGGTGGGTGACTTCAAAGAGCTGCAGGAGTCTGTGAGTGTCAAAGAGTCTGTCAGAAAAGGGACAAGATCTAGAACGAGACATCCTGGAGACTGGAGCCAGTGGAAGCTCGTCCCAAGACCTGGGAGAGACAAGACCTGATAGTGGAGCAGAGAGAGAGAGAGGGTGCTCCCAAAGACAGAAGGGGTCCCAGGGTCCTAGGTAGTGAGCAGTCCACCCGGAGGCACCCACATCCACATTGACCGAAACGGTGTGGAGGGACCAGGCCGCAGTGAAGGGGAACCAGCTCCAGACAAGTGGAAAATGACCAGACTCAGCTAGCAACTCAGAGGTATATATACAGTTAGGGCCAGAAATATTTGGACAGTGACACAATTTTCGCGAGTTGGGCTCTGCATGCCACCACTTTGGATTTGAAATGAAACCTCTACAACAGAATTCAAGTGCAGATTGTAACGTTTAATTTGAAGGGTTGAACAAAAATATCTGATAGAAAATGTAGGAATTGTACACATTTCTTTACAAACACTCCACATTTTAGGAGGTCAAAAGTAATTGGACAAATAAACATAACCCAAACAAAATATTTTTATTTTCAATATTTTGTTGCGAATCCTTTGGAGGCAATCACTGCCTTAAGTCTGGAACCCATGGACATCACCAAACGCTGGGTTTCCTCCTTCTTAATGCTTTGCCAGGCCTTTACAGCCGCAGCCTTCAGGTCTTGCTTGTTTGTGGGTCTTTCCGTCTTAAGTCTGGATTTGAGCAAGTGAAATGCATGCTCAATTGGGTTAAGATCTGGTGATTGACTTGGCCATTGCAGAATGTTCCACTTTTTTGCACTCATGAACTCCTGGGTAGCTTTGGCTGTATGCTTGGGGTCATTGTCCATCTGTACTATGAAGCGCCGTCCAATCAACTTTGCAGCATTTGGCTGAATCTGGGCTGAAAGTATATCCCGGTACACTTCAGAATTCATCCGGCTATTCTTGTCTGCTGTTATGTCATCAATAAACACAAGTGACCCAGTGCCATTGAAAGCCATGCATGCCCATGCCATCACGTTGCCTCCACCATGTTTTACAGAGGATGTGGTGTGCCTTGGATCATGTGCTGTTCCCTTTCTTCTCTAAACTTTTTTCTTCCCATCATTCTGGTACAGGTTGATCTTTGTCTCATCTGTCCATAGAATTCTTTTCCAGAACTGAGCTGGCTTCTTGAGGTGTTTTTCAGCAAATTTAACTCTGGCCTGTCTATTTTTGGAATTGATGAATGGTTTGCATCTAGATGTGAACCTTTTGTATTTACTGTCATGGAGTCTTCTGTTTACTGTTGACTTAGAGACCGATACACCTACTTCACTGAGAGTGTTCTGGACTTCAGTTGATGTTGTGAACGGGTTCTTCTTCACCAAATAAAGTATGCGGCGATCATCCACCACTGTAGTCATCCGTGGACGCTCAGGCCTTTTAGAGTTCCCAAGCTCACCAGTCAATTCCTTTTTTCTCAGAATGTACCCAACTGTTGATTTTGCTACTCCAAGCATGTCTGCTATTTCTCTGATGGATTTTTTCTTTTTTTTCAGCCTCAGGATGTTCTGCTTCACCTCAATTGAGAGTTCCTTTGACCGCATGTTGTCTGGTCACAGCAACAGCTTCCAAATGCAAAACCACACACCTGGAATCCACCCCTGACCTTTTAACTACTTCATTGATTACAGGTTAACGAGGGAGACGCCTTCAGAGTTAATTGCAGCCCTTAGAGTCCATTGTCCAATTACTTTTGGTCCCTTGAAAAAGAGGAGGCTATGCATTACAGAGCTATGATTCCTAAACCCTTTCTCCGATTTGGATGTGGAAACTCTCATATTGCAGCTGGGAGTGTGCACTTTCAGCCCATATTATATATATAATTGTATTTCTGAACATGTTTTTCTAAACAGCTAAAATAACAAAACTTGTGTCACTGTCCAAATATTTCTGGCCCTAACTGTATCTCCAAGTGCCGCAGCTGAAACCACACACACCCGCCAAAAAGGTGGCCACATAAGGGCAAGGGATGGACAGAGAAGTGGCTCTAAAAAGCCTCACGGCTACTGGCTTGGGGCTCTGTGTGTGAGGCGCAGGGCAGGAGGGCAAAGCAAGCACAGAGAAAGAGACGACCATGAGATGACAGTGAAAGGGGGAACAAATTAAGTACCACTGAGTTACCCGGGAGTTAGCTGGATCCCTTCCTCCTCTTCCAAGAACTCAGCGCTCAGCGGGTTGTTGCAACAGTGACGACTGCTGTAATCGGGAAAGACAAAGCTGTGAGTAAACATCTTGACACTGCACCCCGCTGTGTTTTTGAACTTTCTTGCTGCAACATCAGTACCAACTCACCCAGTAACATCTGCTGCCCTGGGGTTAACCCTACCCGTGGAGTGTTTACCAACTTAGCTGCATTGCCATCAACCCCAGAGGAACTGTATTGCAGCGGCGGCCATCAGTAGTCGCAACCCGTGGGTGGCGTCACGAGGACAATTATCCCCAAGTCCCAAGTGGAGTAATCCTCTCCTAAAAATATACTGCCTTTTTTATTGACAGCTTCGGGCCACAGACCAGGTCACGCCACCGTGACATCCCCAACGGCATCGTCTGATCCGGCTCCGAGTACCCCACAGCCCCCACGGGGCACATCAAAGTGGCATCATGAGCAGGATCCACATCCACCGGCCCGGTGAAACAGGACTCGTGCCACTAAGGACCATGTTAAAGAAATTTGAACAGGCGACATGTGGATCAAGAAGGGAGTGTTACGGCCTCCCTTTGTGGGCTGGGTTGCCAAATGGTGCGAAAAGCCGTACCTGCACAGCAAAGGAACTTCAGTGCAGCAGGACTTGTCCGTTGGCCAGAGAGACCCACCCCCAGGTGTGGCCGACAAGGCAAAGAAAAGGGACCGCCCAAAGAAGGGAGCAGGAGACAGGGAGCGAGACAGACCAAAGAGCAACATGTCAGCACGGAACCCAGATGCCACCATCGAGAGAGGTGACCATAGGGCCTTGGAGTGTGGGGTGGAGAGCGAGGACTTCCCCAGTGGATTGGAAGAAGGCCTAGAGTAGCAGTCGCTTCTAGACCTTGGTTTACTGCAAGGCGAGATGGAGAACCTGGGCCATTAGTTGAGGAGAGGCGATGGAGACCTGGAAAGACACCCTGCTAGACCAAATGACCCAGAGGTGGATGCAGGCGAGCCCACCATCCCCAGCCCCGGAGGATGATGACAAGGTTGGTGCCGCGGATACGGCAACAGGTACCGTCACTCCCCCAGGAGCTGATGAGACCCTGGTGGGGCCCCAAGCCACCCTGACTGCCCTCACACCTGGCCGGGTGTGTAAAGACCCGCCCTGGGACTGTGCCATCGAGGTAGATAGGTTGGCGGTCCCACTCACACCTGAAACAGCACCAGTGGGATCGGCGCGGAGCAGCTGGTTTTCAAATGGACCAACAAAGGTAAAGAGATAATGGGCTTCCCGGGAGAGGCTCAAGCAGGGAAAGCCATAGTAGAGACTATCAGCTGGCAGGAGTACTGCCGCCAGCAAGAGGCTTTGCAGGAGGCCAGAGACCAAGAACGGCGGGCCCAGTAGCAGGCCATGGAGAAGCGAAACCTTCAGGCAAAACAGCGGGTCTGCAAATCTAGGGCCATGGACAGAGGGCCGATATGTGTGGGTACGGTGGTCCGCATTAACCTAGAGAAGGCCTGGGGATTCCTGAAGGTGTGGGAGGGCCAAAGAACTTTTCGTAACCATTGGTACGTAGAATCTCACCTGCCGGAGGGTCACCCCAGATGCGACCTGCACCCCGGTGATCGCCTCACCTTCATCCGGAACCTGGGTGAGCAAGGGTGGTATGCCCTTGATGTGAACATCTTAAAAGAGTAGGCACCATCCTCAAGACCAGCAGAGCCCCAGGTTTCACAGCCAGTGGCCACACCTGTACAGCCACAGCTGACTCAGACAAAGCCCGTAATGGAGCCAAGACCCAAAGCTACCTCCCCAGCTGCACTGAAGACCCGAGATGCAGCCACGCAGACTTTGTTAAAAGGATCTGCCATGGCTGTAATTCAAGGCCATTGTTATTAAGCCGGCCGACAAAGGCGGAGCCCTTGTCGTCATGGACAAATCATATTACATTGCCGAGATTTTATCACAACCTCAACTTACCGACGTATCGAACGTGACCCCACTACAGAGATTGCGACACTGATTACACAGAAAGTTCAACATTATCTGCACTGTAATGGCATTGACACTAAGTTAGCGGAATTCCTGATTAATTATCATCCTATCATTCCAGTATTCTACACTCTTCCCAAGGTGCAAAAGCATTTAAGAAGTCCGCCAGGGCGACCAATTGTGGCCTCAACAGACTTTATTCTTTCCCCTTTGGCCCGTACCTTGGATAGAATTCTTACTCCTCACATCCCCACCATTATGTCCTTTATAAAGGATACCAATCATTTTCTGGAGATTCTCTGCCAGATCCAGCCTATACCCATAGGCTGTCTCTTGGCGACATTAGATGTTTCTATTTTGTATTCAAGCATCGCACATGGCAGAGGGACGACAGGCGTTAAATGGTTTTTGAACCAATTCACTGATTTTTCTGATTTGAAGACTGAGTTCTGCATTGACCTTCTTGAAATAGTGTTGACTAAGAATTATTTCCTTTTCCAGGACCAATTCTTTTTACAAACAAAAGGGACCGCTATGGGTAGCAATGTAGCGCCAACATATTTATGGCTTTATTTGAGGAGGAGTGTGTGTATCCACACCCCTTACATAGGTCACATTCCATTATATGGGGGGCTACATTGACGACATTTTCCTCATTTGGAATGGCGATCGGAGTTCCCTGACAACCTTTTTTGATGATTTAAATAAGGCCATGCCAGGCCTATCTTTTACCTTACATTGTGACTCTTCACAAATTAAATTTTTAGATACATTGGTCCTGATGGATTCACAGGGGAGACTGTCCACTGACATCTTCAGGAAATCAACCGACAGGAACAGTCTCCTACATTTCACGAGTTGCCACCCACCCCATATGAAGAAGGCTTTACCACATTCCCAACATGTTCGGGTCAATAGGATTGTTTCAGACACACGCGTCAGAGAAGTTAGACATGACGAGATGACCACGAAATTCCTCTCCAGAGGTTACCCTGCTAAGTATGCCATACCTAGAACCATTCTAATCCCATCACAGGTTGACCAACCGTATAGGTTAGCTTTTGTGAACAGTTATCATCCCTTCAATCTGGTATTACACCAGATTGTATGGAGTTATTGGCCACTGCTAGGCAAGTCTTATCCTGACATTAGGGAATTCCAAAACCCACCAATAATATGCCACAAAAGACCTGACAACATCAGGAATAAATTGGTTAGAGACTATTTGGGTTCCTTAAAGTCGGTTCCCAGACAACGTTTTTTGGCGACAGTCCGACATGGTACTTTTCCATGTTTGGGCTGCGTCTACTGTTCCAACTGTCAACAAGGGGTCCCACTTTATCCATCCTAGGATGGGAAAGTCATATCCCAATAAGGGATATTATACATGTGAGACTTCATTTGTCGTATATTTAATCAAATGCCCATGCAGTCTCGGGTATGTTGGTGAGACCACACAGCATGCCCGAGACCCCATAGGGAAACATAAGTCTACTATCAGATGCGGACAAGTGGTTCTTCCACTCCCGTATCACTTTCGTAAGATGAAACATACTGTGACCAAACTACCTTTCCAGATAATAGAACAGGTCCATGTGGGACGACGTGGGGGTGATAGGATCCAGAAACCTAATGCAAGAGAAGCCTTGTGAAGCCATCAATTGCAGACATTAGAGCCCTATGGCTTGAATAGAGAAATTGATATCAAATGGTGATTCCCTTTTGTATGATACTTGATACAACAGGAGTATTCTTATTCCTATTCTCTTGGGATATATATATTGTTCCTATGTAAATAACAGGTTTTCCTTTCCCCTTTTTGAACAATGGATTAAATAGGAATACGGCCCTCATCTTAATCTTTAGTTAATCATGTTAGTGGATCACTATTGGTCTTGCTAGATTCCTTTAAAAAAAATTTTTGCACAATTTTTGCATTGGTGTTTTTTCCCCCCAAGTACCCTGAGTCCTTTGTTATTCTAAAAGACCTTACATGTATGTCTAAAGACTATTTCATTTACTGTGGGCATGGCCAAATGTGCTCCACTATAACATTTCCTTAATGCCCACCTGCTTTAGAACTGTGTTTTATATGTCCTGACTGATTAATAATGATTTTTCTCTTTTCTATTACTTTCTTCACAGCGATATTGATGCCCAGCACGTCCCCGCAGAGCCTCACAGCACCTAGCAACACACAGAATGCTTCTTTCTATTGCGCACATCCGCGCATGTGCAGATCTGCTGCCTGCGCTCCACGCGACTCCACTTCCTGCGTTCCAAATACCGGAAGCAGGGAGCGGCGGCGCTCACTGAGCATGCCCCCACTATATTTCGACCAGCGTGTAGCTGGTAGCGGTCCCCCACACCGCGCTGCCACATACCTCTTTCCAGGTAATATGCTTTCCACACGGGCACTGTACTCCAGGGGACAGTCCATGATAACTTCTATTACTCTGTTCATTTCAGTATTACTCACGTTTACCAGTAACTAAAGTGGTTTCCACACATGCTGCAGGGAGCGGGATTTCCCATAGCAGGAGATTTAAAGGTGCAGTACTCATTGTATTGTTTTCCTATTTTTTCCAATTGTTCACTAATTTTTGTATCCCTATTTGATTGTAATATGGGATTATCCCCTAGTTTTTTTCTGTTATCCCAGACAGACGGATCCTGAGGGATAAGGACTTGTTTATTGGGGGCAATTTCCCCTTTCACCTGCCATATAGGTAAACACACTTGTTAATCTGGTACCTCTTTTACAATAAGAGGGTAATTTTTTTCTTTTGTCCTTTGGATTGATATTAACCTATATAAGTCCCTTATCTCCAGACCTGCTGTAGGGTAACACGTGATGCCCTTTAACATTAATTAATTGTTCTTGATTTCAATTATTACTAGTTTACATGGTGAACAACCTATATCCTCATAACAGATTGATATACTTATTGGGTTTATTCTTGATGATTACAATGTTAAGTGATCGATTTCTTTTTCCTATATCACATGTGAGGAGCGCTACACATATAGTCTTGAGGTCCTTTCGTGATACTCATACCCCTTGAAAGTTTCATCACTTACCAGGATATTGGGGAGAATGCCTATGCAATGTAATAGTTCTTTTTCATTTTTCTTAGGTATAGCATATGTTATATTTATATGTATATTCCTATATTCTCTACAGTTACACCACTATATGATTGCACGGTGTTATCTGAAGACCTTCTGTTTATGGTTACCACGGCTCTCTTAGGTATGGTTCTTTCATTGATTGAGAGAATGTATAATTGTATACAGAATAAAAGATTGTTCCGTTTTTCTATGTAATATATCATTGTCTTCCTTTCTTTATTTCTGGCATGAGGGCTACTATGTTTACATTGTATTCTTTTCATGTACTTATGGATGTATTTCTATATTATTTTATAGACTTTAACAGTCCGTGAAAAAGGCATAATTGTATGGCCGAAACGTCAATTAACTGTGACTGTGATTCCTATGCTGCTGGTTTAATAAAGACTTTGAAGAAAATTTACCGCAATACCGGTTTTTCCTTTTTTTGAAATATACCGTTGTTTGTGCCAAGGCTATACATTATAATATGGCTGTGGTTCGGACCAGGGAGGCAGCTGACCAAACATAGCCCCTCCAAGAGACACCAGCAGCAGCAAGAGACCAGGCTGCACCAGCTAGCACCAGCAGCACTAATGGACTCCAGAAGAGCGGAGATATGTCAAGTAAAGAGGTGCTGCCCTGACAGAGAAGGAAGCCACAATCTAACGTGTAATAACCAAGGAGTGCTAGATACTGTATATAGTTAAAATGCTGTTGACCCGGCAACGTCGTGAGTTTCTGCCCTAAGTTAGATAGATGTGTATCTTCAAAATGAGTTTATGTTTAGAGTTCATAAGTAAACATTAAGGTGTGCCTGTATAAAGAAAGTGTGTTTGAGTTTAGGTTAGGAATGTTTGGTAGAACTTGTTAATCAAAAGACTGTGAGGTTATGGACGATGCACAACCCGAACTTGATGGTAAATAGTTAGCACCCCGGTATGCTCCTTGTTGGTTTTATAGCCGACATAAGAACTTGACCACAGAATAAAAATCTGTTTGGCGTGGCTGAAACAGTGGTCTAGCGGAAAGACCATCGATGTCCTGTTGCTCGCCCAGGACCTACGTTGGGGGTTATGTTAAGCGGGTTCCCCGCCTTCTTTGCACTTAGGACAGTGTTATGGACACCTGGATAGGGATCGCACTGGACCTTTCATAGCTTCTTGTAAAAAGTTTATTGATGCGACTTATATTTTTATTATTTTTGAACCTGTTTTATATTTTGTGACGTTCAAGAATGAATGCCTCCCATAAAGGATGAAAAGTTTTTTTGTTACCTGTTGGAATGCATTTCTAAAAATTTTGCATGTCTTAATGCCAGTTGTTTTTGTTTTGTTACAGCCCGAGGACATGCTGAATTTAAGGGGTTGAGGGGAATGTGGAACCCTGCGGATCCAGTCGCGACAGAGGTACTACACCCCAGCCAGAGGTGTAGTACCCCACTCTCGGTAAGGAGGGGACACTTACCGACATCCAGACACCCAGGCCAGCATTACACCACTCCAGGTCAGGGTTAGGGTGAGATTGCTCCTAAGGGAGAGCACAGTCCCTTATCCTGTCTGGAGAGGTGGAACCAATGTAGAAGAGGTGGGTGGAGAACAGAGTTTAGGGGAGCACCCAGAAAGGAGTGAATTCAGGAAGGACGTACGTTAGTGACGTAGGACACATGACAGTTAGTATAAAAAGACCAATAGAAACATCTAGAAGGCATTTGGTGTGTGGCTGGAAAGAGCTGCAGGAGTCTGTGAGGGTCAGAGACTCAGAAAAAGGACAAGATCTAGAATGAGACGTCTTGGGGACTGGAGCCAGTGGGACCTCGTCCCAAGACCTGCGAGAGACAATACCTGATGATTTTGCAAAGAGAGAGGGTGCTCCCGAAGACAGAAGGGGTTCCAGGAGCCCAGGTAGTGAGCAGAGCACCTGGAGGTGCCTGCATTCACATTAACTGAAATGGTGTGAAGGGACTAGGCAGCAGTTTAGGGGAACAGGCCCCAGACTAGTAGAGAATGACCAGGCTCAGCTAGCAACCCAGAGGTTGTGGTATCTCCAAGTGCCACACCTGAAAGCACACACACCAGCTGAAAAGGTGGCTACATCAAGGGACAGACAGAGAAGTGACCCTAAAAAGGCCCGCAGCCACTGGCTCGGGGCTCTGTGTGTGAGGCACAGGGCAGGAGGGCAAAGCAGGCGCAGAGAAAGAGACGACCGTGAGAGAACAGTGAGAAGGGGTACCGGTTAAGAACTACCGAGTTACCCAGGAGTTAGCTGGATCCCTTCCCCCTCCTCCAAGAACTCAGCGCTCAGTGGGTTGTTGCAACAGTGATTACTGCTGTAACCGGGAACGACAAAGCTGTGAATAAACATCTTGAGACCCGCTGTGTTTGTGAACTTTCTTGCTGCGCCATCAAACCTGCGCTGTAACATCAGTACCAACTCACCCAGTAACACCTGCTGCCCTGGGGTTAACCCTACACGTGGAGGGTTTACCAACCTGGCTGCATTGCCATCAACCCCAGAGGAGCTGTATTGCAGCGGCGGCCATCACTAGCCGCAACCTGCGGGTGGCATCACAAGGACAATTATCCCCAAGTCCAGTAATCCTCTCCTAAAAAATTTTTTAAAGGGAACCTGTCACCTGGATCTAAGCCTCTACACTATCACTACCTGTCCCTACGCCTTCCTAGCTGCTCACTATCTATCCCTCTCTGAGCTAAATCCGCCCTATAAAACAGCAGAAAAATAACTTATAACTTACAGAAGTCCTTGAGGCTGGAGGACTGAAAAGGCGGGCCCAGGCTCCATTCTGCCCCTCCTCGATGCAGCAGCACATGCCCCGCTGGGTGGCGTTATTCTTTCTTCATCGCCGCCTCCTCCATTTGGAATCTCCCACCTGCTTTACACTGTAAGGTAGCGGTTAGGATCGGCACGACAGAAGGCAGTGACTCAGGTATTTACTCACACAGCACACAGTTTAATGGCAGAGTTCAGGTATTCACAGACCTCCAGGTTCCGGGGCGCAGCCGAGTACAACCTCATACAATCCCAACAGCTGATATAGAAGCTCTGTACCTTCCCCCGGGTAGGCTGTGTTAGGTCAGCACACAACCTTTCTCTCCTCACCGTCCGCTCATTAGCCTCATGAACGTCCACTCTGAGAGCTCACAGGCTGTGTTAAATCTTCACACAGCTCTCTACACAGCAGCTCCTGCTGCTGTCCTGACACACTCCACCCCCTCCCCACAGCCCAGGGCAGCTCATATCATCTCCTATTCACCCGCACACCTGGGCGTCAGTGCATTCAATCAGCACTCAGCTCCAGTAGCAGCTTACCCTGTGTGTGCTGCTACCGAGCAGAAGATACAATCTCACATATGCTGTGTCCCGGTCAGGGGACACATCGAGGTCGCATCACCACAACATGATAGGTGTAAAGCAGGCGGGAGATTCCAAATGGAGGAGGCGGCGATGAAGAAAGAATAATGCCGCCCAGCGGGGCGTGTGCTGCTGCATCGAGGAGGGAACACTGGAGCATGGGGCTGCCTTTTCAGTCCTCCAGCCTCAGGGACTGCTGTAAGTTATAAGTTATTTTTCTGCTGTTTTATAGGGCGGATTTAGCTCAGAGAGGGATAGACAGGGAGCAGCTGGGAAGGTGCAGGGACAGGTAGTGATAGTGTAGGGACTTAGATCCAGGTGACAGGTTCTCTTTAAGTTTTTCCTCTGTCTGGGGCTTCATCACACTGCAGTGCTGTAATAGCAGTCCAATATTATCATGAGATACACTGGGTACTCCTTCTTCCCTCCACCACCTCCCACCCCAAACATGTGATTAATGGCTTCCCAGCATAAAGGTCCCGTCTCACGCTTCAATGGTCGAACAATCCGATCAATGATCCGACTTGACTTAGATCGCTAGTGACTAGCCCAGGGTAAGGGGACTCAGGTATCTGGGCCCTGTGCTGCGGTCTGGGCCCTGGTGGCCTGCCCAGACCCGTGGCCCTGGTGGTCAACTGAAAAGGGGTAATTGGAATGGGAATAAAAGTTTATAAATTTATCGTGACGCCACCCGCAGATTCTGGTGATGTAGCACCAGTGCTACTTCAGAAGGCGATGGTACAGCAGCCAAGATGGTACAGCTCCCTGCAGGTAGAGCTGGCCATCCGGGGCAGGGGTGCACCTATAGTGATGGAAGTGCTGATGATGGAGATAAACAAGTTGCAGTGCAGCGGGGAAATAATTACATGGAGACTCTGTCACTCTACCCGCGTACTTTACTTGAATATTGCTGGTGGTGTTACAGTTCACAGAAGACAACCGTTGTTAGGCAAGGGTAGCCGGCTGGGTAGTCACAGTGGGCTGCAGGGTTTCTTGGAATCTCCTGTGGTATGCCTTCCTTGTTCTAACCTGTGTCCTGTTGCAGCTGCCTGTCCTGGAACAGCCCGCTTAGTACCAGACCCTATTGGGGTGATTTCTGAGTGTCCTGGCTTCCCGCTCTCCTTTCTCTTGCACTGGAACTCGACCCCGGTGGGTTATCCTGGTGTGACTGGTTTCCTTTCTGACAGGGTGTCGGGGCCAGTAGACAGACCCACAATGACCAGTGTTACAACTCAGGGCTGGACTTCCTGAATCTTCGGAACTGGCACTCCGGTGTATGGATCCGGGTTCCCTCCTGGAGTATGGTCGCTCCGATCTGGGGGGTCCCCTCCTTCAGTCTGAGCTGCCTGTTCTCTCTCTCTCCAGGCCCCCTCTCTCGGAGTCCCCTACTCTCTCAGGGCTTCCGTACTCCTTCGTTCCTCGAGGCAAACTAGAAGCCCTCATTTTTCTACCCCCCCTTACTCCCCCCCTAGGGTATGGGCCCTTACCATCTGCCTAGGTGGGTGTGTGGAAGTGCAGGGATGGGATCCTCCTACAAACCCTACATTCCACTGTGACAGGGATAACCGCACACTCGTTAATGGGTGTAGTACCCCAACTGTGACGCCTGACCAGTGGGGTGCCACACTAGAACAACGTTCAATGATCGCTAGTGAAATGTCACATGTATAGATATCGTTAACAACGCAGCAACGATTCCATGGCAAGCAAATGATACTTGTGGTCATTAGCTCGCCTACGTCCTTCACTTCTTCATAGGCGAGGTCGTTAACGACATCGTTATCGAGGTGTCACACACACCCATGCTGCAGGTTGAACAAACGCTCATCGTTTGGTTTAAGGTCTGGTTCACAAACCTCCCATCAATGATCTGCTTGATTATCGTTGATCGGATGTACATGTCACACTGAACGACGTCGTTAGAACGACTGAAAACCTGTGACATGTCAACGATTTTGTTACTGATATCGTAGTGTGTGACGGGTCCTTTAGTTGTAGAAGAAATAATCTGTCAATTAGAGGCAGCAGGTCACATTAGCAAAGGAAGTACTAATGCATCTCATTACTATATCATCCCTACAGCACAAAATACCATGCATTGTTGTAGCTCAAAGGGAATCTGCCACCAGGGTTTTGCTGCCAACTTTTGAGAGCAGAATGGTGTAGGGGCAGAATTCCTAATTCCAATAATGTGTCACTTACTGGGCTGCTTTCTGTAGTTTTCATAAAATCACAGTGAGCTCAAAGCCGGGCGGAGGTGAAAAACACGCAGCTCCCCAGGCAGAGTGATGGATAGCTCCCCACCACCAACGCTTAAACCGAGGTTGTGCAAGGATTGCACAACCTGAAGAGGTGAGTGCAGCAAAGCAAGTTAATAAGAGAGTTTTATCAAGTCAGGTTCACACATTGCACCCTATATCTTTTTATTTCTATAAGGCCAGTTTCACATAACAGTTTTGTGGATCCGGGGCTGTCCGGTATGAACTGGACAGCCCTGGATCCGATTTTGGCCCCGTAGTATTCCTATGGCTATATGCCATCTGGTTTCCATCTGCCTGGGAGGATCCGGGAGAATTCAGAATTTTCTCCCGGACACAAAAATATTGCAAGCATCGTTTTTTGTGTCCGGTGGAAAAATCGGAACAAATCGGATCCTCCTGGATCCTACCAAATCCGCCGCGATCTGGCACCTAACATGGGGTCTATGGCGCCGGATCACGCCACATCCGACATAAAATCGGATGCGGGAGCCGGGCGCCGGGTACTGGAGTTTAGCAGCGAGCGCTGCTAAACTTCAGCACCATCAGCTGTCCCTTGGTGAGATTACAGGACCACTAGCAGGGATCTTGAAATTTCAGCAGCTGCGGCTGCGTTCTGAGGCATCCGGCTGCAAACCGGACCGGAGGGCATATTTGCCCTCGGTTCTGTTTGCAAATCGGGTCCGGGGCTATCCGATTCACATCGGACAGTCCCGGACCGGATCACACCGTGGTGTGAAGTCGGTCTTAAGGACCCGTTACACGGCAGGACGTTGGAACGATGACGGCAACAATCTCGTGGCCACGCAGTCATTTCAGACATCGTTTTGACATCGTTAGTGAGATGTCACACGTCTAGATATCGTGGATGACTCACCAACGATATAGTGAGCAGGTATCGTTCGCACAACCCAGCAAAAATTTTATTAACCCAGCTGAAAAACTAATTTTATTTCTCTCAGTTGGAGAAACATTACAATAGTCTTGTAGTTATTAAGCCTTTTAATGGCTCACTGAAGTGAAAGGAATTATCTTTAGCAGCAAGCTTTCAAGACTAGGTCCCTCTGCATGATAAGGAGACCTAAGTAGTCTCAAGAGCTTTCTGTTTAACATTATTCTTTTCAGGTAGGTAATAAAAAATGTTATGACTTCAAGACTATTGTGTTTTCCATCGGATTGAAAGGAATGACTTTTTTCTACCTTTCGTTTCTTTATGACTTTTCCATCTGGTCTTCACTTGTCACCCACAAACCGTCTATTCCAAGAAAACCAAAAAAGTTAGTGTCCTTATAGGGTTCACAATGAAAATATTTTTTTACATGTTAAGGAAAATACTATTTTGCCTTGATTTGTTATAGTCTTTGCACCTGTCTTTTTCTTGTCTAGTTTTGTGTCTTTCTTTGTTTGCACCCGGTTCATTACCGTATTCCACTTGTGCCTTTTCTTAAGTCTATGTGCTCTCACCCGTGGTTTGTTTTTTGTTTTGTGGGTAGAGCTCAGCAATTTCAGATTTTTTAACCCATAGATTCATCAATTGCGACTTTTTCCTCCAGTTCCCACTTTGTGCATTTCTAAGCCAATTTCTTCAAATTTTGGTGCCAAAATTCTCAAAAACAGTTCAAGACAGTAAGAAATCTTATTTTATAGCTTGCGCCAGATTCATAAATTATGAAAAGGGAAATTTTGATGAATTTGACATTAAAACGGTAACTAATACCACAAGACAAAAAAGAAAAGTGATTTAAAATCCCACAAATGATGAATCAGGCCCTATATAGCCAAAACCATGTGAATGCCTTACCATCACACATATTGTATACTAGATGGACTATCGCATTGTGAGGGCGGTGATGTCACAATGAAGGCAGGCTCTGTGGTGCTGGGGGAGGCAGCTGTCTCTCGCCCCTGTGCGCTATCCCCTCTATCGGCTCCCTCTCTCCCCCTGTGCACTCTCCCCCTAGTCCACTCTCTCCCCCGTGTGTGCTGTCTGTCTCCCCATGCTGTCTTCTCCCCTCTGTGCTCTATGCTTTGACCCCCCCCTGTGCACTCACCCTCTCCCCCGTGCACTCTCCCTTCAGTGTGCTGTCCTCTCCCCTCATGTGCTCTCTCCTTTGATCTGTCTTCCCCCTGTGCGCTCTCCCCTGTATGCGGTCTTTCTCCCCTGTGCTGTGTTTTTCCCTCTATTCTCTCTCCTTCCAGATTTCTCCCCCCTGTATACTTTCTCCCTGTATGCTGTTTCTCTACTGTGCTTTGTCTCTGTGGCGCCCCGCAACGAGTGCGTCACAAGGGAGTATTGCAGCCGCAATATTCTCTGACAAAGCAGTGCAATAGTTAACTCTGAGATCCAACCCAACATACAACACCTAGAACAGAGGACCAATCCTAGGTCCTGGTGGGTGGAGTGTTAGGGTAGTGAAGTAGAACACATAATAGTCTAGAGGAGTCGAGTCAAGGATCTAGACCCTAGAACACAGAACTTGGAGAGGAGCGGGGGCTCCGCACCTCGTGCGGGCCCCTGGGCCGTCACCGGTCGGGTGTCCGCACCTGAGGCCTTAACTACCGGGATTGGGCATTTCTACACGGGTTCCCAAAAGACTCCCGTGCCCACACTCACAGCCGGTTCACTGGTACCGAAGCTGGCAGCAGTTCACCTCTGTCACGCGAACCAGCCCCGTGGAGGATCAGCTTTATAGGAGCACCCCACCACCAGCCAGTTTCCAGTCGTCTAACCAGCGGTGTACCCACTGAGGGATCCAAGGCTCCCCAAAGCATCCAGAACGTACATCATGGATAGGGCATTGAAGCAGCCTCCCCGTACCCGACCTGGTATTCCTGGGCGACGCTGGCAAAACAAACTAAGGAGGTAGAAAGGAGGTACACTGCGGATCTCTGAGGAGCACTATCACTGCTGAGTCCACCCGGTCTTCTACTCAACCACTGTAAGCCATGTACTGCCTGCTGGTTACAGTAAAGACCCGTTGCAGAGACTATCTGTGTCCGTGTTTCCTTATGAACTGTCCGTCATTAACTAAAGGTAACCGCAGCTGCCGCACAACATCTTGGGCAGCTCCAGCCTCCGGGGCTCACCGCTCAGCCTGTGGGGAGCGTAACATCTTGCTGCTGTCCATCACCCCGGAGGTTCCGCAGCGTCGGTAGTCCTTACCGAATCTACTCATAGGTGGCGTCACGAAGAAAACAAATTAAATCCCCTTTAATCTGTTCCCACTATGACGTCTTCAATTTTGATCTGCACTACACCGGGCCCCACTACCGGCAGGCGCGGTCCACCCGTGACAAGGAAGGAGAAGAATCGCCTGTCTAAACCGGAGTCTGCCGGCCGCGGTGAGTCAGAAAATGGCGTCACGAACAGGATACGAGCAGGCCCGTTACCCAACGGGTATATTGTGCTTAAAATGGACTTTATTGTCTACAACTGGACTTTGTTCGTCCCTAAAAGAACTTTCCCGCCTTTACACCATTGGGTCAAGATGGCGCCCAAGATGGCGTTCCCGCCACAAGAAGCCGCCACGTGAAGCCCAGGAGTGAGTCAACCCCCCCCCTCATCGTGGGAGGGCTAAAGACGAAAGGCGCCAAACTCTTTGTCCGCCCTGATTGCTCGAATCAACCATGGGGGCGGACCCCAAAGACTTTTCCCACGATTGGACTACAAAAGCCCAGAGGAAATGGGAGTGTCATAGACACACCGACAGAAAGAGAAGACTTCTTCACCAGCTCTACCAGAACGCTTACCGGTTCTACGGGTGTGGTTTCCCTCCAAGAAGAATGGCCAGCATGAGACTCCAAGACCTGATGCGGGAGGTCGAGGCAGAGGCCAGAGCAGCCATCAGCCAACCAGGTCCGGATCCTGCCCTTACTATAGACGGCAGCCCCGACTTCTGGCTAGAAGCTCTACAAGACCTCCGAGTGCGGTTACTAGAGACAGTGGAATGGACGATCCGTAGCTGGAGCGCGACCCTAGGCAGACGACTACACCATGCGATGCAGCAGAGCCGACCGGGTACAGCTTCTCCAAGCCCAGACGACGTCACCAGCTTCTCGACCGCCTCACCGTCGCCTACCACCTGTCCTGCTCCGTCACCTGAGCCAATAGACTGTGTCATTCCGGTGGAGGCCGCAACTCGACCCGTTCCAGCGACCAACATCGCAACCGATCCCGTTCTTGAGCCGGAGCTCATAACACGCTCCATTGAAGAACTCGATCTTTACCAGGTTCCCACTGAGGAACCCGCGACATGTTTCACCACTACAGAGACAGTCGCCTGTTTTATCCCCGTACCGGAGGCTTCCCTTGCCATTGCCGAGGCCTACCGGGTAACCGGGATTGAAACACCTTTACCTGCGGAAACAGATGAAGAGGCAGGCAGCCTGGAAGCCCTACAGGACGTCCCTACGGAAGGATCCGCAGCACCACCGCTCTGTTGTACAACGGAACAAGCTTCAACATCTCTCACCATCGAGCAGCCTGATGAGGTCATCGAGGAAGAGGTCGGAGAGGATGACGACGAGACCCACAGCACCGCTGAGGATTTCGACACCGGGTTCGCTTGGGGAGACAACAAGGAACTTCCTTCCGGGCACACAGCTCGGGTACACTGGTCGGGTGCACTGCCGACACCTTCCCCTGTGCCGTTCCACCGGGTTCCGATACAGACAGCCCGCCAAGTTCAAGCTTCCCGCCAAACCACCAGCTCCGTTACTCATCTTTACACCCCGAGCCGTAACGACGGAGATGTACGCCAGAGACGACGAGAGGAGTGGCAAGCCCGAGAACGCGCCAACATGCAGGCCCGTGCCGAGGCTCGCCGCCAGCCGCCGCTGCCTGATGAACTCCGCCGTGAAGGTAGAATTTCCACCTTTAATTTAAATACCGGGTGGGGGTTCGCTTGGGAAATGGGTTTGAATGAGGAGGTGTTTGTGGGGCGCCGGGACGTTGAGTCAAACTTGCCAAGAGGACATCCCGATCGCGACCTATACCGGGGCGATATTATCACCTACGAGCGCTATGCTTGTGCAGATGGGTGGTTTGCTATCCGGGTGCGCCATCGTTCCCAGAGCCAGTGACTTTAAAACTTGAACTTCATCAATGACTCTGTTCCCGTTAATCATTGACTGTGTGATCTCGCGGCTACAGCCTGAACTTTTATTCTAAAGTACAGCCGACCGCCCGCCGGGTCCGCACAAAGTGATTACCTCTTTCTTTGCTTATATCACCAAAGCATACCTTTCCCTGTTTTTCTATCTTAATAAAAGTGTGTCATATATATGTATAAAAATGCAAAAACCTCTGTAATGTGAGTAGTTTGACGCTTGGGGACAAGCTGATTTAACCAAGGGGGAGTGTGGCGCCCCGCAACGAGTGCGTCACAAGGGAGTATTGCAGCCGCAATATTCTCTGACAAAGCAGTGCAATAGTTAACTCTGAGATCCAACCCAACATACAACACCTAGAACAGAGGACCAATCCTAGGTCCTGGTGGGTGGAGTGTTAGGGTAGTGAAGTAGAACACATAATAGTCTAGAGGAGTCGAGTCAAGGATCTAGACCCTAGAACACAGAACTTGGAGAGGAGCGGGGGCTCCGCACCTCGTGCGGGCCCCTGGGCCGTCACCGGTCGGGTGTCCGCACCTGAGGCCTTAACTACCGGGATTGGGCATTTCTACACGGGTTCCCAAAAGACTCCCGTGCCCACACTCACAGCCGGTTCACTGGTACCGAAGCTGGCAGCAGTTCACCTCTGTCACGCGAACCAGCCCCGTGGAGGATCAGCTTTATAGGAGCACCCCACCACCAGCCAGTTTCCAGTCGTCTAACCAGCGGTGTACCCACTGAGGGATCCAAGGCTCCCCAAAGCATCCAGAACGTACATCATGGATAGGGCATTGAAGCAGCCTCTCCGTACCCGACCTGGTATTCCTGGGCGACGCTGGCAAAACAAACTAAGGAGGTAGAAAGGAGGTACACTGCGGATCTCTGAGGAGCACTATCACTGCTGAGTCCACCCGGTCTTCTACTCAACCACTGTAAGCCATGTACTGCCTGCTGGTTACAGTAAAGACCCGTTGCAGAGACTATCTGTGTCCGTGTTTCCTTATGAACTGTCCGTCATTAACTAAAGGTAACCGCAGCTGCCGCACAACATCTTGGGCAGCTCCAGCCTCCGGGGCTCACCGCTCAGCCTGTGGGGAGCGTAACATCTTGCTGCTGTCCATCACCCCGGAGGTTCCGCAGCGTCGGTAGTCCTTACCGAATCTACTCATAGGTGGCGTCACGAAGAAAACAAATTAAATCCCCTTTAATCTGTTCCCACTATGACGTCTTCAATTTTGATCTGCACTACACCGGGCCCCACTACCGGCAGGCGCGGTCCACCCGTGACAAGGAAGGAGAAGAATCGCCTGTCTAAACCGGAGTCTGCCGGCCGCGGTGAGTCATCTCTCCCCCTTGTGCTCTCTCCCCCTGTGGTGTCCAAAGATGGTGGCAGCGTGAGTAAGTGTATATGCGCGCTCTGGGTCATGCCGCCGCCATCTTTGTGTATCCAGGTATCCAAAGATGGCAGCGTCAGGGGTAAGTGCGAATGCACGGGCCGGGTCACGCTGCCGCCATCTTTGTATACCTATGTGTCCAAAGATGGCACTCACCTGAGTAAGTGCACATGTGCGCAGGTATGCGCATGCACAATCACTCAGCGGCGGCTGAGGGTTGTGGTTTCTAGTGGCGGCTCAAACTCATCATACTTTTTCCTCATGGACCTTAATTTGTGCACAAGTACACAGTGATGCTGGATGGAAAACTGTCCTTTCTCAAATGGTTACCATAAACTTGGAAACATATAATTAGTATGTGTCAGTATTAATATCACCCCTCCCTGCATAAAAGCATTCAGATCCTGAAAATCACCCCAATCAGTATCAGACTGTCAGATACTATGACAGTGCATTGTTTAATGTCAACAATATTTTTAGTACAACCCACACTTCTACTTCTATTTGTCAATGGAGATTGATTGTCTGATGATTTTGTGCAATTTTTTGCAATAAGTGTAAGTGATATACCTATAACAACTGATGAAAAAATATTTTCCAAGAGTAGGATCTAAGTAAGATTCAGAACATTGACATCTTTTCTTCTGTCTTAGGGAAGTTCTGAATATAATCAATATTATTGTTTGGTATCTGTAATGAAAATCTGTCATCATGTAGAAAAAAAAATACTATTAACCTGCAGATTTGATGTAAACTTACAGGTTAATGGCATTTTGAAGGCATGTGGCCGTCGCACTGAGAGCTCAGCTGGAAGGAGGAAATTAAGTTTATTTTTCCCAGAAGCCTCAGGCTTTCAGCCATAAAGGTTTTCTGACATTGCCTAGTGCCTAGTGAGTGTAGGCTGTACCAACACCTCAGCACTGACTGCATTACATTGTATTGCTGATACAATGGAAAACCAGCTGTCAGTCAGTGCCAAGGCATGGCTCCTTTTAAGGTTGAAATAATTTGTGCGGTAACAGTTTTTTACCCTCATCAATTTGTCTTAATTAGTGATGGGTGAACCTGAACTGTAAAGTTCATGGGCTGCATACCTAGTGTCTGTGTACAGATCTCAACCAAGGACTTCTCAGGGAAGTCTGTGTTACTGTTTGGGTTTGGCCATCCTGATAAAGCTTCTGGAAATGCTGAAACGCAGCCAATCAGCAAGGGACAATTACACTCAATGACCAAGTTTCCATACCACTGACACACTGCTTCTGGGTCTGCTCATTAAACTTTATGAATATTCCTCTGCTTCCCCTGCCCACACTCAGTGACAACATTTGTTATTGGTTGCCCAGTTTCAAAGTAGTGTCTGGCCCACAAGGGTCGGGGTACTCGGATCTCGGGTGCACTGGTACGGGGATGTCATGGGTGGTCGATACCCGAGTCTGTGCCCTTGGCGAGACAATAAAAAGGAGAAGAAAATAATAAGGTTGTCAGTCGTGACGCCACCTGTAGGTCCGGTGATGGCATCGGCGCTGCTGAAACCTCCGGGGTGATGGGCAGCAGCAAGGTGTTGTGCTCTCTACAGGTAGAGCGGGGTCCCCAGGGCTGTAAGGGTATGATGGTGGAGTAGGGCAGCGCAGTTGTTGCTGTGTGGGACTGGAATGGGTAGTGCAGTCTCTGTGGTACGATGCAGGTAAATCACAGTTCATCAGTAAGGAACACAAACATGTTGCTCACTCTGTATGGGTACTTTACTCTGGTAATCTGCAGTCTTACAGGGTATGCAGTTGTTTCAGCTAGGGTAGTGGACTGGTTGGTCCTGGCAGTGAGTATTGTCCCTCTGAAGCTCCAGTGATGTTCCTTCTCTATACTTGCTCTGTCCTACCTCTGCGCTCTCCTTCTGTCTTGCGCTGCCCTGCATGAATCCTTCTTGTTGGACCAGGCCTGTCGGGTGAGATGGGACATCTCTCTCTCTTAGAGGAGCCAACCCGGTTTGGTGCTTCTGGTGGGAACCGTGCATAGGTTGGACTGCTTCGGACTGGTCCAGAGCATTTGGTCACCCTCTTCTTTGCCCTTTTACGTCTGGGCCACCAGGTTGAGGGGCCCTCCCCATTACTTCTCCTCTGTACACTCTCCTTTTGTTCCTACTACTGTTCTGTTCTGGTCTGTTTCTACTTCTCACTGCCCGTTTTCCGCTCTTTTCCCACTCACTATATAACCTAGCTCTCCTCCCACCGGGACCGGTTACCCTGGTAATGGGTTGTCTGATTGGTCCCCTATCACTAGGTGTATGTGTGTGGTTGTGGAGCTTCAGGCTTCTATTACCCCCTACTAGGAAAAAGCATACTGCACCTTCTGTTAGGGGTACAGTACCCTTTTGTAGCGCGCTGACAAGTGGGGCGCTACATTTCCCCTTGTTTGAATACACTTGTCCCCAAGTGTCCATTCCACCCTACCCGGTACAGAGCAAAAGTTTTTATATATGCATGCATAAACAATAAACACTTTTAATACTGGTAGTATTCTTGGATTCTTCCTGCCTGGGAGGCGCATTTCTTATAACGTTTCAAAACAAAACAGTTGCCAGCTCAATGGAACCGGTTAACTATTGCAGACCCAGTGGTTACTATCACTGTCACTGAAAGTTTCCACAGTAGCTACAGTTCCTATCACAGACACAGAAGAAATTCCCTATTTTCTGTAGCATGCCAATGTGCTAAAAGAGAAAAACTCACATATAGCTACTGCCCCACACTATGTTACATATACCTGCCTGTAAAACAAAAGCTCCTCATTAGGGCTCGGACACACTCTGATACTAACATGCGAGTCTCTCGGACGAGACTCAGAAGAGGCCGAAGCAGTGACCCTGAACAGACTCTCCCTCTCTGGACGGGGAGTGTGGAGCTGCACAAAAACGCAAGCAGCTGTCATTCCCGTCCGTTGAGAGAGAGGCTGGTCAGGGTCACTGCTCCAGCCTCTTCCGAGTCTCGTCCGAGAGACTCGCATGTAAGTAGCAGAGTGTGTCCGAGCCCTAAGAAGGACAACTGCAAGGAAAATGCAATATACTATCATGACTCACATTTATGAAAATATTATGTAATTTGCATCAAATTTGAATATATTCAATACACTTTAACTTCATCAGTTAAATCTTACTGGTAATGTCCACTTGTACTTAAAGAAAATTAACCATTCCTTTGCTCTGTATCCAATATTACATCAGGGTGTCCAGTTCAGAATGCAAAATTTAAGATTAGTAGTACACTTCCCAATGTTGAAAAAAAGCAGATTAGTTTGTAAAATGTAATCTATAATTTTACACATTTTGTGACTTTTCTGCATGTTAAAGATTTCTGATACTTGAGTGTATTTGGTCCATACCTTTTTTAGAGGCAAGTCCTGGCTGTATGTCATAATCATCATCTGCTGGGAAAGGGGTAGACTCACCCAGTGGGTTCCCAAGTTGCTCTGTACATGTGTGGTGGACATCGGTAAGGGGTTAAAGAAATCTCTAATTATTACATTATTACCTAATTATACACAGTATTTGGCCCCCATGAACTTTTCAACCTTTTGCCAGATTTCAGGCTTCAAACATAAAGATATAAATTCTAATATTTTTGTGAAGAATCAACAACAAGTGGGACACAATCGTGAAGTGGAATGAAATTTATTGCATATTTTAAAAATTTTTAACAAATAAAAAACTGAAAAGTGGGGCATGCAGTATTATTCAGCCCCCCTTGAGTTAATACTTTGTAGTGCCACCTTTTGCTGTGATTACAGATGCAAGTCACTTGGGGTATGTCCCTATCAGTTTTGCACATCGAGAGACTGAAATTCTTGCCCATTCTTCCTTGCAAAACAGCTTGAGCTCAGTGAGGTTGGATGGAGAGTGTTTGTGAACAGCAGTTTTCAGCTCTTTCCACAGATTCTCGATTGGATTCAGGTCTGGATGTGACTTGGCCATTCTAACACCTGGATACGTTTATTTTTGAACCATTCCATTGTATATTTTGCTTTATGTTTAGGATCATTGTCTCGTTGGAAGATAAATCTCCGTCCCAGTCTCAGGTCTTTTGCAGACTCCAACTGGTTTTCTTCCAGAATGGTCCTGTATTTGACTCCGTCCATCTTCCCATCAATTTTAACCATCTTCCCTGTCCCTGCTGAAGAAAAGCAGGCCCAAACCATGAGGCTGATGCCACCATGTTTGACAGTGGGGATGGTGTTTTGAGGGTGATAAGCTGTGTTGCTTTTACGCCAAACATATCGTTTTGCATTGTAGCCACAAAGTTCGATTTTGGTTTCATCTGACCAGAGCACCTTATTCCACATGCTTGGTGTGTCTACCAGGTGGCTGGTGGCAAATTTCAAACAATATTTTTTATGGATATCTTTGAAAAATGGCTTTCTTCTTGCCACTCTTCCATAAAGGCCAGATTTTTTTGCAGTGTATGACTGATTGTTGTCCCATGGACAGACTCTCCCACCTCAGCTGTAGATCTCTGCTGTTCATCCAGAGTGATGATAAGCCTTTTGGCTGCATCTCTGATTAGGCTTTTCCTTGTTCGAGACGAAAGTTTAGAGGGATGGTCGGGTCTTGGTAGATTTGCAGTGGTCTGATACTCCCTGCATTTCAATATGTTTGCTTGGACAGTGCTTCCTTGAGATGTTGAAAACTTGGGAAATCTTTTTCTATCCAAATCCGGTTTAAACTTCGCCACAACAGTATCTCGGACCTGCCTGGTGTGTTCCTTGGTCTTCATGATGCTCTTTGCACTTGAAACAGTACCCTGACACTATCACAGAGCAGGTGCATTTATACAGAGACTTGATTACACACAGGTGGATTCTATTTATCATTACTAGTCATTTAGAACAACAATGGATCATTCAGAGATCCTCACTGAACTTCTAGAGTGAGTTTGCTGCACTGAAAGTAAAGGGGCTGAATAATATTGCACGCCCCGGTTTTCAGTTTTTTATTTGTTAAAAAAGTTTAAAATATGTAATACATTTCGTTCCACTTCATGATTGTGTCCCACTTGTTGTTGATTCTTTACTAAAAAATTTGAATTTATATCTTTATGTTTGAAGCCTGAAATGTGGCAAAAGGTTGAAAAGTTCAAGGGGGCAAAATACTTTCACAAGGCACTGTATGTAATGATGTGTAAGTAGATTCAGTTATTTCCTGGTTTCAAGCATTTCTACCTTTCTCTTCTTGCCCATGTGACCTAATATCAAAATAAACAGCTCACACAGAGATGTATGTTCAATATAAGTATATACAGTGACCAAAGCTATCTTTGATCAATGCTATTTAACTAATTAGAAGCATCTATCAATTACTGACAGGGACATTTAAGAGATTTGATCTGGGAGAGGGGCTCTTTTACTCACCGATTTTCCTTCCTCCTTTCGTGAAGCTATCACAGGAGACCAATGGGCTAAAATCTAAAATAAGCTTCCTTTTCTATATTCAAAAGTAAGAATATTTAGTATTGCCATATCTGTAAAACCCAATCTCTGAAAATCATGAAAATCTAAAGTTATTTAACACATATGGTACCGTATATACTCGTGTATAAGCCGAGTTTTTCAGCCCAAAATTTGGGCTGAAAAGTCTCCCCCTCGGCTTATATACGAGTCAATACAGTTGGTGGGGGCTGTGGAGGCGGGAGGAGGCGGGGGAGGCTGCTGTATGAGCGGCCCCGTCACGTGGGGCCGCTCATTATATATGCACTGCTTCCCCCTGTCAATCAGCGGCAGGGGGAAGCAGTTCATATATGCTCCCAAATGCTGGCACTCGTCCTCCTCCTTGTAAGGGCCCCCCCCGCTGCGTATATTACCATTCCGGTCTTCTGCTCAGCGCCGCTCCTCGGTGCTCCGTTCTTCATCCTCCCGTCCAGCTACATCCGGGATCCCCAGCCGTCGCAGGCATATGACGTCATCGTGCGACGGCCGGAGATCCCGGATGCAGCGAGGACGGAGCATGAAGAACGGAGCACCGAGGAGCGGCACTGAGCAGAAGACCGGGATGGTAAGATAAGCAGGAGGGGGGTGAGTGCCAGCATTTGGGGGCTGCTGGTTAACCCCTGGGGGCTGCTGTATACCCCCTGGGGGCCGCTGTATACCCCCTGGGGGCCGCTGTATATTCCCTGGGGGCTGCTGGATACCCCCTGGGGGCCGCTGTATTACCCCTGGGGGCCGCTGTATTACCCCCTGGGGCCGCTGTATTACCCCTGGGGGCTGCTGTATAAACCCTTGGGGCAGCTGTATAACCCCTGAGGGGTGCTGTATAACCCCTGGGGCTGCTGTATACCCCCAGGGCTGCTGTATATACTGCTGGGGCCTGTATACCACTGAGGCTGCTGTATATACCACTGGGGCTGCTGTATATACCACTGGGGCTGCAGTATATACTGGTGGGGTCTGTATATACCACTGGGGAGGCTGCTGTATACCACTGGGGTTGTTGTATATACTACTGGGGCCTGTATATGCCACTGGGGAGGCTGCTGTATACTACCATTGGGGGGCCTGTATACCACACTGCTGGGGGCTGTATACCTGTGCTGGGGTCCACCCTCGGCTTATACAAGAGTCAATAGGTTTTCCCAGGATTTGGGGGCAAAAGTAGGGGGGTCGGCTTATACACGGGTCGGCTTATACACGAGTATATACGGTAAATGGTGTAAAGAAAGAATAGCCAGAAGTGTGATTTTTCTGTTATCTTGTCTCTCCAATTAAGATGAATAAAACATTATTAAAAAGTCAACCTTCAAAAATCAAGAATTTATACAGCTCCATAGACACAAAATTTAATTTTTGCTTTTCATCAGTTCACCACATTTACAATTTGTACCCTTTTTTCAGTACAAGGTTTAGTAAACGTGGGATTGTTGAAGGTCTTTGGTATTCTTATACAGTACAACTTATCAAACAACCACAGGTTAAAAATACCCAGGAGGGAAGGATAAAAAATAATTTAAAAAAAAATGTTCAAAATTAAAGAAACCCTCCCATCAAAGTTTTTATACTCTGAATATTTTACTATCATATTCTATATCAATGTTTACTTACAAATGCTCATTGTGTCTTTCTACCCAGTAAACCCTTCTACTTTCTCTACTCAATGTAGAAACAGAAAGTCTCTTGTCCCTGCATGTCTCTCTTCAACTCCTGACCCAGCTGCTCCCTCCTCCTCCTGCTGAGGACTTTGGAGTGATTCATTACTCTTGCAGTGAAAATGGAGGTCCTGTTTCTATATAGAGCTTAGAAGGATTCAGTTAGTCAATTTCTATTCATGTAATGTCATAGACCTAATGGAAAACAGAAGAATTAGTTGGGTAGAAAAGAAAAATGAGCAATTGTAAGTATACAGTGCTATATAATACTGTCTGACTGCATTACTGACTGACTGCATTATTTTGAGAGGATAAAAACGTTGATGGCAGTGCTTCCTTAACTAAAATTTTAAAATCTAAAATAAGCTTCCTTTTCCATATTCAAAAGTACGAGTATTTAGTATTGCCATATCTATAAATCTGTAAGTGCTTTTGGTTTTTTGTCTTTGGCATGGATGGTAAGTTTTTTCTGATGCTGCTTTTTTTCTAGTAGTTTTTGTACAATTTTGTTAGGACTGGTGAGCATGGGATCCCTTGATCGTGGGTCATCAGCTTAAATGTCTTGGGCCAACACATGAACCAAAATCCCATCTATAAAGGTTTTTTATTTATCATATAAAAAACTTTTGCACTTTTTTATCCATCCAGGGCGCAGTTGGGCCCATAGGGGCGCCGTTCATCCAGTGGTGCAGAAGCATCGTACTGTGCGGCCCAATGCTCAGGCAGCGGAGCGGTTGGGTAGCTTTCAGACACTCTGCATCATATGTATCAGTGTGAATGGTGCTCTATGCAGGCCTAGTGTATGCATGGCAGGTCGCCTCCCACATTTTGCTGGTAGAGGCGACTCATCAGCCAGCAGCTGGGCTTGCTCCACAATTGGGCTCTGACTGCGTCCTGTAAGTGCTTTTGGTTTTTTGTCTTTGGCATGGATGGTAAGGCATATCTATAAATCCCAATCTCTGAAAATCTAAAATTATTTAACACATATAGTAAATGCCGTAAAGAAAAAATATGCCAGAAGTGTGATTTTTCTGTTATCTTGTCTCTCCAGTCTCCAATTAAATGGAATAAAAAATTATTAAAAAGTCAACCTACAAAAATCAAGAATTTATACAGCTTCATAGACACAAAATTTAATTTTTGCTTTTCATCAGTTCACCACATTTACAATTTGTACCCTTTTTTCAGTACAAGATAAAGTAAAGTGAATGATGTCATTAAAAATTTCTGCAATAAATCATAAACCATAGACCTCTTACAGTTACGTACATGGAAAAAAACATTATGGCTCTTGAAAGCAGAAAGAAAAGGGGAGTAATAAGTGCAAAAAACAATTGGTCTGGTCAGGAAAGGATTCAAAAGAACAATATCCTTTATCACCCATGGATGTGAAACTAGACAGCAGATGACAATATATATTATAATACTTTTTTTTATTATAGTATGTCATGGTAAAAAAAAGAACATCTCAAATATTAAATTCCAGGACTAACCCTAAATCGTTTGTTATACTGTATAGGAAAAAATATCCGTCACTATCTCTGCATCTACAGTGTTTCTAATTTATGTGGTTGTCTTGGGACAAAGGAGATGGGGCGCACACCTTAGAAAAAACACTTGTCCATAGCAAGTTATGGAAAGAAGGTTTAATGGCACTCACCATCTTGTAAAAAAATAAATCCTTTATTGAAACAGTAAAAGTCCATGCAGGAGATGTGAGGGCGCGGGAGGTTCATGGACTACAGCTGTTTCATGCATAAAACACACTTCAACAGGTCTTTTAATAGTCACCAGATGTCAACAGAGATCATAACCAAGATTTACACCATGTTCCAAATTATTATGCAAATGTTCGTTTTCTCTGATTTTCCTAAATGGTCGGTGCAAATGACATTCAGTGTAATAAAAGTCATCACCCGTTAGAGTATACATCAAATTTTATTGAAGTAACCTCCCAATGATTACAGTAAAAAAAACACTAAATGCACTGTTCCAAATTATTCGGCACAGTAGAGTTTCTAAACATTTGATATGTTTGAAAGAACTGAAAATGCTCATTTGTTGAATTTGCAGCATTAGGAGGTCACATTCACTGAAATAAAAAGCTATCTACCTCCAAAACATCCTAACAGGCCGTTTTACGTGTTAACATAGGAACCCTTCGTTGATATCGCCTTCACAATTCTTGCATCCATTGAACTTGTGAGTTTCTGGAGAGTTTCTGCTTGTATTTCTTTGCATGATGTCAGAATAGCCTCCCAGAGCTGCTGTTTTGATGTGAACTGCCTCCCACCCTCATAGATCTTTTGCTTGATTATACTCCAAAGGTTCTCTATAGGGTTGAGGTCAGGGGAAGATGGTGGCCACATCATGAGTTTATCTCCTTTTATGCCTATAGCAACCAATGACACAGAGGTATTATTTGCAGCATGAGATGGTGCATTGTCATGCATGAACATGATTTTGCTCCTGAAGGCACGTTTTTGCTTTTGTACTATGGAAGAAAGTTCTCAGTCAGAAACTATATACTTTGCACAGGTCATTTTCACACCTTCAGGAACCTTAAAGGGGCCTACCAGCTGTTTCCCAATGATTCCGGCCGTAAACATGACTCCTCCACCTCCTTGCTGACGTCGCAGCCTTGTTGGGACATGGTGGCCATTCACCAATCATCCTCTACTCCATCCATCTGGACCTTCCAGGGTTGGTCGGCACTCATCAGTAAACAAGACTGTTTGAAAATTAGTCTTCATTTATGTCTGGGCCCACTGCAATCATTTCTGCTTGTGAGCACTGTTTAGAGGTGGCCAAATAGTAGGTTTATGAACATCAGCAAGCCTTTGAAGGATCCTATATAGAGATGAGAGAGTATGCTTGTCACTACTCGGTACTTGCACGAATATCTCAGTACTCGGGGTACTCGGCGAGTACCAAGTAATCTCGCGATACTCTTGCTATGCTCGGGGTCCACCTCCCTGCATGTTGGCACTCTTTTCAGAGCCAGCCCGCATGCAGGGATTGGCTGACAGACACTGACAGACACTGTAATGCCACAGCCATGTTGGTTGTGGCATTACAGTGATTGGCTGGCCGCACAGCGTCATCAGATCTTTATAAGACCTGACCGCGCTGTGTTCGTCACTCTGCTCCATTAGACAGTCAGTGTAGGGAGAGCTGCTGCTGATTGAGGGACAGATTTGTGGCCTTTCAGCTAGTGTAGGCACAGGGCTGCCAGTCTAATTACCACAACAGTCCTTCTGAGGACTAATAGAGCTGTATGCAGGGAGGCAGGGTATATAGCAAAGTATATAGTTGTGCCAGTATACCAGCTTGCATCACATCTGGGGCTGGTGTACAGGCTGTAAATCTCATCCATCCCAAAACAGTGCTTTTAGGGATTAATTTAGCTCACTATAGGCAGGAGTAGGTTTTAGCTCAAATTAGGATACGCTAAAAGACTCGTGCTAAAACCCAACTCTTGTCTGCACTATTTTAGCATCTTAGTGCTGCTACTGTAGATTGCAGCGTAAAATAGGATACGCCAAAAGACTCGTGCTAAAAACCAACTCTTGTCTGCACTAATTTAGCATCTTAGTGCTGCTACTGTAGGTTGCAGCGTAAATTAGGATACGCCAAAAGACTCACTATTGTAGTCAGCGTTTCAAATCTCAGGTGAACGCAGCAGTACTCCACTATTAAACCAAGACCAGTGTCAACAGGTTGTTAATTGGATAATGCTTTCAGACTGTTTGGCCCACCACAAATACCCTGTCTTCCACACGGTCAAGGGTCAGTAGCCGTGGGACTGGACCGCACATTCCACACCCTGATCCTCCTTCCTCCCACCATGCTGAGTGCCCGGCCCCGGACATAACTGATCCCACACTTGGACACTCTGAAGAGCTGTTCACTTATCCATTCGTAGATTATGGCCTCTCGCCAGCTCCAGTTGAAGAGGATCATGAGGAGATCGTATGTACTGATCCCCAAATATTTGAGCCGCCACGGTCTCACGAAGGCAACGGTGGGAACATGTCTCAACAAGAGGTGGACGATGATGAGACACAATTGCCACAAAGTCAGGAGGAGGACCAGGGAGCGGAAGTGGAAGACGACGTGGTGGATGATCCAGTAACTGACCCAACCTGGCAGGAGGACATGCAGAGCGAGGACAGCAGTGCACAGGGGGAGTTAGTATCCACAGGCAGAAGGCAGGCATCTGTTCCCCGGAACAACAACACGAGTGATGTTGCCAGTACAGCTGGTAGGTCTTCCCGAGCCTGGCTGTTTTTTAAGGTGTCTGCAGATAATTCGAAAAAAGGCCATTTGCAACACCTGCCATGCCAGCATCAGCAGGGGTAGCAAAACTAGCAGCCTGACCACCACCAGCATGATCAGGCACATGGCAGCAAAGCACCCAACTTTGTGGGATGTACAGCAGAGTACAGGAGCATTGTCTGCAGGTGACACAGCTGCGTCTTCCACTGTTGTGCGTGCAAACCAATCCTCTTTCCATACTGCAGGCGAAGATGCCTCCTGTCCTTCACCTGTACTTGCACAAGCAGAAATAGCACCATCATCAGCCACGTCCTTGTCCCAGCACAGCGTTCAGTTATCCATACACCAATCTTTGGAATGCAGTCGCAAATACACTGCCAACGCCCCACATGCCACAGTTCTAAATGCAAACATTTCGTGACTGCTTGCGCTGGAAATGTTGCCTTTTAGGTTGGTGGAGACGGAAGCATTCCGCAACCTGATGGCGGCTGTCCCACATTACTCGGTCCCCAGCCGACACTATTTTTCCCGGTGTGCCGTCCCCGCATTACATTAGCACGTGTCACAAAACATCAGACGTGCCCTTAACAACACAGTTTTCGGCAAAGTCCACCTAACCACGGACACGTGGACAAGCCGGAACTTTGTGGCGGCTCTCAGGCGATGCGAGCTGACACATGTTCCATGCGTGGCCCATGTGCTCAACCTCGTGGTTCAGCGGTTTATTAAATCCTACCCGGAGTTGTCTGATCTGCTCGTCAAAGTACGCCGCCTGTGTGCCCATTTTAGAAAGTCACCTACTGCTTCGGCCAGCCTTGCCGGCTTTCAGCTGCGTTTGCAGGTTCCGGCTCACAGACTGGTGTGTGATGTCCCCACGCTTTGGAATTCCACACTGCACATGTTGGTCAGGAATTGTGAGCGGCAGAGGGCAGTTGTTGAGTACCTGCATCAACTAGGCCGTCGGTATACGGTTCAAACTCCACACATTAGACCTCAGGAGTGGACATGGATGTCCGACATATGTACCATCCTCCAAATCTTTGAGTACTCCACCTAGATGGTGAGCGGTGATAACGCCATCATTAGCATCACCATCCCGCTTCTCTGTCTTCTAAAACTCTCTCTGCTCAAAATCAAAGACAATGCATTGCAGGCGGAGCAGGATGAGTTGCAGCAAGAAATCATACTGGGTGATTACACACAGCCCAGCCTCATCTCATCCCAACGTGCATTGGAGGACTATCACGAGGAGGAGGAGGATGAAGAAATGGAGCTACTTTCATTCGGAATTGACGGTAATACATGCACAACCGTCAGACCGTCGGTTGAGCATGGATGGCCAGAGGACAGGGGAGAGGAGGAGGATGAGTTCAGCATGGCCAGTCATGCTGTTGGTGAGGACCCTGAAGTCTTGCCTGTTAACAGTCTGGCGCACATGGCTGACTTTATGTTACGCTGCCTGTGTCGTGACCCTCGCGTTATCAAGATCTGGTTGGTGACACTTTTAGACCCACGCTACAAAGAGAACGTTATTTCTCTTATTCCCGAGGCGGAGAGGTCTACAAAAATGCTGCAGTACCAAAAGGCCATAGTCGCGGAATTATTAAAAAAATTCCCTTCTGAAAACGCTAGCGGCAGAGGTCACGATTCAGTGGACAACCAAGGCATCCGGCAGAGAGAGGCACAAGTCCAATCCAGCAGAAGTACAGGAACACTCTCAAAGATCTGGGACACTTTTCTCAGCACCTCCCGTACCACAGGCCCAGAGGTGCGGGGTAGTGTCACAAGGAATGCAACGTTTGCGAAGATGCTGAGGGAGTACCTTGGTGATCGTACTAAAGTGCTCCTAGACTTCTCTGTGCCTTATAATTATTGGGTATCCAAGCTGGACACGTGGCAGGAATTGGCTCTCTACGCCTTGGAAGTCCTGGCCTACCCTGCCGCTAGCGTTTTGTCATAGCGTGTTTTTAGTGCCGCAGGTGGAATCATTACAGATAAACGCACCCGCCTGTCAACTGAAAATGCTGACAGGCTGACTTTGATCAAGATGAACAAGGGTTGGATTGGGCCTGACTTCACCACACCACCACCAAATGATAGCGGAATTTAAATTTTGTGACGGTAGATTCCCATGCACCTCCGCACACCCACACATCGTTACAGACTTCATGTGTATGGCTACTTGCTGTACTGCTCCTCCTTCTCCTCATCCGCCACCATCATAGGATCAGTGTGACCGTGGTTCATGATACCACAAAACCATAATTTTTTTACATCATATTTATGATGATGATGACACAACCGTTCAAAAGTTAGGCACTAGTTTCATGTATACCCCCCAGGGGTAAATGTTTTATTCCATGCTTCCAGAATGGGCATTACAAGTACAGGAGACCTTTTGTAATGGAACAATTTTTAGAGGCCCTCCTCCATGTTTCTTCCCAGGGGCATCGCAATGCCTCCCAATTTTTGGCAGCCCTTCCTAGGGCAATCCTACAAAAGACCCACCTGCTTAAAATGGGCACATTATTTAAAAAGGCTCTCATGAACGCCTCTATCCAGGACCATTGAAGTGCAACACAATTTTTGGCTTCCCTATCTAGGTAAATACAACAACAGACCTATTTGCTTAAAATGGGCACATCATTTAATGAGGTCCTCATGCACGTGTCTATCCAGTGGCATATTGGTGCCTCCCAATTTTTGGCAGCCCTTCCTAGGGCAATCCTACAAAAGACCCACCTGCTTAAAATGGGCACATTATTTAAAAAGGCTCTCATGCACGTCTCTATCCAGGGGCATTGAAGTGCAACACAATTTTTGGCTTCTCTGCCTAGGGAAATACAACAGACACACTTGCTTAAAATGGGCACATTTTTTGAAAAGGCACTCATGCACGCCTCTCTCCAGGGGCATCTTGGTGCCTCCCAACCTTTGGCTTCCCTGCCTAGGGAAATATAACAACAGACACACTTGCTTAAAATGGGCACATCATTTAAAGAGGCGCTCATGCACGCCTCTATCTAGTGGCATATTGGTGCCTATCCAATGTTTGGCTTCCCTGCCTAGGGCAATACTACAAAAGACCCACTTGCTTACAATGGGCACATTTTTTTAAAAGGCCCTCATGCACGCCTCTATCCAGTGGCATATTGGTGCCTCCCAATGTTTGGCTTCCCTGCCTAGGGCATTACTACAAAAGACCCACTTGCTTAAAATGGGCACATTTTTTTTAAAAGGCCCTCATGCACGCCTCTATCCAGGGGCATCTTGGTGCATCCCAACCTTTCGCTTCCCTGCCTAGAGCAATACTACAAAAGACCCATTTGCTGAAAATGGCCACATCATTTAAAGAGGCCCTCATGCACGTCTCTATCCAGGGGCATACAGTGCACAAATTTTGGCTCCTTGCCTAGACATTACTACAAAGACTACTTCTTATAATGGACTTTAAATTTAGAGCCTCATGCACGCCTCTATCAGGGCATCACAGTGCACACATTTTTGCTTCCCTTGTCCTAGGACTTTACAAAGACTCATCTATATGGCACATTTTAAGAGCCCTCATGTCACCTCTATCCAGGCATCCGTGCCACATTTTGGCTTCTTGTAGGCATTATACAAAAGATCACTTCTTAATGGCTCATTATTAAAGAGGCTTATTTAGTCTTTCCAGGGCATGGGAGTGCCACACAATTAAAAAAGCATTTTTCATGTATCAAAAGTAACATACACCACTCTGTCACATGGGTATGAGCTTAATATTTTAATGAACAATCCGTTTTGGTTTCATTTTGTAATGTATCTTGATGTCGTAAAATGGCGTAATGGCTGACAACATTGTTGACTCAGTGACTTGGGTCTGAAATACTTACTGGGTTTCCATGTGTTCCATGTCATTAAAGCACTGTTCTGATAACTTTGTGACATTTGGTTTTTTCATGCTGCGGGTCATGTCCCATAGGATAACATTGGGTCGGTGCTCGGGCGAGTACACGAGTATCTTGGGATGCTCGCCCGAGCTTCGAGCACCGAGCATTTTCATCCACAATTTTTCTTAAATGTGTGTAACCCAAATTTGCGTTCACGCACCGGATTTGGATTCGTAACGCAATTGGCTTTAAAGTGGCCTAGCTAAGTCTGTCATGATCTTAATGCAATGTTTGATACAACTTTACAATGTAAGATGATTTAGATAATAATAGATAGATAGATAGATAGATAATAATGATAGATAGATAGAAGAGAAGGGAGAAATACTATATTTTTTTTTCTTTTGCAAGTAGTCTGGGTTTTTTAGCTTTATTCCTCTGTATTTATAGAAATACTAGATGGTGGCCCGATTCTAACGCATCGGGTATTCTAGAATATGTGGGTGTGCGGATGTACGGTGGTGCGGGTGTGCGGCGGTGGCCCCCTCAGTTCTCACCCGCTACAGGCTTCTGTCCAGCCGCCTCTCACCCTAGCATGTCTTCTTCTTCTTCTTCCTCCAGCATAGACGTCAGCAATTCCAAGGCCTCAGGGGGCGGAGTTAACAGGGGGCATCATATAGGCGTATCCACGCGCATAAACCTGATGTGGTGGGCGTGCCCTTGTTCATGACCATTATAACGCCCCTTTGGTAGCTCCACCCCCACTCCTCACAGGCTTTGAATTTCTGGAGTCTATGCCACGAAAAGAAGAATGGCGGAGTGAGCAGCGGTAGATGGAGTATGGAACGGCGGCCGGGAGGGAGTGTGGAGCGGGTGAGCAGTGGGCAGGAGACGAGCAGAGAGGGCTGGGAGACCGGGCGGACTGTGCCTGTATCGCTGTAATGGAAATCCGTGTCGCTGATTGTTCGCGGCTGGCTCGGCGCAACCAATCAGCAATGCGGGTTTTGCGTTAGAGAGACAGTGTGACGTGAGTGCAAGGTGAGTGTGACATGAGTGCAGGACAGAGTTTGATGTGAGTGCAGGGTAAGTGTGAGTGCAGGGTGAGTGTAGGGTTTCTGGGTGTAAGTGGTCTGCAGTACCTGGCTCCTGGTGCTGTGTGCGTTTAGCTTAAGGACCTCTGGTGATGTCACAGTCATGTAACCTTACTCTGGCCATGATTGTGACATCAGAGTCCTGTAAGTATAGAGCCCCCGTCACACATAACGACGCACCAGCGATATCGATAATGATACGATTTAGCCGGGATCGCTTTTCATTTCAAATAGCGGGATGGGAAAGCCGACAGTGAAGTCAGCTTTTCCGCCCTCTATGTGGGTGTAGCGCTGTCATCTCTGTCACGGCAATCCCACGTAGCTGATGCGTTGCCAGTGCGTTTTTTGTAAAAAAATATTTGCCGGTACGCATTTCTGATTAATTTCCCCTATGCACAGGGGTGCAGTAAAGGGCTCTCTGCCATCTGAGCCTAGGACCGGTGTGGTCCGGCTGTCAGCGGCCCGGGAAAAGGTGGGGTTGCTGTTGGCGGCCGCTGGCGGGGGGGTGCTGCCGGTAGCTGCGCTGGTGATTTTACCTTATGCAGCGGGCGCATGTCACACAGGAAGTGCATGGTGCAGGCGCCGCCCCCTTATGCTCTGCCACTCCCCCTAAAGGCTCATATTGACCATTGAACAGTGCAACTCTGCCTATGCATGGCACACAGTCCCCTATGCATGGCACACGTCCCTGTTCATGGCACACGCCCCCTATTCAGTGGCACATGTCCCGTGTGCATGGCACACGTCCTGTGCGTGGCACACGTCCCCTGTGAGGGCACACGTCCCCTATTGTGGCACATGTCCCGTGTGCATGGCACAGTCCCTGTGCGTGGCACACGTCCCCTGTGAGTGGCACACGTCCCCTTTGTATGACACACATTCCCCTATGCATGGCACACATCCCCTATGCAGGTCACACGTCCCCTATGTGTGGCACTGTCCCCTATACAGGGCACACATCCTGTATGCGTGGCACATGTCCCCTATGCAGGGCACATGTCCCCTATGTGGGGCACACATCCCCTATGCGTGGCACGCGTCTCCTATGCAGGGCACACATCCCCTATGCAGGGCACACATCCCCTATGCGTGACACACGTCCCCTATGCAGGGCACACGTCCCCTGTGCAGGACACACATCCCCTATGTGTGGCACATGTTCCCTATGCAGGGCACACATCCCCTGTGCAGGGCACACATCCCCTATGTGTGACACATGTGCCCTATGCAGGGCGCATGTCTCTGTGAGTGGCACACGTCCCCTATGCAGGGCACACATCCCCTATGTATGGCACACATCCCCTATGCGTGGCACACGTCCCCTATGCATGGCACACGTCCTCTATGCAGGGCACACGTTCCCTGTGCATGGCACACGTCCCCTATGCATGGCACACATCCCCTATGCAGGGCACACATCCCCTATGCATGGCATACGTCCCCTATGCAGGGCACACATCCCCTATGCATGGCACACATCCCATATGCGTGGAACATGTCCCCTATGCAGGGCACACATCCCCTATGCTTGGCACACGTCCCCTATGCAGGGCACACATCCCCTATGTGTGGCACATGTCCCCTATGTGTGGCATATGTTCCCTATACAGGGCACACATTCCCTGTGCAGGGCACACATCCCCTATGTGTGACACATGTGCCCTATGCAAGGCACATGTCTCTGTGAGTGGCACACATCCCCTATGCAGGGCACACATCTCCTATGTATGGCACATGTTCCCTATGCAGGGCACACATCCCCTGTGCAGGGCACACATCCCCTATGTGTGACACATGTGCCCTATGCAGGGCGCATGTCTCTGTGAGTGGCACACGTCCCCTATGCAGGGCACACATCCCCTATGTATGGCACACATCCCCTATGCATGGCACACGTCCCCTATGCAGGGCACACGTCCCCTGTGCATGGCACATGTCCCCTATGCGTGGCGTCCCCTATGCAGGGCACATGTCCCCTATGCAGGGCACACGTCCCCTGTGCGTGGCACACGTCCCCTATGCAGAGTACTCAGTGTATTTGAAATATGGCACCATGGCGCACGCCACTATTCTGATTGGTCGGTGCTGAACGCAGCGACCAATGAGAGAAGCGGCGCGCGGTTTGAATGTCGCTACTCTGAACGCGGTGACCAATCAAAGGCTTGGCGCGCGGTTTGAATGCCGCGAATGGCACCACCGCTGCACGCGCCATGTCGCCATATTTCAAATACACTGTGCGGCATGGTGTGTACCGCTCCTCTGATTGGTCGGCGCTAAACGCGGCGACCAATGAGAGAAGCGGCGCGGTCTGAATGACGCTACTCTGAACACGGCAACCAATCAGAGGAGCGGCATTCTAACCATGCGCCAAGCCGTGCTACTTCTCTGATTGGTCACCCCGGCTGCGGCGACCAATCAGAAGAGTACTGCGGCTTGGCGAGCGGTTTGAATGCCGCGAAGGGCACCACCACTGCGAGCAGCCGGGAGATGACCGGCTGACGCTGGTCATCTCCCGGCTAGCTCGCCGCTGACCGGAGCTCAGCCGCGGCTACTGCTGCACAGAGGTCAGCGACACCCCAGCCTGGAGATGACTCCAGGCTGGCGAGCCGCGGACCTGTGAGCCACAGGTAGATCCGGTCAGTGGCTCGCCAGCCGGGAGCTGACCGGCTAACGCCAGTCATCTCCCGGCGGGCTTGCGCGCGCTGCGGCCACCGTCGGCCGGACCCGGGCATCCCAGTGACAGCGCCGCTGCCGCAGGGCTGCAAATTGGCGCGAAATTCGAACTTTGAATTTGCATAGTCTGCACTAATTGGTGGCCGCCTCCGCGATTTCTGTGACAGACAGAGAACATTAGACAATTATATAGTAGAAGTTCACAAAGATGCAAAATTATAGAGATGATAGGTGCTCTTTAATGGTGTTCTGTACAAAAGTTTCTACACCTGTCTGTACGAGGGGGTAGCCTCTTCTGGTTCTTTAAAACAAGGTAAGCACAGTGTACTATCGCCGGCACCCCCATTCATAATCTGTTATTGATGTCTGTATTTGCACCTTGTCTTTCTTACTTGTATCAATACATAATTACAAATTAATATTTAGGATATAAAATGAAGGAAAAACAGTGACACCTAGTGGTGAACAGAAAACTATGCAGCATCTATAATACTAAGGGGTCGATTCATCCTGATTGGCATTTTATACATCAGTGTTGATGAAGAGTCTGCTGGGGTGACTTGTGCCAGATTCAGGTGCTCCTCCTAATACATTCGCTGCATCCTTCAGCTGCAGTGTGTTGCTTTATTTTACACCACTTTTGTGGCAGAAATTATAATGACTTTGTTGGGCGTGTGAGGAGACATCAATGCTTCTAAGATCCTCATGGATCATTTTAGAAGACCAAGGTCCAATTCATCATTCATTTTGAACATTATTTTACAAGAATGCTTGGATTTTAAATATTTTTTTATTTTTTTACAATGAGTTTATTATGGCTTTTTTCTCCTTTTTTTATGCTGGTTTTTTAGTCTTAGTCATTTTTTTTATTTTCTGCACAATGTAGGAGTGTAAACACACTCTTTGTACACAATGTGTATTTTGCTCTGTATCTGCTGGCTATACGCAAATCTGCAGCAGCGTGTTTTCCCAGCAAAGCCTGTGTTTTTTGCTAATTCCTGTCCGCATGGTTCAACTAAAATATGCAGCAGATATGCTGTGTATTTTAAGTGCGGGAAAATGTGCAGCGGGTCAATTCTTGCTGTGGGTTTTCCTGCATCAAATACACCATGCGTTTTCAATAACAGGGCCAAAAACGCTGCACATCGCTTTTTGGGCGCATTACCAAAAACGCATAGTGTCAAATGCATTGCACTTTTGCAATGCTTTTTTGCATAGGAGCCTATGGGTGTGTTAACGCATGCGTTTTTCAACATTTGCACATGAAAATAACAAATAAATTTAGCAAATGCATGACGCAAGTCTGACCCTAGCCTAAGGTAATCCTGAAATCATGACATGTTTGTGGCCCTTGAGGCCTGGAGTTGGAGATCCCTGGTCTAAAGCTATAATAAACTAATTGCATCTTAAAAATGCTCTGTGCTTTTTTGAATATATAATATAGGAGGGGTTTGCAATATCCAGATATTTATTTTATCAATGTGTTACAAATGATTTGCACAGTGTCACTCCAGTACCATAACGGAATACAAAACGTCTTCATTTTAATTTTTAGCTTAGTTGAAAACTAAAGTACAGCTGGTCACCCAGCATTTTCCTCTAAAAAGGTGGAAAATGCAAAGAAGAAAAAAGGTCTTTTAAACTAAGCCAAATCTATCAAATTTAATGTACTGTTTTGATGAGATTAGCTAAAAACTGAAAGATTAGACCGAAAAAGGACTTAAAAATAAAGCAATTTTCTGTATGTGCAAATAATCCTTTGGAAGTACACTGAGCTGTAGGCTGATTTTCTGCTAAGGGAAAAAAAAAAAAAAGACTCTTTATATCTGATTTTCTAGCGAGTGTGACGAGCTACGTGTGACAGAGCGCAAGTGCGACAGAAGTAAGTGTGTGACTTGTGATTCAGTGACTTTGGATTCAGGGAGTTTGGAAGGGAGGACTTACTGAATTGCTGGTTGTATTTTATTAATACTTTGCATTTCTTTTTACTTATCATTTCTGTCTGGTGCAATCCCCATTAGGAAATGAGCTCCATGATTGGCAATGCCATCCAGTGTACATCTTGCCACATGTATGCATTCCTTGACCAGCCGGTCGAGGGTGCATACTGCTGTGTGAGATGTGAGTACATTGTGCATTTGAAAGCCCAGATACTGGATCTAAATGAACAACTGACAACGCTGAGATCCATAGACAATATGGAAAGTAGTCTGCTGCTCACTGGACAGCTGCTCAATGGGATAGATGTGGGGGAAGATGGTAGTATGGAGCTGCAGGACTGTGAGGTAGCTAGCTGGGTGACAGTTAGAAGGCGGGGTAGAGGGAAGGGTGCCAGGGAGGCTAGCCCTGATCTGGCACACCCCAATAAATTTGCTATGTTGGCAGATGAGGGGGTGTGAGTTCAGGTACAGCACTGCTGCAGCAGGGCATGACCTCTGAAAGCCAGAGCAGTGGCTGCTCCAGTAAGGGGGAAAACAGGAGAGAAGGACAGGCCAGACAGGTGCTGGTAGTGGGGGACTCAATTATTAGGGGAATAGATAGGGCAATCTGTCACAAAGACAGGGATCGTCGAACAGTGTGCTGCCTACCTGGCGCTCGAGTCCGGCACATCGCTGATCGGGTTGACAGATTACTGGGAGGGGCTGGTGAGGACCCAGCGGTCATGGTGCACATTGGCACAAATGACAAAGTTAGAGGTAGGTGGAAGGTCCTTAAAGATGATTTCAGGGAATTAGGCTGCAAGCTTAAGGTAAGGACCTCCAAGGTAGTATTCTCTGAAATACTGCCTGTACCACGTGCCAAACCAGAGAGGCAAAGGGAGATTAGGGAGATAAATAAGTGGCTCAGGAATTGGTGTAGGAAGGAGGGGTTTGGATTCCTGGAGAACTGGGCCGACTTCTCTGTTGGCTACAGGTTCTATGCTAGGGACGGGCTGCACCTCAATGGGGAGGGTTCAGCTGTGCTGGGGGAGAAAATGGCTAGAAGGTTGGAGGAGTGTTTAAACTAGGGATTTGGGGGGAGGGTATTCATTGTATAGGAGGGGAAGATAGTGTAAATAGTAACCTGGGCACAAGTAATAAAATTGGGGGTGGCATGGGGGGTGGGGTTAGAACAGTCAATCTAGTAGGAAGGAATAGAGGTAAAGAGAGATGCATAAAGTGCATGTACACTAATGCCAGAAGCCTCACCAACAAAATGGAGGAATTAGAATTGATTTTGTTGGAAAATAATTATGACATGGTGGGGATTTCGGAGACTTGGCTGGACGAGAGCCATGACTGGGCTGTTAATTTACTGGGCTATTGTCTGTTCAGAAATGACCGTACAAATAGGCGAGGAGGAGGTGTATGTTTATACGTAAAATCATCCTTAAAACCCATCCTGCGTGATAATATAGGTGAATCTAATGGAAATGTAGAGTCCCTGTGGGTGGAGATAAGGGGAGGGGGAAAAAATAATAAATTACTGATAGGGGTTTGTTATAAGTCCCCAACAATAATGGAAGTGGAGGAGAATATCCTCATAAAGCAAATAGATGAAGCAGCGACTCAGGGAGAAGTCATTATTATGGGGGACTTCAACTACCCTGAAATACATTGGGGATCAGAAACCTGCAGTTCCAGCAAAGGTAATAAGTTTTTGAAAACTATGAGAGACAATTACCTTTCACAACTGGTTCAGGACCCAACAAGAAGGGGGGCACTGCTGGACCTAATATTAACCAACAGGCCGGACCGCATATCAAATATACGGGTTGGAGGTCACTTGGGTAATAGTGATCATAACTTAATAAGCTTTCAAGTATCCTTTACTAAGACGTGTAGTAGAGGGGCTACAAGGACACTAAACTTCAGGAAGGCAAATTTCCAACGGTTGAGAGATGATCTTAGTGCAATAAATTGGGACGATGTCCTGAGACATAAAAGTACACAACACAAATGGGAGATGTTTATTAGCATCCTGAATAGGACCTGTGCACAATATATACCCTATGGGAATAAGCATGTTAGAAAACCACTATGGCTAAATAAAGCGGTAAGAAGTGCAATATGTGACAAAAAGAAAGCATTTAGGGAATTAAAGCAAGTAGGTAGTGATGAAGCATTATTAAATAAATACAGAAAATTAAATAACATTTGTAAAAAGCAAATCAAGGCAGCAAAGATTGAGACAGAGAGACTCATTGCCAGAGAAAGTAAAAAGAATCCCAAAATATTTTTTAACTACATAAATAGTAAGAAACTAAAAAATGATGGTGTTGGCCCCTTTAAAAATAGTCTGGGTGAAATGGTGGATGAGGATGAGGAAAAAGCCAATATGCTAAATGACTTTTTTTCAACAGTATTTACACAAGAAAATCCCATGACAGACAATATGATCAGTGATAACCAAAAGTCTCAATTAAATGTCACCTGCTTAACCCAAGAGGAAGTACGGCATCGTCTAAAAATCACTAAAATTGACAAATCCCCGGGCCCGGATGGGATACACCCCAGAGTGCTGCAGGAATTAAGTACTGTCATAGATAGACCATTATTTTTAATATTTAAAGATTCCATAATAACAGGGTCTGTACCACAGGACTAGCGTATAGCAAATGTGGTGCCAATATTCAAAAAGGGGACAAAAACTAAACTTGGAACTTATAGGCCAGTAAGCTTAACCTCTACTGTGGGTAAAATCCTAGAGGGTTTTCTAAGAGATGCTATACTGGAGTATCTGAAGAAAAATAACCTCATGACCCATTATCAACATGGTTTTACGAGGGACCGTTCCTGTCAAACTAATCTGATAAGCTTCTATGAAGAAGTAAGTTCTGGACTGGACCAAGGAAATGCAGTGGATGTGGTGTATATGGACTTTTCAAAAGCTTTTGATACGGTGCCACACAAAAGGTTGATACATAAAATGAGGGCAATGGGGATAGGGGAAAATATGTGTAAGTGGGTTAAGAACTGGCTTAGTGATAGGAAACAAAGGGTGGTTATTAATGGAACACACTCAGAATGGGTCACAGTTAACAGTGGGGTACCACAGGGGTCAGTGTTGGGCCCGCTTCTATTTAATATATTTATTAATGACCTTGTAGGGGGCATACGGAGTAGAATCTCAATATTTGCAGATGACACTAAACTCTGCAGGGTAATCAATACAGAGGAGGACAATTTTATATTACAGGAGGATTTATGTAAACTAGAAGCTTGGGCTGCTAAATGGCAAATGCGCTTTAATGGGGATAAATGTAAAGTCATGCACTTGGGCAGAGGAAACAAAAGGTATAATTATGTGCTTAATTGTAAAACACTGGGCAAAACTGTCACTGAAAAAGACCTGGGTGTATGGGTAGATGACAAACTCACATTTAGTGGCCAGTGTCAGGCAGCTGCTGCAAAGGCAAATAAAATAATGGGATGCATTAAAAGAGGCATAGATGCTCATGAGGAGAACATAATTTTACCTCTATACAAGTCACTAGTGCGACCACACTTAGAATACTGTGTACAATTCTGGTCTCCGGTGTATAAGAAAGACATAGCTGAACTAGAGCGGGTCCAGAGAAGAGCGACAAAAGTCATTAGAGGACTAAGGGGTCTGCAATACCAAGACAGGTTATTAAACTTGGGGTTATTTAGCTTGGAAAAACGAAGGCTTAGGGGTGATCTTATAATAATGTATAAATATATGAGGGGACAGTACATAGACCTTTCTAATGATCTCTTTACTCTTAGGCCTGAGACTGGGACAAGGGGGCATCCTCTACGTCTGGAGGAAAAAAGGTTTAATCATAATCACAGACGCGGATTCTTTACTGTAAGAGCAGTGAGACTATGGAACTCTCTGCCACATGATGTTGTAATGAGTGAGTCACTACTAACATTTAGAGGGGCCTGGATGCCTTTCTTGAAAACTATAATATTATCAGTTATACATACTAGATTCTTTGATAGGGCGTTGATCCAGGGAATTAGTCTGATTGCCGTATGTGGAGTCAGGAAGGAATTTTTTCCCCCAATGTGGAGCTTAGTGTTGCCACATGGGTTTTTTTTGCCTTCCTCTGGATCAACATGTTAGGATATGGGTTGAACTAGATGGACTTAAAGTCTTCCTTCAACCTTAAAAACTATGTTACTATGTTACTATGTTAATCAGTTCCAGATGTTGCAAAAATTGTGAATGAAACTTGTCAGACATATGGTACCTTTACACGCCGCCACTGCAGGATGGATACCAACGGCTACTTCACGTGCACGAGCACGCCCAAACGGTTACCAACGGGAAACGCACCCTCTTTACACGCCGCCACAAGGTGCGCTACGCTACGCTACATCTACAGCTAGCTACATCACCGGGTGTCTCAAGTAGCCATCTGTAGCCCATCGTACGTCATTTACACACCGCTACAACCATCTAATATGGGCGTACCTGGTGCAGCAGGGACAGCACATAGGCGTGCTACAATTGTGGATTACGAGACGTCCGTACGCTGATAGGACAAAGCAATAATACCATGATTGGCCAGGCATCGCAGGAGGCTGATTAATACTTGACGCTCGAGCAATTGTGTAGTGTGACTCGTCAGCTCCTTAAATATGCCGCCCTGTGCGGCGACAACCAATCGCAACGCAGGAGCTTCCTCCAATGATCGCTGAAGGGGGCGCGGAAACCCGGAGCCTGTGTCACGCCCCAGCTACATAGCATGGTGTAGGAACAACCCTTCTGTTCCTTCTTTACACGCCGATACAGCTCGCTACAATCGGCGATGTAGCCATCTGTTTATGGGCAGTGCACGGATACAGATGTATCTGTAGCCGGCTGTGTCGTCCCGTCTTCAGACGCCGCTACTACGGGCGATATTGGCGCGACAAGCTACATTTGTAGCCTGTAGCGGGTTGTATGCATCCTGCAGTGGCGGCGTGTAAAGGTACCAATAGAGTTTATTTTTTTGATTCAAAACTGAGATATGTGAATTATATTATGGCTTCTATTCCCTATTGATTTCCAAGGTTAAACAGGAGTAAATAATAATAATTAAACACTTGTCCGAGTTTACTGTGCGCAAAAATCACATTGCTTCTGGACCAATGTTAACTAATGTCCGTGAGCACATTTCCGAATCTGATACGCTTTTTCTGCATCCGATTCTCGGATTGCGAGCCAATCGCAACATGTTATGATTCTATGCAAGTCACGGACAAGACTTCCCAATGCAAGTCTATGGGTCCAAGAAAAAAAACGGATTGCACTCGGACCGCACTCGCACCATCCGAGTCTGATGCAAGTTTTAATTGATACATTACCTTTCTGTAGCTCAGACAACTGTACAGAATGTTCCTGTAAATGATTATACAGTTAATAGCTGCTGAGTAACTTGCCACACCTGCCACACACTTACCGCAAGCCCAATAGACAATGCATGGGGCTCGCCGTAAGTGCGGCTGTTAGGCGGCAGATGCTGCAGATGCGGGAAATCTGCCGCATCTGCCGCACTTTGGCGAAAACGCCAATGTGAAAGGGCCTTAAAACGAATTAGCCCTTTGATGTTACATACAGCAGTTCAATGTGTTCTCAAGAAAGTAAAGTCTGCAGGCATGGAACTAAGACAGACTGACACATGTGATCATATACAATAGCTGGATAATGACAAAGCATATTATAGACTAGACAGAGCAAAGACATTCTATTCACATGACGCTTCCTAATAAAATCACATTTATTCCCAAACTAATGTAACAACTGACAACAGATGCCTTAAGACAAGCAATTTAGATCTGTTATGTCAGAGAGATGTGTTACAGCGAGTCTCATAAGAATTTCTTGTACGTCAAGAGTGGAGCAGTCGTAGAGAACACTATTACAGATTTATTGAAATGAAGATCACAAGAGACCAGAGTGACTTTCTTCTTCAGAAAGGATCTTATATTTATTTCACTCCATTAATTCCACATCACATTATAGACATCATCATCACCGTCCCCATTGGGCCTCATAATCTATATTCCCTATCACTTTGTCTTTGGAGTCTGGGTGGAAACTGAATAAAACTCACACAAACATGGGGAGAATATACAAACTGCTTGCAGATGTTGTTGTCCTCTGTGGGATTTATATCCAGGACCCCAGCGCTCAAAGCACCAGTGCTAATCACTGAGGCCACCCTGCTGCCCATACAGCTACAATCATAATTATTCAACCCTACCATTGAAAAAGAGCAAAATGTATAATCTTTCGCTGTTTGCAATAAAACAATGAAACCAGAACAATTTAAGTAGCTCAATGAAACTAATATTACAAGTGTTCTTTTTAATTCAGCATAAAATGCTACCTTTACTGACTGCTGAAGTCTCAAAATTATTAATCTCCTTTGTGACATTTGGCTAATAAGACTCACTGTGAATATTAAGCTTAGCTAGACACCAGCTTCTGGAAGAATCCCAGACCATTCCTCATGAGGAACACCCTTCCAATTGTGAAGTATAGTGGTGGCCCTGGGATGTTCTAGAGCTGCTTTGCTTCTTCTGGCATTGGAAACCTACAGCATGTACATGGCAAGATAGGGTTTCCTGATACTTGAGTTAATCTAAGAGCAGAAGCTTGGATATTATTGGCCCATCCAACAGGACAAGTATCCCAAGCATCCTTCAGGATTTACAAAGGTTTGGATTCAGAAGTCCTGCTTGACTCTGGAGCGGCCATCATAGTTGCCTGTTTTGAACCCAACAGAAAATCTATAGTGATCTTTTAGTAAGGTGGTTGCAGCACACAAACCAAGAATATGAGTGAACTGGAGGCCATTGTAAATGAGGCTGGGCTAAGATTCCTCTATAACACTACCATAACTACTACTGGTATCTGGCCATACATCCATCATGTTTGCTGCAGGTCATAACAGGCGAAGGGGCTCTAGTAAGTACTAAAGGCTCTTGTCATAAAAAAGTGAAACATTTCTGAGGCTGAACTAGTCATTAGCCTTGACATTTTATTCTGCATTTTGTGAGACGAATTGTTATATCAGTTTTGTTGAGATATTTAAATTGTTCTTGTTTGATTGGTTTATTGAAAACAGCAGAACATTTGTAAATTTGACTGTTATCCAAATTTGCAGGAGGGCGGTTGAATAAGTTTGGTTGCAAATGTATGGAATTGTGTCAAGTACAAGAAAATGCAATGTCAAAGAAATATATTCTACAGAGGCAAATTATATATTTGATGTGATTGATTTTAAGAGCAAGGGCCCAGTTCTGTTATGGAGCTATCATTTCCTTTGCTTTCCCCTGGATGATAAGGAACTGAGAAATATATGAGGCTATAGCAGAACTACATTATTTGCAAGTAAGAGGGTGAGGAAAAGGCCATGATGGGTATAGAGAAGAAGGGGTCTAAAAAAGTGTCCGACCCTATGTGGGGCCAAGAGGAATTCTGAACATTGTTTAGTTGCTTTTTTTTTTTTTCAAAAACGTTTTGCCCAAGCTCTAAATATGTTGTTATTGCTTATAAATCATCACATGGGCATCCAAGAAGAATGGCAGTCTGAGAGAACAGAATGATCTAATAAGGATTCCTCTGTGAGAATTGAAAATGCAGATGTCCTAAGGCTATTTTCACTTCTGCGTTTCTCGGCAGTCGAGGCAGATCCGGCAGTTTTGCCGCATCTGCCAGATGCCAGGACACTTGCGGCAAGACTGCGTTCGACCTAATGCATTCCCTATGGGGCTTGTGGACATGTGTGGCACTTGCAATTTTGCTCTGATCTGGCCAATACGCCACTTGCAGCAATGGACAAAAACCGCTGCTAGCAGCTTTTTTTTGACTCGCCACAAGTGCAAAACCGCAAGTGCTGCACATTTCTGCAAGTCCCAGAGGGAATTAATTAGGTCGAACACAGTCTTGCTGCAAGTGTTCCTTTAAGCGGCAGATACGGCAAAATGCCAGATCTACTGCAAGTGGCGAGAAACTCTGATGTGAAAACAGCCTAACATGGATGATACTATCAGCAATGAGCCCAAAGTGGGTATAAACATACCTAACTAGATAGTAGAATTGTAACATCCAGTAAACAATTTATTAATGCATTTTTATTAAAAATACAAGAAGAATGGCACAATCCAAATGTGAATATCATTTTAAATTGTAAATAAATATTTTTTCAGTAATGTTGATTATGGTTGTCCATGTTCTAAGACCAGTGGCGTAACTAAAGTCCAAAGAGCCCCGATGTAAAATTTGGACATGGGCCCCCCCTTCCCCCGCGCATCCATATTGGTCAGATTTATGGGCCCCATGTAACATTCTAAATCCTATAAAGACTCACAAATTGACCCTTCGCCCCTTCATTATGTATTAATGTCCCTCATCCTGCTATGTATGGTCCTCCTCCTGGAATATGCCTTTATCCTGGTATATATGGTCCTCCATTATAGTAAAATGCAACCTCACAGCCCTCCATATATATTATAATGCAGCCTCACAGCCCTCCATAAAGTATAATGCAGCGTCCCAGCCCTCCATATAGTTTAAAACAGCATCACAGCCCTTTATATAATACAGTCATATGAAAAAGTTTGGGCACCCCTCTTAATCTTACTCATTTTTTTTTGTTTAAAATAGTTTTTTTGCAACAGCTATTTTAGTGTGATATATGTAATAACTGATGGACACATTCATATTTCAGGTTTGAAATGAGGTTTATTGCACTAACCAAAAATGTGAAATATGCATTATTTCAAAATTTGACAGGTGCGAAAGTATGGACACCCTTCTGATTTTCATGATTTGAATACTCCTAACTACTTTTTACTGACTTACTGAAGCACTAAATTGGTTTGGTAACCTCATTGAGCTTTGTACTTCATAGCCCGGTGTATCCAATCATGAGAAAAGCTATTTCAGGTGTCCACTTGTAAGTTGTTCTCCTAGTTGCATCTTTTCTGAGGAGTGGCATCATGGGCTCCTCAAAACAGCTCTCAAATGATCTGAAAAAAAAGATTGTTCAACATAGTTGTTCAGGGGAAGAATACAAAAAGTTGTCTCAGAGATTTAACCTGCCAGTTTCCACTGTGAGGAGCATAGTAAGGAAATGGAAGACCACAGGGACAGTTCTTGTAAAGGCTAGAAGTGGCAGGCCAACAAAAATATCAGAAAGGCAGAGAAGAAGAATGGTGAGAACAGTCAAGTACAATCCACAGACCACCTCCAAAGACCTGCAGCATCATCTTGCTGCAGATGGTGTCACTGTGCATCAGTCAACAATACAGCACACACTGCACAAGGTGAAGCTGTATGGGAGAGTGATGCGAAAGAAGCCGTTTCTGCATGCAAGCCACAAACAGAGTCGCCTGAGGTATGCAAAAGCACATTTGGACAAGCCAGTTTCATTTTGGAAGAAGGTCCTGTGGACTGACGAAACAAAGATTGAGTTGTTTGATGATACAACAAGGCGTTATGCTTGGCGCCACAAAAACAGCATTCCAAGAAAAACACTTGCTACCCAGTGTCAAATTTGGGGGAGGGTCCATCATGCTTTGGGGCTGTGTGGCCAATGATGGAATCTTGTTAAAGTTGAGGGTCGCATGGATTCCACTCAGAATCAGCAGATTCTTGAGAATAATGTTCAAGAATCATCGTCAAAGTTGAAGTTACGCCAGAGATGGATCTTTCAGCAAGACAATGATCCAAAACACCGCTCCAAATCTACTCAGGCATTCATGCAGAGGAACAATTAGAATGTTCTGGAATGGCCATCCCAGTCCCCAGACCTGAATATCATTGAACATCTGTGGGATGTTTTGAAGCGGGCTGTCCATGCTCGGCGACCATCAAACTTAACTGAACTGGAATTGTTTTGTAAAGAGGAATGGTCAAAAATACCTTCATCCAGGATCCAGGAACTCATTAATGGTACCTTTACACGCCGCGACGGCAGGCTGGATACATCCCGCTACAGGCTACAAATGTAGCTTGTAGAGCCAATGTAGCCTGTCGTAGCGGCGTCTGAAGACGTGACGCTACAGCCGGCAACAGATACATCTGTTTCCTAGCTCTGCTCGAAAACTGATGGCTACATCGCCGATGGTAGCGAGCTGTATCGGCGTGTAAAGAGGCAACGGAAGGGAACTCGGGACAGCCTGCGATGTAGCTGCAATGTAGCTAAGGCGTGACCCTGGCTCCGTGTTACCGCGCCCCATGTGCGATCATTGGTGGAAGCTGCTGCATGACGATTGGTAGTCGCTGCATAGGGAGGCATATTTAAAGGAGCTGACGAGTCACACTACACAATTGCTCGAGCGTGCTGTATTACTCAGCCTCCTGCGATGCCTGCCCAATCAGGATGTTCTTGCTTCGTCCTATCAGCGTACGGACGGCTCGTACTCCACAATTGTAGCACGTCTATGTGCTGGCCCTGCTGCACCAGGTCCGCCCATAGTAGCTGGTTATAGCGGTGTGTAAATGAGCTACAGCTGGCTACTTGAGACACCCGGCGATGTAGCTAGCTATAGATGTAGCGTGGCGTAGCGCACCTTGTGGCGGCGTGTAAAGAGGGTACGTTGACCGTTTGTAACCGTTTGAGCGTGCTCGTGCACGTGAAGTAGCGGGATGTATCCAGCCTGCCGTCGCGGCGTGTAAAGGTACCATAACAGCTACAGGAAGCGACTAGAGGCTGTTATTTTTGCAAAAGGTGGATCTATTAAATATTAATGTCACTTTTCTGTTGAGGTGCCCATACTTTGGCACTAGTGATGGGCGAATCCTAAATTACTCGGAATCGCTTGACTCTAGCGAGTCCGAGCCCGGGACTCGCTACGCGTTGCGAGTCTAGCGAGTCCAATATTAATGAATGGGGAAGCGAGTAATAGCGAGTAGTGTGCGATTTACAAATCACAGATGTGTCTCGGAAGCTTCAGCCTGAAGCAATCCTAGTTTTGCCATTGATTTGCATTGGACTCATTTACTGTAATCTCTGGGAAACTCGCACAGATAAGAGTCGGCTGTCTGCTCTGTGTGCAGGCTGCCGCAGCTCCAGGGTCCTAGGGCCCGCCTGCTGCCTGATGTAGCAGAGCTGAGATTGTTCTCAGTCTGCTCATTCCCTGTGCATAGACATATATATCTATGCACAGGGGATGTAGCAGAGAGGACATCGCGTTTTGGACTGCGTCGGACGGAAGAGGATTTTTTTAATTAAAGATGGAGTCCCTAATGGCTTTTTTTTTTATTTCTAATAAAAAATTTTCTCTGTGTTGTGTTTTTTTTAAAACAATTTAATAGAAATTCATGGCGGTCATGTCTAATATTGGCGTGACCGCCATAAATTTCGGGCTTAGGGCCAGCTGATAATACAAAGCTGGCCCTAACCTCTTTATTACCCAGCGTGCCACCGCCACCAGGGCCGCTGGAAGAGTGGGGTTCAGTGCCAGAGGATGGCGCTTCAATGAACGTGCCATCTTCTGGGGCGGCTGCGGGCTGCAATTTGCAGCGGGGGGTGCCCAGAAAGCTTGGGCATCCTTGCGCTGCGGATTCCAGCCCCCAGCTGCTTAGCTGTACCTGGCTAGACATAGAAATTGCGCGGAGCCCCACGCATTTTTTTTTTTTATTATTTCATGAAATTCATGAAATAATTAAAAAAAGGGCTCCCCTATATTCTTGTGTCTGGCCAGGTACAAATAGGCACCTGGGGGTTGGGGGCAGCCCGTCGCTGCCTGCTGGATCCGGCTGGTTCCAGAAATACGGCGAAGCCCATGTAATTTTTTTTCTGAAAAATCAATAAAACAATCCTAAAAAAGGGACTGCATCTTTATTAACCCCTCGCCCATGGTCCAGGGGTTAATAAAGATGCAGTCCCTTTTATTTACATTGTTTTATGGATTTGTCAGAAAAAAATTTCACGTGGGCTTCGCCGTATTTCTGGAACCAGCCGGATCCAGCAGGCAGTGACGGCCTGCCCCCAACCCCCAGGTGCCTATTTGTACCTGGCTGGACACAAGAATATAGGGGAGCCATTTTTTTTAATTATTTCATGAATTTCATGAAATAATAAAAAAAAAATGCGTGGGGCTCCACGCAATTTCTATGTCTAGCCAGGTACAGCTAAGCAGCTGGGGGCTGGAATCCGCAACGCAGGGATGCCCAAGCTTTCTGGGCACCCCCCGCTGCAAATTGCAGCCCGCAGCCGCCCCAGAAGATGGCGCATTCATTGAAGCGCCATCCTCTGGCGCTGAACCCCGCTCTTCCAGCGGCCCTGGTGGCAGTGGCACGCTGGGTAATAAAGGGGTTAATACCAGCTTTGTTATACAAGCTGGTATTAAGCCCGAGATTCTTAATGTCAGGCCACGTTTGACCCAGCCACTAAGAATCTCCAATAAAGGGTTAAAAAAACACAACACAGAGAAAATTTTTTATTAGAAATAAAAAAAAAAAGCCATTAGGGACTCCATCTTTAATTAAAAAAATCCTCTTCCGTCCGACGTAGTCCAAAACGCGATGTCCTCTCTGCTACATCCCCTGTGCATAGATATAGATGTCTATGCACAGGGAATGAGCAGACTGAGAACAATCGCAGCTCTGCTACATCATCTCTGTGATCAGGCGGGCTCTAGGACCCTGGAGCTGCGGCAGCCTGCACAGAGAAGACAGCCGGACTCAGCTGACAAAGTAACAGCAGTTACTGTGCGAGTTTCCCTGCGATTACTTGTACAGTAATCAAACCAATGCAAGTCAAAGGCAATCCTAGTTTTGTCAGAGTCTGTGACAAAACTAGGATTGATATTGATTTGCATTGGACTCGTTTACTGTGCGAGCAATCACTGGGAAACCCGCAGAGTACCGAGTCCTGCGAGTCCCTTACTACTCGCCGAGTAACGAGTCCTAGCGAGTAGATTCGCCCATCCCTATTTGGCACCTGTCAAATTTTGAAATAATGCATATTTCACATTTTCGGTTAGTACAATAAACCTCATTTCAATCCTGAGATATTACTGTGTCTATCAGTTATTAAATATATCACACTGAAATAGCTGGTGCAAAAACCCAAATTTAAAAAAAAAAAGAGTAAGATTAAGAGGGGTGTCCAAACTTTTTTATATGACTGTATAATGCAGCCTCACAGCCCTCCAGATGATATAAAGCAGCGTCACAGCCCTTCATATAGTATAATGCAATAATGCAGCCTTATAGCCCTCCATATAGCATACATCCTCCCCACACACATATACATACACACACACACACACACACTGGGACACATACGCACACATAGGGACACGGACACGCACACAGGGACACACACACAGGGACACGGATACGCACACAGGGACACGGACACGCACACAGGGACATGGACACACACAGGGACATGGACACACACACAGGGACACAACTCACCGGTCCGCCCCACCAGCACCTCTCTCAGCCTGCAGGAGCACGGAGGAGCATGGCACCGCAGTCATCTCCCTGCCTCGGATGCCTTTAGTGTACGGTGCAGCTGTCCTGGCCAATCACATGCCGCGAATCACAGGCCAGTAGCTGAGATCTTGCGTCGACTGGTCTGTTATTAGCCTCCGGGCCTGTGATTGGCCAGGACAGTGGCGGGGGCAGAGAGAGAACGGTGCTTCCGGACTTTATACATCTGGCGGCTGTGATCAGCCGCCTGGGGACATGGATGTGCATCCTCAGGGATGCACATCCATGTAAAGCGGATGCAGCCAGGGGTCGGCGGGCCCCTGTACCTCCAGGCCCGGTCGCAACTGCGACCATGAATGTTACGTCACTGGGGAGGGTGCACACAGTATAGGTGGTAGATATGAGGTGGGCATGCACAGTACGGGGAGGGGGCACAAAGTATATGGGGAGGGCACAGTATGGGGGGGCACAGAGTATAGTGGGAGGGGCACACAATATAGGGGGGTACAGTATATGGAGAGGACACACAGTATATGGGGCAGGGTCACAGACTACTGTCTCTGACCTGTTACTGGGTGCTTCAGGAACAGCTCAAACTTCACCCTGCTTCAATGAGGTATATTTAAATTTTAATTTTAAATTTGTTAGATAGGACCGTTCCGATAAGGGTCACCGTGGCGAGGTGGAATGGCTTACGTACATTTTTTGCAAAAAACATATCAACTAAGTACCCTGTTTTTTACTAAGCACTTGCTTTTTATTATTACCTTTTTATAGCAGTGTACTTCCACACGTTTGTTATACTGTTTTTTTCTGTGGTCTAGTTATGTAGTGGTGTGAACGCAGTCCTACAAACCAGTTCACATTGTGCCCTGGCTCAGTTGCAGTTTTTCATTTATTCTCTTGTTTAGCAAGACAGGGAGTGCCCCTCCCCTCTCTTTCTGAGCCAGGCACATAAAGTGCTGTCTGCTGCACTGTGTCCATATTGGACCCTATAAATTCAAGAATGCGCACATAGGGTGATATCTTCTTTAAAAAAAGGCAAAAATTGTTTATACAAAGAGGCTGCTCACCTGATGTAGTTGTGAAAACCCACAACTGGTAATGATCGCTCAAATACAAGTAGCTGCTGCAGGACCGTACTTTCCACAGATCCCTGTGGTTTAATCAGCTTCCAGGACACAGTAAGTGGCAGCGCGGACCTCGAGGTACTGTGTCCTGGGAGCATATTGGACCCTGGCCCATCTTCACCCTGCATCCATGAGGTATATTCATACAGGATCAGGTTTTAAATTAGTTAGATAGGACCGTTCTGATAAGGGTCACTGTGGCAAGATGGAACGGCTTACGTACATTTTTTGAAAAAGCTTATTAACTAAGTACCCTGTTTTTTATACAGTTTTTTTTACTAAGCACTTGCTTTTTATTATTACCTTTTTATAGCAGTGTACATCCACACGTTTGTTATACTGTTTTTTTCTGTGGTCTAGTATAGGGGGCACAGAATATGGGGTGGGTATGCACAGTATGGGGAGGGGGCACAAAGTATATGGGGAGGGGCACAGTATGGGGGGCACAGAGTATAGTGGGAGGGGGCACACAATATAGGGGGGTACAGTATATGGAGAGGGAACACAGTATATGGGGCAGGGGAACAGAACACTGTATCTGACCTGTTACAGGGTCTCGAAGCCCCTCCTGGTGATCAGCTTGCAGCAGTTGGCCCCCAGCACCCGCACCTGCTCCTGCTCCACCATGCACACCACTGGGGTGATGTCCAACCACTTCAGCTTGGTGCTGCCCGCCTTCCCACCAGGTGCTTCAGGAACAGCTCAAACTCCTGCGGCAGACAAATCAGCTCCTGCCTGTCCATTCACCTCCAACATCCGGCACTCACTGCCGCCCCCGGAAGCCGGGCTGTACTCGCCCAGCAGCACTCAGCACTGCAGGAGGAGGCGCGGACAAGGCCACGCTCTTGGCTGGAGATGACAAGCAGCTGCCGCTGCTGCCTCACAGAGTGAGAGCTAGAGTGCGGGAGCGGCCACACACATCGCCGACACCAGCCTGCTTGAACACAGGCCGGCGCCAGCACCGCCGCCTCCCCCCATCTCTGACACACTGGCCAAGCAGTCGCATGGATGTGCGTCCTTGGAGATGCACATTCATGTGAAGCGGGGGACCGGCGCTGGGATCAGCGGTCGCATTGGGCTGCAGGCAGCCCTGGCCCCTTTGAGGTCCAGGCCCCATCGCAACCGTGACCCCTGCGACCGCGATCGTTACTCCACTGTCTAAGACCATTACCAGTTACTCAAACCAAGGATCAGAGAAGGATCAGAGAAGTGCTTCTTTTTCTCTTGACTACAGTCAGAGTGGGTTACATTACATGAAAGCATAGTATGAGCCCTTCTGCCCCCTGGATTAAGCCATCAGAGGGGTCAGAGGACATGAGCCCCAATACCAACAATCCTGAACAAAGGCTATAAAATATCAAAAACAGAACAGTGGACAGCAGTGGTTTAGAAGTTGTCTTACTGAAAATAGTGACTTCATAGTATGAGCACATTGCTGTCACTTCCTGTGTGAAAATCAATCAGCCACATAAGAAATATGTTCTGCAGTTCGTACCTGGAAGAGTGTGAGAACCGAGGGATTCACTCAAGGTACAGCGGGTTACAAACGCGAAATGGAGCCAGACAGTTACTAATCAAAATGATCCTTTACTTCTGAATAGAGGGGATATGGGATGAATCAGATACCCGTTTTAAACAAGATTTACCACCAAAAATATTTACATACACTATAGGTCCAAGGAACCGAGGTCAAAGTGATATCCCAAAGACACCCTCCAATGTATCTGGAACCATTGGAACAATTTGCCAACCAATGCTTGGATATTGTTTGAGAATGTCTCTTTTCTACTAAATAGTGTAAATTAAAAGGAAAAAGATCATACATAATACTTTGTGCACACCACAAAAATTATTTTTCATAGTCTTTATTCAGAAATAAACAGAACTGGTGCAAACAAACAGTTTAAAAACATTTAAAACCAATGTAGGTCCCATGCCTTCTGTTTGCAAAATCATGAGAATTGCCAAAATAAATCAATTACAAATAGCAGAGGCAGAGTGTATGCTCACAGTATAATACTTTCCCCAGTAAAACCTCAAGATGAAACTAATCCTAATTACAGTGTAATATATCTCATATCAATCAATGAAAAGATAGCACCCTCAATGTCTAAAGAGAGAATAAGAGGAAACACTCGGCACAAACCATTCATACAATGTTACCAGTTACTTGGCTGCAACCTGAAGGTCTGGGAGCCCAAACAGTGTAAGGCTGCCTTCAGATTAGCGTTTGTGTCTGCATGCTGATGGCAAAAGCAGGGACACTTTGATGTGTCCGCAGCGGATAATGTCCGCCTGCGGACACATCACTAGGGAGCCCGGCCAGCCAATCGGCGCTGTCCGGGGGCGGGCCGGGGGCGGAGATCAGCGCCGGAGATCTCCGCCCCCCGGCCGCCGGTAAGCTCCGGGACTGTCGGCGGGGAGAACAGCTGATCTGACAGCTGTTTGAATCTTCCCGCGCCGACACCGAGAGGAGATGTCTGCACGGGAAGATTCAAACAGCTGTCACATCAGCTGTTTCTCCCCGCCGACATCGCTAGCAAATTACAGGCGGCCGGGGAGGCGGAGATCAGCAGAGGCAGAGCTGATCTCCCGGTGGCCGTCGGTGAGCTCCTGTGACATCACCGGCGGCCACTGGGAGATTTTTCAATGGGTCCGCAGTGTTCTCCTGCGGTGTCATGCAGAGGACACTGCGGACCCATTGACGTCAATGCATTTTTTGTGCGCTTGGGGACGCTTGCTGATCTTCCAAGATTCCCAAACGCACAAAAAAATGCTGCAAGCTGCGTCCCGGGTGCGGATGCTGGACACCGGAAGGAGCAGATATCGTCCGCATCCGCACCCGAACGCAGCAAACGCAGGCACTATGCGTTCCTATGTTAAACATAGGAACCGCAGTGCGCATGCGTTTGCCATAAGCTGCGTTCCCATACGCAAATGTGAAGCCAGCCTTAATTAGTGAGTGCGCAGCAGGGCTTGTCTTTGGACCAGTGCTATGACTAAAAAAAATGAATTCAAAGCTATACCCTTCCTACCCCCTTCACAAACACGTACAGCAGGACAGGTACCCGGGTATTAAACTCTCTGTACACAATAAGTCTAATTTAGTTCAGCACAGGCCTGTAGAACTGGCTGCAGCCTACTAGCTTAAATTGGTGCATAAAAAACATCGCTCTCACAATTCCCGCTAAAAAGTGAGTACACGGGGCCTGAGCCCAGGACATACGGTTAGCGCTGTGAATCCAAGGAAAAGCAGGTTCACAAAAATTTCATTCAATATTGGGGGAAAACAGCAGCTTCTTCGACGACCGAATTGCCTCGAGCAGCCTCCTCAAACAAAGGTTTAACCGTCTGGCTTCACATTGGCAGCACCCAGAGATGTCCCTCATGATGCGGTTCGCCCTCTGCTTTTTGTCGAGGGAGGAACCATCACAGTCTGACACACTAGCACAAAGTACCAATAAGTACCAACAGTGCTGACCAGTAGAAGAAGAGCCAGCCACCACAGGCCCACATGCCACTTGCTTGCTGTTCACACTGCCCCGGGCATGCCTGGGTGGAGCTTTTTATCAAGTCCAAATATCGGTCCCTCTGGTGGCCAGGGGAAGACACCTCAGGCTTTGTTACTTGTACACTCCCACAAGAGAACAGACAAATGTTAGCATTTTTAGTCAGCAGTATTAAAACATTCATACCTCCTCCTGATAAAGCTGGCAGAATATGCATAGAGACTGTAAACCCTTGTACAGTGTGTGAACTGATATCATGCTTATAATTGGTGATCTTTGGTACCTTGGTCCATTTTTTGCCCCACATATTGTATTGCACTCAACAATTTTACTTTGAATGACTGCATTATTCCAATAATCATATTTGATAGAAACATTTTAGGCATGAAATGTTATGTGACCATTTTTCGCATTTTTGTATTCTGAAATGTGTGCCCATGTGGTTTATATAACTATGTGTGAGTTGCTGACTTTTAATATAGCTGTTATGAAACTGTCCTAGAGTCACGCCTTGTTTCCCTTGCCCTGGTCCACTGGACTCTGTTGTACTTCACCTCAGGCTTTTTAGATGGCCCAGTGTAATCCCACGTGATCACCTGCATAGTTCTATTTAAGGTTTACCAACACACTCACCTGTGTCTTAGTTTTAAGACTTCAGTGTTTCTAAAACTCTGAGCTCTGCTCAATGTGGACGGGCCCTTTCACATCAGCTGTATTTTCAAATCGCGGCAGATGCGGTGAAAAAAACGCATCTGCCGCGATTACCGCATAACTGCGACACTTGCGGCAAGCCCCATGCAATGTCTATGGGGCTTGCGGTAAGGGTGCGGCAAGTGCGGTTTCGGCACTTGCGACAGGTGCGGCCGCGAAAAAAAAACGCTGCTTGCAGCGGTTTTTTTAGCGGCCGCACCTGCCTCAAGTGCCGAAACCGCACTTGCCGCACCTGCCGCACCCTTACCGCAAACCCCATAGACATTGCATGGGGCTTGCCGCAAGTGTGCCGCAAGTGTCACGGTTATGCGGTAATCACGGCAGATGCGTTTTTTTCACCGCATCTGCCGCGATTTGAAAATACCGCTGATGTGAAAGGGCCCTAAGACAGTTGGAAAAGCAGATGGTGCACTCAAATAAGATCTTGCAGTGTCTGTGGAAGAACATCGATATTTGTTGGTCAAAAAAAAATAGGAATTCAATAAGAACATCAGTTTCTTTGAGGAAAGATATCTGAAGAGACACCGGGTCAGGTTTATACTTGGTATTAAAGCCCAGGACAACGGAGAAGGGGAAGAATTGTCGCCAAGACTCAGAACAAAGCCGACAGGTGAGTAATGGATTGGGACTACCACTGCCATTGCCGGGGAAGCACCCGTGATTGACCAGATCTCCTTCAAAGGCCTGAGTCATTATAGTCTCCCGAAGGAATCCAAAGATCGAACACTGACCTCAGGAGAAACTCGAAGACCGAATACTGAACATCGACTCCCAAAAGAACCACAAGACCTAACACCAAATGCTGAAGAGTAAACAATGCCACCAGAAGATGATTTGCATGAACTGGACTGCTGCTTTCTGACAAGACATGCAGTACTCAGATGGAGGAAGTTACCCACTACTAGCATTTTGGACTTGTGGCTTAGAAGGTTGCACTATAGTCCCGTTGGATATTGTGTGTTGACAAATTGAATAATTTAGATAAGGGGATTGTGAATACAGCTGGGGTGACATGGATGCTTCCCTGACAGACTGTGATTAAGTTGACCTTAGTAATATCCATTATCTAGTGTAATGGTCCCCAACTCCAGGCCTTGAGGGCCGCCAACAGTTCAGGATTTCAGGATTTCCTTAGTATTGCACAGGTGTTAAGGTACCTTCACACACAACAATATTGCTAGGCAATTTCGCTGGCAATTTGCTGGTTGCAGTGAAATCATGGACACATTGTTCTATTTTGTTGCTGTGTACAAATGGAACAATGTGTCCATGATTTCACTGCAACCAGCAAATTGCCAGTGAAATTGCCTAGCAATATTGCCGCATGTGACGGTACCTTAAATGTGATCAAATGCACAGGTAATGATTTCAACCCCTGTGCAATTCTAAGGAGATCCTGAAAACATGCACTGTTGGCAGCCCTCGAGGCCTGGAGTTGGGGACCCCTGATCTAGTGTCATAAGTAGGGATGAGCGAGTATACTCGCTACTATTCGGAACTCGCCGAATAGTAGCGGTATTCGGGTACTTGCTACTCTCCGAGTATCTTATGATTACAGGCAGTACACCTTGGCCAGATTGCAAGGTCCAATCAGGTGGCCGCTAGCGATCACGTGGTTGTGACGTGTCGCCATCTGATTGGCCAAATCACTACCGGCCATCTGATTGGCTGGAAGTCAGCCAAATCACTACCGGCCATCTGATTGGCTGGAAGTCACAGGTCCTTGTCCGGTGATCGCAGGTCTTCTTTGCCGGTCCCGGTGCAGGCGTCGGACAGGTGAGTATGTAATTGTATTATTTTTAACAACTTTTATTCACTTTTAGGGTACTTTCATGGTGTATCTACCGATACACTGCAAAAGTAATCGGACTCGCTATACTCGCAATGAGTACCGAGTACCAGGATCTACCGTTGCGAGTATAGCGAGTCCGAATATAGCGGTACTCGCTCATGCCTAGTCATAAGAAACCAAGTATGCAAATACTGTATTTAGAACTTATGCAGATATTGCATTTATAACTTATTTAGCGTTTGTGTATTAATCTGTCTTTTTGTAATCACTTGTACTGTTCCCTTATTGTACCTTACTACCACTACTCTAGAATTTGTGTGAAATAAATTTATTCTGAGACACAACTGAGTTGCCTTTACAGCTGCACTTTGACCTGCTCAGCTGCCTGTCTATGGTCTCCTGCTACCTCTATGTCAGCAGCCTCCAGTAACCCTGACACCTATCTGCAGACTTCAGTAACTCTACCATCTGTATGTAGTTTTTAATAACTCTGCTACCTCTCTCCAGCAGCATCCTTCAACCTTGCTATCAGTCTGTAATCTTCAGTAACTCTGCTACCGGTCTGCCATCAGCATCCATTAACTCTGCTGCCTGTCCAAAGTCTTGAGTCACCCGTCTCCATCAGCCTCCAGCAACCCTGCTAAATGTCTGCAGTCTCTATTAAATACTACCTGTCTGCCAGTGGACTCCAGTAACCCTGCGATCTGTCTCCAGTGACTCTGCTACGTGTCTTCGGTCGCCATTCACTCTGCTACTACATTGTGATCTCCAGTGACTCTGCTGGCTCCACTTCTTCCCCTCTTCCCCTCACTATTGGGGTCCCTCAGGTTCAGTCCTTGGCCCTCTCCTCTTCTCTCTCTACACGGCCCCGATTGGACAGACCATCAGCAGATTTGGCTTTCAGTACCATCTTTATGCTGATGACACACAACTATACACTTCAGCCCCTGACCTTACCCCTGCGGTATTAAAGAACACCAATGACTGTCTAGCTGCAGTTTCCAATATCATGTCCACTCTCTATTTGAAACTAAACCTTTCCAAAACTGAACTTCTTCTGCTCCCCCCATCCACTAACCTCCCTAAATCGGACATCTCTCTCTCAGTATGCGGCACCACGATAACGCCTAGACAGCAGGCTCGCTGTCTGGGTGTTATGTTTGACACCGATCTCTCCTTCTCCTCCCACACGCAATCTCTCGTCCGCTCCTGTCGCTTACACCTGAAGAATATCTCTAGAGTCCGCCCCTTTCTCACCCTGGAAACAACAAAAACCCTCACCGTGGCCCTAATCCATTCCCGCCTTGACTATTGCAACTCTCTATTAAGCGGCCTCCCCCTCACCAGACTTTCTCCTCTCCAGTCCATCCTTAATGCAGCAGCCAGGATCACCCATCTGGCCAATCGTTACTCAGATGCCTCTGCTCTGTGCCAGTCATTGCACTGGCTGCCCGTATACTACAGGATCAAATTCAAATTGCTTGTTCTCACCCACAAAGCTCTTCACAGAACAGCACCCCCCTACCTCTCCTCCCTCATCTCTGTCTATCACCCCACCCGCTCTCCTCAAATGACCTTCGACTAACATCTGCACTAATCCGAACCTCCCACTCCCGGCTCCAAGACTTTTCCAGAGCTGCACCAAACCTCTGGAATGCTTTACCCAAAGAAATCAGGACTATCCATAACTTGTATGGCTTCAGACAATCCCTAAAAACGCATCTTTTTAAGGTGGCCTATCATACTCCCTAATAGAAGTCCATTGTACTGTAGACAGTGAATGGCCTATCCTCTGGACATTACTCTTCTACAAACTCCACCAAACCATAAAGGTCTACACCAGGGGTGGGGAACTCAAGTCCTCGAGGGCCGCAAACAGTGCATGTTTTCAGGATTTCCTTAGTATTGCACAGGTGATAACATAATCACTTGCACTGGTGATGATTCCAATCCCTGTGCAATACTAAGGAAATTGTGAAAACCTGAACTGTTTGCGGCCCTCGAGGACTGGAGTTCCCCACCCCTGGTCTACACAGACTGTCTGATGACCATCCATGTAAGCTTAGCCCTATGCCCCATTTCCTCAAGATGCCTGGACCATCAGTGCAATAAGCCCCGGCACCTTGTGCAACCCCTATCCCGTTGTAGATTGTAAGCTCTTTTGAGCAGGGTCACCTTCATTTCTTGCTTTATTTATTGTATTTTTTTTCACATTGATTCTATGCCTATTGTTTTGTATCCAATTATTGTACTTTATTTGTTCTCTACTGTAATTACTTACTGTATTTTCTGTACTCTAACCCTACATTGTAAAGCGCTGCGGAATATGTTGGCGCTATATAAATAAAGCTTTATTATTATTATTATTATTAGAAGTGTTATGTCTGTCTAGTGGTGTCCTGACCAGATTTCAAATAATATTTGCTTTTATTTTCATTTTTTTGTGAATATGTGAAGAACGATTGGACCTAAAGAGCAGAAAGTCGAGCCTAAAACCTTCTGAAATGCCTGATTTACCATTGTTGTAAAATTAGAGCAGTTTATTCCTGTCATTGGCTGTTAAATATAATTTGCTTCTACATTCCATTTCTTGACAAATACGGGGAGATTAGTAGGTCTTATGAGAGCTGAAACCTCCAACGTGCTTGATTTACCAATATGGGAAATTTGAGGCCAATCTGATTTATTTGGCCATAATTTAATTTATTTTTGCGTTCCATTTATATAACAAATATATTGTTACAAGTAGATCCTAGAAAACTGAAAAAAAGACTTCTAAAACTGCTAATGTACCTATGTGCCATATCTGGTTCAGATTATTCCAGTCGTTTGGCTGTGCATAAAGAAAAGGCAACTGAAATTAATTTCAATAAACTGTGGAAGAGAAAAGCGCAATAGGGCCTTACCCAGTGAGAGGAAGGATTAGCAGGGAAGCGATATAGCGCTAACCTTATGTGGTTGTTGAAAGCGTTATGGCCACTTTACACGTCCCGATATCGTCATTCAACTTCGATGAAAAGTTACGCGGTTCGTGTGTTGGCACCGATATCGTTTGTGCATTGTGTGGTGTAAATGTGCAATGCGACGCAAGAACGATGCCAAAACGATATCGGGGAAGAAATGAGCAGGCTCTCCAACTGGCCGATATTGGATGGACGATCTGGCAGGATCGTGCTGTGTGACAGCCCAACACCGACTTGGAGAGCAACTTTCCCTATTCTCTCCCATGTTAAATGGTCGTTCCTGGGTCGCTCGTACAAGGGGGCATAGACATCGCAGTTGTGTTGCCTGCCGATATCGCCCTGTGTCACATCTCCTATGAGATCTTGGATTTCAGCCAAAAAAGTGCGCGCTCCCGTGCCGTTGTATACAATATCGAAACGATGTTGGAACGTGTAAAGTGGCCACTAGAGGCGGCTGCAGAAGGAACCACGTGCACCAAGGGAAGTCGATTATGCAAGATATCAGGAGAAATGCTATCAAATCCGCGCTGCTATCAAAGAATCCAAGTCAAAGTAATTGTTGTAGCATATGGTGGTTTATTCTTCACGTTTCAAAGCATAGCTTCTTCATCAGGACATGTACATGTTTGTACCTTTGTGTACATTTCCTGATGAAGCATCGGGTTACGCTTCGAAACGTGAAGAATAAACCACCATATGCTACAACGATCGCGTTGACTTGAATTTTTTGACAGCAGCGCGGATTTGATACCATTTTCCTGATATCCAACAGAAATTAATTGTTATAGGAGTATATATATATATAAAGATGGTGTGGTCATTGAATAAAGTATTGAAGCACTTTTGGGAAACTTTGGAGATGCCATCTGGTTACTTGTCCGCTTTTGTTTTTTAAGATTCAACTCCTATCAACCCCAGCTGTAATACCGTCAATTACACAGCTGGCATAAGTTTGTTTTAACAGTTTTACTCTCCTTAAAAGATCCAATAAATGAGACTTATTAATTCTGCTTCATGTTGGAAAACAGTTGACCTTTTATTAGTCGGGAATTTAATAAGCAGCAAATTACAGCTATTACTGGCTTCACAGTAAGTCTTATTTCAAATCATAATTAAATCAATGTGTAATAAATTATTTCCATGAGAACTGAAAATATTTCCATTAATTTAGTGTAATTTACACTATAAACGTTAGTCATACCGGTCTTCATAATGAGACGGGGAATTGCAGGATTTAGGTGACTAAGGGAAAATACATTCATGGCATATTTGTTCCTTACTTGAATGCAGGAAAACCTCAGAAGAATGCAGAAGTAACCATGTGGATTGGCTTTCATAAATCTTATCGACGTGCTGCAAAAATCTTTCATGAGGCTATTGACATGTGATATAGATTGTGAAATCAATAGTATTCCTATTTTTTTTCTTCAAACTTTCTAAATTTCAGTCTTTGCAATTGATAGGATGAAATCTGGGGCAATTCTGCAACAAAATCTGCATGGGCTACAAATTCAATTCCGCACAAATCTGTCACATGTGAACGCACTAAAGAATTAGTCCAGATGAGGCAAATTTGAGTTGCGAATATTTTCAAAACCCCATCCACATGTAGAGGAAAAATTGGGACCTTAGACATGTGCGAGAGGAGCGGTTGCACAGGGCGCCACCCTTCAGGGGGTGCCATAGGGAGTCAGCTGTCACTTTGATTTGCTGCTCCCTTGCCCTGGGGCATCGCTAGGTCTGCACCTCGAATCATGAGTTGAAAGCTCTGGGGCTGTGTACAACGCAGATACCTCAGCAGAGCTGGTCTCAGTCGACCCTGGCAGCAGGACACCCCTCCTCCCTCCGGCTCTCCTCAGTCGGCACATAGAGTTTTTTCCTGGCCTCCAGTCTGTGCAGAGCAGCATCCCCTCACCCGAGGACTCTTCTACTGATGGTGGTGAGGTGTTCACTGATGCCTGTCAGCTACTTTACAGCAGTTACTGTAATGGCTACAGGCTCTGAGATAAGCGTCATTTAGTCTCTGTGCTCGGAGCTCTGTGCTGTATGGTCAGTACAGGATCAGGTTTCTCAGCCACACACAGCACCGACCCAGCACGGAGCACCAGGCCCTAATCTCTGACAGGGCGGCCAACTATCACTGCTGCCCTGATGGCTCCAGGCTGGGACTGTCTCCTGACCCCATCCCCCATGTACTGGAGTCCGTGTATTTATATAGAAATACTGCATCTGTACCTGTGCACTGTCTCTTTCTCCTCCCCCATGTACTGTCTCTTTCTGCCCCCCCATGTGCTGTGTCTTTCTTCCCCGTGCGCTCTCTTGCTGCCCTCCCGATGCGTTGTGTTTTTCTGCCCCCCGTGCACTGTCTTTCTGCCTCTGTGTGCTGTCTTTCTGCCCCATGCGCTTTCTCTTTCTGCCCCCCCATGTGCTGTCTCTTTCTGCCCCCTGTGCGCTGTTTCTTTCTGCCCTCCCATGCACTGTCTCTCTTTCTGCACCCCCGAGCGCTGTCCCCCCCCCGTGTGCTGTCTCCCCTTTGTGCACTGTCTCTTTCTCCCCCCAATGTGCTGTCTCTTTCTTCCCCCGTGCGCTGTCTCTTCCCCCCATGTGTTGTCTATTTCTCCTACCCCATGCACTGTCTATTTCTCCTCCCCTGTGCGCTGTCTTTTTCTGCCCCTGTGCATTGTCTCTTTCTGTCTAATGCACTGTCTCTTTCTGCCCTCCCCATGCGCTGTCTCTTTCTCCTCCCCATGTGCTGTCTCCTTCTGCCCCCAGTGCGCTGTCTCTTTCTCCCTCCCTGTGCGCTGTCTCTTTTCCTGTGTGCTGTCTCTTTCTGCCCCCGTGCACTGTCTCTTTCTGCCCCCTGTGTGCTGTCTCTTTCTACCCCACTGTGGCTGTCTCCTTGTCCCCGCACCCCCTCCGCTCCCCCGCCTTCCCTGTGCAGCACTGAGTGCAGATTGACTGTCACATTGTGGTCAGTCACATGAATCTGGCCGGTCACGTGAACGATCACATGACTGTAACAACATCGCAGGTCCTTTAGTCCTGTTGTAAGTATGAGGGAGTCTGGGGACTGCTTGAAAGCTTTGGCGTGTGGCGGGAGGTGCTCGGCTCTGGCGGCGGCGTTTGCATGCATCGGTCATCAGGCTGCTGGTGGTGGTGAGTGGCATGGAGCACTACCGGACGCCATATTGTTACACCAATGAGTTTGGGTGTAGAAATACGGAAGTGACATAGGTGGACAAGCTGAAGTAGAGGAGCCACTTCACGATTATTATATAGGACTAGCAATAGGGCCCGGTGTAGGCCAAGCATAATGCCCATATATAGTCGTGCTCATATGTCGTAATGTCGTCCATATATGGCAATATCGCCCATATACAGTGTTGGCCAAAAGTATTGACACCCCTGCAATTCTGTCAGATAATACTCCGTTTCTTCCTGAAAATGATTGCAATCACAAATTCTTTGGTATTATTATCTTCATTTAATTTGTCTTCAATGAAAAAACACAAAAATAATTGTCCTAAAGCCAAATTAGATATAATTCCACACAAACCATGAAAAATGGGGTGGACAAAAGTATTGGCACTGTTAGAAAAATCATATGATGCTTCTCTAATTTGTGTAATTAACAGCACCTGTAACTTACCTGTGGCACCTAACAGGTGTTGGCAATAACTAAATCACACTTGCAGCCAGTTGACATGGATTAAAGTTGACTCAACCTCTGTCCTGTGTCCTTGTGTGTACCACATTGAGCATGGAGAAAAGAAAGAAGACCAAAGAACTGTCTGAGGACTTGAGAAACCAAATTGTGAGGAAGCATTAGCAATCTCAAGGCTACAATTCCATCTCCAAACACCTGAATGTTCCTGTGTCTACCGTGCACAGTGTCATCTACAAGTTTAAAGCCCATGGCACTGTTGCTAACCTCCCTAGATGTGGACGGAAAAGAAAATTGACAAGAGATTTCAATGCTAGATTGTGCGGATGGTGGATAAAGAACCTTGACTATCATCCAAACAAGTTCAAGCTGCCCTGCAGTCCGAGGGTACAACAGTGTCAACCCGTACTATCTGTCGGCGTCTGAATGAAAAGGGACTGTATGGTAGGAGATCCAGGAAGACCCCACTTCTTACCCCGAGACATAAAAAAGCCAGGCTGGAGTTTGCCAAAACGTACCTGAGAAAGCCTAAAATGTTTTGGAAGAATGTTCTCTCTTTTTGGGCAAAGGCATCAACATAGAGTTTACAGGAGAAAAAAAGAGGCATTCAAAGAAAAGAATTCGGTCCCTACAGTCAAACATGGCGGAGGTTCCCTGATGTTTTGGGGTTGCTTTGCTGCCTCTGGCACTGGACTGCTTGACCATGTGCATGGCATTATGAAGTCTGAAGACTACCAACAAATTTTGCAACATAATGTAGGGCCCAGTGTGAGAAAGCTGGGTCTCCCTCAGAGGTCATGGGTCTTCCAGCAGGACAATGACCCAAAACACACTTCAAAAAGCACTAGAAAATGGTTTGAGAGAAAGCACTGGAGACTTCTAAGGTGGCCAGCAATGAGTCCAGACCTGAATCCCATAGAACACCTGTGGAGAGATCTAAAAATGGCAGTTTGGAGAAGGCACCCTTCAAATATCAGGGACCTGGAGCAATTTGCCAAAGAAGAATGGTCTAAAATTCCAGCAGAGCATTGTAAGAAACTCATTGATGGTTACTGGAAGTGGTTGATCGCAGTTATTTTGGCTAAAGGTTGTGCAACCAAGTATTAGGCTGAGGGTGCCAATACTTTTGTCTGGCACATTGGAGTTTTGTGTGAAATGATTAATGTTTTGCTTTTTGCTTCATTCTCTTATGTGTTTTTTCATTGAAGACAAATTAAATGAAGATAATAATACCAAAGAATTTGTGATTGCAATCATTTTCAGGAAGAAACTGAGTATTATCTGACAGAATTGCAGGGGTGTCAATACTTTTGGCCCACACTGTATGTGTGTATGTATCATAGCCCTGCCCCCTTCCAGTAGCTACACCCTAATCTCAGGGGCGGAGATATGTGCAGGAGGTGGTGATATGTTCAGATGCAGGATGTGAAGTGGACATGGTTATGTGGAATGTTTGGTGGCTATGCACATACACTCAGCTTTGTGGAGGGAGCGTGGCTATGTGGAGTGGGCTGGGTCATGTGAAATGGGTGGGGCTGCATAAAGTGGGCATAGTCATGTAGAGTGGGTGTGACCATGTGGGGTGGGTGGGGCCATGTGAAGTGGGCTGGGCTTGTAAAGGATGCCAGGATATGTGAGATGCAGGATGTGAAGTAAGGAGTAGCTATGTGGAGTGGGTGTGAGCACATGCAGTGGGCGTGGTCATGTGGAATGGGCGAGGCTGTGTGGGGTGGGCCACGAGAAGTGGGCAGGGCCACATGGAGTGGGTGAGGCTTGCCACATACACACACCTCCACATACACATTACAATACATACACACATACACACACTCAGCTTTATATATTAGATATATCTACTTACCTTAACGCACTGTCCCTTCTGTCATCCACTTACAGCATCATGTCGTCTACACAACACATGCCACGGCAGCCATATTTGCACACCCAAGTGATAGATGTGCAAATATGGTGCCTGCTTGCAGTACTGACACATTGCGCAGTACCGCTAGAATTCCCACAGCCATTCGTACCCATCACCACCCAAAATCGATGGACACATCGTCGTCGCTTATTCCCGCCGCCATCCCCCATCCCTGTCGCACCTTGCCACCTGAGTAACTGCGCATGTGCACTTAAGCAACCACCATCTTTGCACACCTGAATACACAAAGATAGTGGCATGACTTGGCACACATGCACGCACACGCCACCACCATCTTCATACTCTGGGGGAAAAACAGCACTGAGTGGGAAGAGTGCACAAGATGGGCAAAGACGGCACAAGGGGACAGACAGCACTCGAGAGAGAGCACAAGGGGAGAGAGCACACGGGGAAAGGGAGTGCACAGGGGGAGACGTAGCTCAAAGGAGAGAGCACATGAGGGGAGAAGATGGCACATGGAAGGAGAGAGAGAACATGGGGGAGATAGTTAAAAGGAGAGAGGACATGACGGAAGAAGGCAACACAGACGTGAGAAGACAGCACACAGGGGGAAGAGAGACCACACACAGGGGAGATATGTCAAAGAAGAAAGCACAGAGAGAAGACAGCACAGGGGGAGACAGACTGCATACAGGGAAGAGAGTACAGGGGAAAGACAGCTCAAAGGAGAGAGTACATCAGGGGAGAAGACCGCACAGAAGGTAGAGTGAGAGCATGGACAGAGGGGAGAGTGTACAGGGGGGAAAGGCGGCCTCCGCCACAGCACTACAAAGCCTGCCCCCATTATGATGTCACCCATCTAGTGTATATTATATATATATATCAGTATATATGTGTTATATATTGATTAGTTGACATAGGCAAGCCTTCTCTCTTGACACTAATATATGAATGAAAGATTCGCTCAACTGAGTTTCTTTGGTCTCTGAATGAGCAGCTGCCAAACTCCTCTGGCAGTGACTTAAGCTTTAGATACCACCACTACATTCCAAAAGCTTTTCTGCAGAGCCCAGTTGCTGGGCCAAACTCCCCATTTTTGGAATCACTGGAGATTGCTGCTGTCACCATTTTCTGTGACCTGTAATGTTTTCATTTTTCAGGATCTGGGGCTGTATATGGGCTTGTTTTTTGCACCTTGAGCTCACATTTTTACTGATATCATTTTTTGGCAGATACGAAGTTTTGATAACCTTTTATTGCAGCGTTACAGTGGCCAAAAAACAATTCTTGCAGCTTTATTATTTCTCGCTACAATATTTACCGATCGAATTCCATTAATTTATATTTTGATCAGACTTTTACGAACGCAGCGATATCAGTGTGTGTATTATTTTTAATGGGGCAAAAAAGGGGTGATTTGAACTTTAGTTCCTTTTTTTAGAAAATTTTTCATACCTCATAGTAGTCTTGTTAGGGTACTTGAAGCTGTGATCGTTTCATCACCTGTGCTATATATACAGTGCATCAGCACTGCTATGTATAGCAGAAATCACAATCTCCTATGAACACTGTCCGCAGGCAACTTATAATGACAAACACAGGGGTCTTCAGCAGAACCCCGGCTGTCATAGCAAACCATCAGCACCACACGATCATAGGGCAGTAGAAATGACACGCCCCTACCCCCGCCTGCATATGTTAAATATTGCTGTCAGAGATTGACAGTGGTATTTGACTGGTTAACAACTGTGGGCAGAGCTCTACTCGTGTCTGTTAGAGGCACATGATGGCTATTTAAATCAGCCATCATATGCAGGGAGCTATTAAGGCTCGGTCTTTGAGCCCGGATGTTAGCCGGAGACACAACCTTTGATGTACCAGTACGTCAAAGATCGTGAAGTGGTTAAAAGCTGTCAGAGTCCAAGATTTGGTGGAGACTAGTCAAAAAGTCTGTTCCCTGGTGGCTTTGCCCTGCCCACTGTCTTGAGTGACAGGTCTCTCCCTATACATGGGGTGAATTTGTTAGGGACTAGCCTTTCCAGCTAGTCTCTCATCAGTCTTGGTCCCCAGAAGCTTTTAAGGTAACATAGTAACATAGTTTTTAAGGTTGAAGGAAGACTTTAAGTCCATCTAGTTCAACCCATAGCCTAACATGTTGATCCAGAGGAAGGCAAAAAAAAACCATGTGGCAACACTAAGCTCCACATTGGGGAAAAAAATTCCTTCCTGACTCCAGATACGGCAATCAGACTAGTTCCCTGGATCAACGCCCTATCAAAGAATCTAGTATATATAACTGGTAATATTATAATTTTCAAGAAAGGCATCCAGGCCCTACTTAAATGTTAGTAGTGACTCACTCATTACAACATCATGTGGCAGAGAGTTCCATAGTCTCACTGCTCTTACAGTAAAGAATCCGTGTCTGTGATTATGATTAAACCTTCTTTCCTCCAGACGTAGAGGATGCCCCCTTGTCCCCGTCTCAGGCCTAAGAGTAAAGAGATCATTAGAAAGTTCTCTGTACTGTCCCCTCATATATTTATACATTATTATAAGATCACCCCTAAGCCTTCGTTTTTCCAAGCTAAATAACCCCAAGTTTAATAACCTGTCTTGGTATTGCAGACCCCTCAGTCCTCTAATGACTTTTGTCGCTCTTCTCTGGACCCGCTCTAGTTCAGCTATGTCTTTCTTATACACCGGAGACCAGAATTGTACACAGTATTCTAAGTGTGGTCGCACTAGTGACTTGTATAGAGGTAAAATTATGTTCTCCTCATGAGCATCTATGCCTCTTTTAATGCATCCCATTATTTTATTTGCCTTTGCAGCAGCTGCCTGACACTGAGCACTAAATGTGAGTTTGTCATCTACCCATACACCCAGGTCTTTTTCAGTGACCGGTTTGCCCAGTGTTTTACAATTAAGCACATAATTATACCTTTTGTTTCCTCTGCCCAAGTGCATGACTTTACATTTATCCCCATTAAAGCTCATTTGCCATTTAGCAGCCCAAGCTTCTAGTTTACATAAATACTCCTGTAATATAAAATTGTCCTCCTCTGTATTGATTACCCTGCAGAGTTTAGTGTCATCTGCAAATATTGAAATTCTACTCTGTATGCCCCCTACAAGGTCATTAATAAATATATTAAATAGAAGCGGGCCCAACACTGACCCCTGTGGTACCCCACTGTTAACTGTGACCCATTCTGAGAGTGTTCCATTAATAACCACTTTTTGTTTCCTATCACTAAGCCAGTTCTTAACCCACTTACACATATTTTCCCCTATCCCCATTGCCCTCATTTTATGTATCTACCTTTTGTGTGGCACCGTATCAAAAGCTTTTGAAAAGTCCTATACACCACATCCACTGCATTTCTTTGGTCCAGTCCAGAACTTACTTCTTCATAGAAGCTTATCAGATTAGTTTGACAGGAACGGTCCCTCGTAAAACCATGTTGATAATGGGTCATGAGTAGGGATGAGCGAGTCTACTCGCTAGGACTCGTTACTCGGCGATTCTTAAGGGACTCGCTGGACTCGGGAATCGGCGAGTCTTTTAGCGAATACTCGCTGAGTAACGAGTCCAAATCGGGCGTCGCTTTGCGGCCGGCGAGTCGGTTTGCGGCAGGCGGGCTGCTTCGCGGCTGGAGGAGGTAAGGTCAGCTTTGATAGCCCCCCATCGCTTTTCAAGGCCGCCGGGCCCGACAGCACCCCCTCCCCCCGGTTCTCAAGGCTGCCTGGACCCGACAGCAACCCCCCCCCCCCCCCCCCCCGGTTCTCAAGGCTGCCTGGACCCGACAGCACCCCCCCCCCCCCCGGTTCTCAAGGCTGCCTGGACCCGACAGCACCCCCCTGGTTCTCAACCAGGGCCGGGGATACCTAACTGCCACCCAGGGGAAGAGGCTCCAGCCAGCCCCTGAGTCCAATGCTCCGAATCCTAGCGAGTCTGCGATTCCGAGTCCTGTATTATCTATTCGGGACTCGCGAATCCATATTCCCTATTCTTTAACATTGGACTCGCTAGACTCGCCACGAGTACCGAGTCCTGGGCTCGGACTCGTGCGGGTCTAGCGATTCCGAGTAATTTAGGACTCGCTCATCCCTAGTCATGAGGTTATTTTTGTTCAGATACTCCAGTATGGCATCTCTTAGAAAACCCTCTAGGATTTTACCCACAGTAGAGGTTAAGCTTACTGGCCTATAATTTCCAAGTTCAGTTTTTGTCCCCTATATGAATATTGGCACCACATTTGCTATATGCCAGTCCTGTGGTACAGACCCTGTTATTATGGAATCTTTAAATATTAAAAATAATGGTACCTTATGTTCTTATTTGAAACGCTGCATTGTTTCAGGGTCAATACCTCTACATACAGCAGATAACACAGGATCTACCATTCACAATAGCGGATATCACAGCTCGCCTTCTCCTGTACAATGACTGACAACTCCTCTATATACAGTAAATAACACAGGATCCACCATTCACAATAGGGGATATCACAGATCACCTCCTCCTCCTGTACAATGACTGATAACACCTCTATATACAGTAGATAACACAGGATCCACCATTCAAAATAGGTGATATCACAGCTCAACTCCTCCTCCTGTACAATGACTGATAACCTCTCTATATAGAGTAGATAACACAGGATCCACAATTCACATTAGGTGATGTCACAGCTCACCTCCTCCTGCTGTACAATGACTGATAACCTCTCTATATACAGTAGATGACACAGGATCCACCATTCACTATAGGTGATGTTGTGGCACCCCACTCCATGGTTTGGTTGCCACAGGAACACCTGGAGCAGGGAAAGATTTCCACATCAGGTAAACTTACACACAACACCTTCTACCCCAGAGCTGAAGAGGGAGCTCTACTTGCCATCTTCAGATAAATTCAGGCCCAAGGGCAGAGTCAGGCAGTTCAGTACAGAGCAGTACTGAGGAAGACACCTGGTGAATGGAGCCATGCTAGGTCCATGCCAGAGGGGAAGCCTAGCCAGTGTGAGGGACCCAAGAGTGAGGGTCGGAGGCAAGGCGCGTTAGTCAGGAGGAGCGGAGTCGAACCGGTTCGCCCCAGAAGAGCTAAGTCGACAGCTCAGACACCAGAGTCTGAGACTGCACGGGTCCAGTCAGTCCAGCAGTAAAGACTGGAGACTAGGGAGGCTTCAAGTTTCCTGGTGCAGCACTTGGGGCACAGCCACCTAGCAGAGCCCGGGACCGCAGTGGATATAGCAGTGCCCGCAGCAGAGCTTGCACAGCCTGCCGTACAAGGACTACAGGAGAGGGTCAGGGTCTAGCTTCAGACAGCCCAGGACCCAAGTACACATACAGCGTAACAGGCAGGCCTCATAATTGATGGAGATCCCAAACTGCTCCTAGCCTACCCAGACTGTACCCTGGACGTAACCTTGAACAGTAACATCAGTAAAGGTACGAAACAACAACCCTGTGTGTGTGACTGTTATTGCAGCCCCTGATCCTAATCCCTACATAGACTGTTTCACAACTCCCATCATCCACTACTGCCCTGGGATCCCGCTCCGCCTACGAGGAGCGAAAACACCTTGCTGCTTCACCATCACCCCGAAGGTCTGTTCAGCAGTGCCGGTAACCTTACTGGAGCCGTAGGTGGTGTCATGCAACACTATTCTTATTAACTGCTCCCCTTTCCAGTGACCACCAGGGCCACGGAACCGGGCAACAGACCCGTGACATCCCCAGTAGAACAACGCCCGGAACCGGGTACCCCACAGCCCTGGGGGGGGGTCAATGTCACTGCTGACCTTCTCGTAGACTGATAACACATCTATATAAGAGGTGAAGTTGGTAATGGCAGGTGGGAGGGGATATATGTCTTGGGGCTTGGGCCCCTGATATTTTCTGACCCTATAAATGCCCCTGCCTGCTCCCCATGCAGCCCATGAACAGATCATGTACAAACATGTCTGCTCATGTGTTCTGAGTAAACAATGTCGTGGGGGCACCATAGAGCAAATTTGCACAGGGCACCATTCAGCCAAAGGTTGGCCCTGGAGAAAATGACAGGTGGAAATTTTATAATCAATTCTGCAGCTAGTTCATCATGTTGCAGAGATTCTGTGAATTTTTACCCCAAATGCTACCTTTTATCTGGGAAAAATTCACACCATAAATAGCCTGATGAAGAGACCTTAGTGTCTCGAAAGTTGCTTTGCTTTTTCTTACTATCTTTTAAGTTAGTCATTAAAAGGCATCAACCACTGAGGATTGTCAAATTCTAATATTTTTCATAAATTGCATGAATCAATTACAAATTTTGCTATAGAATCTCCTCTTTTTTTGCTGCAAATTAGTGCATTCTAAATTTTCCACTATGGCTCATTGAAGGAAAGTTTCAAAATAGAAGACTCAGCTCCATGATATCTGTATGTTATATGAACATGCGTTATGTTCATGGGACAACCACTTTAAAGGGATTGTGTCAGCATAGAATGACTGTTGAAACGAGTACAGGCGCTTGTGCATCATGGTGGGGCTATTCATTTAAATGCAACTTCCCACCTTCCTTTTTCTCTAACTCTCCTCCTTCCCCTCTTCTTTGATTGGCAGCTTCGGCCAGAGAAGGGCAGAGGTTTATTGAAATTATATAGTTGGGAAGGGGTATGTTAATGATTAGCTCCGCCATGATGTATGAGCGCCTGTTTTTAATTTGAGGAGGAATAAGGGATATTTTGCACTGCCCTTCTGATGTAATGTAGATGAAAAGAAGTCCAGGATCCAGAGAGTTAGTGTCAGGGCCGGACTGGGACCAAAAATCAGCCCGGGAAGTAAAGACCCCACCAGCCCACACACTATATCATCTATCAGTCACAATAAGTGAATTTTGTTTTTACATTGGCGTGACCCTCATCACTGTTTTACAAGAGTTATTTGGAGAGCCACATGTGAGTGGCGAGACACAGGGAGTACTCACCCACAGCTCCATTCACATGATACTCTTCAAAGCTACAGTTTCTCAGGATTGTGGGGTCCCAGCGGTCAGATCCACAGCGAAGAGAAAGTCATCACCTGTACAGAAGAGAAGTGGTGACTTCCTTATTCAAGATAATTTAAACAACATGTAAATGCTGAAAATCCCGAAGTCCAATACCACCTCTCTGACAGCAGGACAGTATACAGGACAAGAGAAGTGGTACTGTGCAGTATATATACAGAATGATACAGATAATGAGGATTACACCCAGTATACAGGACAGGAGAAGTGGTACTGTGCAGTGTATATACAGAATAATACAGATACTGAGGATTACACCCAGTATAAAAGACAGGAGAAGTGGTGCTGTGCAGTGTATATATACAGAATAATATAGATACTGAGGATTACACCCAGTATACAGGACAGGAGAAGTGGTACTGTGCAGTGTATATATACAGAATAATACAGATACTGAGGATTACACCCAGTATACAGGACAGGAGAAGTGGTACTGTGCAGTGTATATACACAGAATAATACAGATACTGAGGATTACACCCAGTATACAGGACAGGAGAAGTGGTACTGTGCAGTGTATATATACAGAATAATACAGATACTGAGGATTACACCCAGTATACAGGACAGGAGAAGTGGTACTGTGCAGTGTATATATACAGAATAACACAGATACTGAGGATTACACCCAGTATACAGGACAGGAGAAGTGGTACTGTGCAGTGTATATATACAGAATAATACAGATACTGAGGATTACACCCAGTATATAAGACAGGAGAAGTGGTACTGTGCAGTGTATATATACAGAATAACACAGATACTGAGGATTACACCCAGTATACAGGACAGGAGAAGTGGTACTGTGCAGTGTATATATACAGAATAATACAGACACTGAGGATTACACCCAGTATACAGGACAGGAGAAGTGGTACTGTGCAGTGTATATATACAGAATAACACAGATACTGAGGATTACACCCAGTATACAGGACAGGAGAAGTGGTACTGTGCAGAGTGTAGCATATGACTCAAGCAAGGATTGCATTGCACCGCCTGGAGGCTCTCCTGATCTGAGCACGACGGCTTCATGTATTTCTATGCAGCTGACATTTTCAGGTCAGGTTAACCGCCGGCTGATTCTGGCAGTGCGCTGCGATAGCTGCAGAAACAAACACTGCAAAAGCGCCATGTATGAATATAGTCTAAGGTGATCGCACTAATGTTATCATGCCCCTGTAGCTGTTAGTGACATGAAGACCAGCATCAACGACAGCTCTGCACATCTCTGCCTCCCATGATGAAGGCAGTGCGTCTGTGTGGCGCCCCTGCAACAAGGGCGGCCACAGGGTGGACTGCAGCCAGACGAGGTAAGACGGTTGACTGAGGAACACACACACACCGACCCAACGCCTAGAAACTCTATGTCAGGCAAGGGGTGGCGGGAGTTTAGAGAAGTGTGGGTGGAGAGAAAGAGACACGGACAAGTATATGGAGGAACTAGACACGAGTTGGGCCTAGGAACACTACGTTGGAAGAGCAGAGGAGGCGAGAAAGAAGCTCCACAAGCCGAGACACCACACTGAGAATAGTGGTAGAACAACGGGCCCGGCAGCCGCAACTGACATAGCTGACCAGAGGACCCAGAGCTGACTACCGGAGAGAAAGAGGGAGCCTGGTGAGCCCAAATTACACCTGGGTCACTGGAGAGCTAGGCCAGGACAACTAGAGCGCTGGCTCTGTAGAGGTGACCGGGGAGACTTCAAGACCCTAATCACGAGGCATCCTGGCATGTTACGGAGACTCTAAGGCCCGTGACCAAAGTACCGCAGCGGAGTAGGACTAGGATTAGTGACCCTAAAGCAGAGAGAGACATCACTACAAAGCCCATAACGGCCGGACCAAACCCATGTGCGAGGACAGAGACAGAGTAGAGGCCTGGAAGGTACTTTGAGGGAAGCGATGCAGAGGAACCGTCTGAGCTGCAGTGGCACCCGGGTCCCTGACAGGTGTAAGAACGGTGAACTGTACTGTAACTGACTTTTAAGAACTTTGGAACAGTAAAGTGCTGGTAAGCTCAAAAGTGCCTGTGACTGTTCATTACTACACTGCAGCAGAGACCTCCACCTGCGGAGCATCTTTGCTGTCCCTGCGTGCTGGCTGGAGACACTGCTGGGAGACACGAGTGCAGCATCCAGAGCATGCCATTATCCACTACTCATGTACTGGGGGCACCCAGCCCCACCCATAAGAGCTTAACATCTACGCTGCCCCTCAACACCATCCCCCAGCAGGAATACGGCAGCGGTGTGGTCAACCTGACCACATACCACAGGTGGGGTCACGACAAACTCCCCTGTATATAACCCCTTTTTGGACTTAGCACAGGCCACGGGACTGGGTCACGACCCCCGTGACTCCCCAGCGACAGCAGCTGCCCGGTCTCGAGTAACCTACGGCCTGGTTGCTTCTCATCTGCACCCGAGCTTCATCAGAACACTGCGCTGTCCCAGGTGGGCAGAGCAGACATGAAGGACACTGCGCAAGCTAAGGGGGGCAGAGCAGACATAAAGGATACTGCACAGGCACAGGGGGGCAGAGCATACATGGAGGACACTGCGCAGGCTCAGGAGGGCAGAGCAGACATGGAGGACACTACGCAGGCTCAGGGGGGCAGAGCGGACACGAAGGACACTGCGCAGGCTCAGGGGGGCAGAGCAGACATGGAGGACACTGCGCAGGCTCAGGAGGGCAGAGCAGACATGGAGGACACTGCGCAGGCTAAGGGGGGCACAGTGGACATTGAGGACACTGAGCAGGCTCACAGGTGCAGAGCGGACACGAAGGACACTGCGCAGGCTCAGGGGGGCAGAGCGGGCATGGAGGACACTGCGCAGGCTCAGGGGGCAGAGCAGACATGGAGGACACTGCGCAGGCTCAGGAGGGCAGAGCAGACATGGAGGACACTGCGCAGGCTAAGGGGGGCACAGTGGACATTGAGGACACTGAGCAGGCTCACAGGTGCAGAGCGGACACGAAGGACACTGCGCAGGCTCAGGGGGCAGAGCGGACATCAAGGACACTGCACAGGCTCAGGGGGGCAGAGTGGACACGGAGGACACAGCCAGCCCGGAGTTTTGTATACTTGGCGCTAACAGCTGCTTGAGTCCTGTGTCACCGCTATCTTACTGGGCAAAGTGTCTGGATGAAGCTGGGGGCCACACCGGGTTACTGCACATTGTCCGGGAAGATAAGCTTGTCAAAACAAACACGACGCACAATTGTCACCATGTGCATGGACACATACATATATCATCACACATGCACCAATTACAGATACACACATCACATGTCACCACTTACATACATCACCATGGGCACGGACACACGCATGCACATACATCAAAACATACACAGATGCGCACACACCGCAGTAAAGGACCTGAGGCTGCATTAATCACACAGAATGAAGTATACTAATCCCTCTCCTGTTTCTGCCTGTCTGACCCCTCTAGCTGGGTTTCACCCCATCTACACCAACTTCCCACACACAAACACCCCCATACACACAGACACCCATATACACCCCACATACTCACACCCATATACTCACACCTATATACACACACAGACATCTATATACACGCCACATACACACACCCCCATAAACACACTCATACACCCCACAAACACATACACACAGACACCCATATACACCCCACATACACACACACCCCACATACACACATATGCAGGCACCCATATACACCCCACATGCACACCCCCATATACACATATATACAGCCCCATTTACACATACAGACACCTATATACACTCCCATATATACACACACCCCTATAAATACACACACACATACACATCCCCATATACACATACCCTACATACACACACAGACATCTATATACACCCCACATACACACCCATATATACACACACACCCATATACACACCCTACATACACACACACCACAAACACATACACAGACACCCATATACCCCCCACATGCACTCACAGACATCCATATGCACCTCACACACACACACACACATACCCCCCCATACATAAACACATGCACTCCCCCATGTACACACATACCCCCATGCATACTCCCATATACACACACAAACACACACCTAAGCAGCAGGGAGAGTTAACTTTGCTGTTACTCACAGCTCTGTATGAAGTTTCCCCTGTGGAGCAGCTTCTCCTCAGCGGTGCACATAGTCTGCTCACTGCTTCCTGCTCTCCAGTTATTGATGCAGAGCACAGCACACTGTAACCTACAGTGACGGCTTGTGCACCAATCAGAGAGCAGGTAGCAGACATTGCAGGCTCTAGTGATTGTTTCCTGCTGTCTGATTGGTAGATCAGCAATCACTAGAGCCTGCAATGAATCAAGCAGACAGTGAAGGATCCCGGGACTGGTGAGCAGAGGGTGAACTCCGCCCACAAAAACAAGTGTCAGCGCTGATTCTGGCCAGACAGCGAGAGCCCTGTGCGCGCTGCAGCGGCCCTTGTCAGCAAGGACGTGCGCGCACACAGGGACTCTGAGGTGAAATTTAAAGGGCCAGCGGCCCATTTTGCAGTTAGGGGGCCGGCCCATAGGGAATTGTCCCGCCCCTCCCTATGGCCAGTCCGGGCCTGGTTAGTGTAACATTTTATGTGGGTACCTCAAAGAATCTGATGGTGTAGGACAATGACTAGACACAGACAGGTTCAAGTTCTAGCCTATATATGGCAGTTAGTAAAAAAAATATGGATTATCCTATGCATTTCAAAGCCTAAACTAGCTTCTTCTTCAGGAAAATAGACCACAAAAGATAATATAACAGCGTGATAAAAAGTTGAGATAGTGTAGATTTTTGCACTCTCCATGTATCCTGATAGCTGACGGTAGAATCTTTAAAGTCCCATACAAATTGTTAGCCAATCTCTTAGAAATCTATCATCTAAAAAAAATTGTGAACCACGTTTTGTTTGCCACACATTAAATCCTATTAATGAAAACTGAGCAACAAGACAAGTGCATTAGAGTCTCTAGTTTGAAAAATTGATGCCTCACAGCTCAACTGGCAGCTTCATTAAATAGTACCCGCCAAAGGCTAGCATTCATTCAGGATTGGGATGGGATCAATAAGGGACATGTCACATTCACACTTACTGTTCTGGTTACAAGAGGATCCGGGTCTTCATTCTTGATCCTTCTTGTCCACTTTCCATGGCAATACTTGCGGTGTTCTTTGTCTGGGGAACAATTCCAGATCTTCCAGGGCCTGTATCAGCAAGTAGCTCTCCGGTGTTTGCGTGGCTGCGTCCGCAGTTATCTTTGCTACAACAGTCTCTGTAGTGGCTGTAGAATCCATGTTAGCAGATGGATCCGGGTATACTGGTGGATCCGGGTAAACTGTGGGATCTGGATCCTCTAGGGCTAGGAGTTCATCTTCTTCTTGCATCCTCAAGCAGAGTCTCTTTACCTTAACCCCATAGGGACCTCTCTCTCCTTGAACGAGATTAGAAGAGACCCATTCACCAATAGTCACTTTCCTGTCCGGGTGGTCTGCAGGTAAATATCCCTCTACGTCTCGTCTATTTATGAAAAATGTCTCTTGGTGCGCCGGGTTCACGTGCAAAGGAGAATCCTTTATCCTCGATTATTTTCACGATAAATCCTTGATGTCGTGGGGATCTGCGCACCTCCTCATCACGTCTGGCTACGGCCTTAGCTGCTTTTGTACGGGCAATGACTATTTGTTTGTGCACCTGCCTCTCGATCTCCTCTTTCTCCCATTTGCACAAACAGCGTCTTATGTACTCTTCCCGGGTTATCAGTTCTGCAGGGCCTGCTGGGCCGTCCGGGTCACCAAGAAATCCTATTAAGTCGTCACTGGCTTTATCTTTCTCCAACCAGCAGCGGAGCTGCTCCCGTCTCACCTCTGATGTTACAGGCGCTGGTATCAGGAGCTTCGGCAGCAATGCTGTAATTGCTGCAAAGGGAGCATTCTTTGACAAAAGCAAAGATTGAAGGAGAAAATTATTATTTCAAATAAAAATCATTATTTCTAATCTTGTCAATGTCTGGACTATATTTTCTATTCATTTTGCAAGTCATTTGATAAATAAAAGTATGGATTTTCATGGAAAACACAAAATATTCTGGGTAATCCCAAACTTTGAACGGTAGTGTATATATACTTGTAAAAAATATATAATATTTGTCAAACACTGCAAACACTGCAAACATTGCATTAATATATCTTAATTACTATTTTAATCTTAATTTCGTAAAAAAAAAAAAAAAACTACAAGAAGACTGGTGGCACCTTCCCTTTAAATATTAGAATTAAGGACCAGCACGTATGCCCAACCACTGCTTGATTCAAACGTTATGAGACCACTTGAGTACTGCGCTTAGTGTGGAGCCCACTGGGACGGGGTACTCGGTACCGGATGCTGCTGGGGGATGTCACGGAGGTCCTGGTCCGGACCGTGTCCCGGGTTCTCACAAGTAAAAGGGAATATTTACAAGGGATAAATGTTTGTCGTGACCCCAGCCACGGTTTGTGGTCAATGATGGGACCACCGCTGCAGCGCTTCTCTGCCAGGAGGATGGATGGATGGGCTGCAGCCAGATGGATGAGCCCGCCGCGGGTCAGGCTGCTCCTGACAGGATAGAAGGAAATTTTAAGCAGTTCAGGGTACCTGGAATCAAACACGGACACACAGGCAGGGTTCACTGGGTTTACTTGTCAGCTCTTCCAAGTCAAACAGCAGTTCTCAATACAGTTCAATTCTTAACACAAGTTACAGTCACTTTGCTCCGGTTTTGCTAAACCCACTGCAGCCAGGTTGTCACTCTGAGACCCCTCACTCCTTCCAGTGTCCTTTCAGGCTGTTCTCTCTCCTTTAGGTGTTTCTCCGGGTTGTATGGCGGCAGCTCGGGCCCCTGTGGGTTGCTACTGTGCCTTTCACCCTTTATTGTGGGAACTCCAACTTGGAATTGGAGCTCCCCGTTGGTGAATCTGGGGATACCAGGTAAATCTTCGGTCCCCTTCAGAGCCGACACTCTGCTGTATGCCTAGCCTGCAATAGCCCTCTCCCGCAAGGCACTATCAGGCTCCTTCCGACCCGTGTGATTCCAGCTTCAATAGGGAAGACTCCTCCACTAGTTAGTCAGTGCTGCCGTGTTCCTCGGACCCAGTACTGCTGGTCCGGTCTCTGTCCTCACACTCCCCTGGGATGCTGGCTATGGACGAGCTTTCTCTCCATGGTTTCTCTGACTCTGTGCATTCTGCATCTCCATCCAGCCCAATCCCACCAGGACGTGTGTCTCTTCCTTCTGGTCTTTACCTCTCGGCTCACTCTGGCCTACATGCGTTCCCACCCACTGTCCTCTAAACCCACCACCCCTTGCCCGCCTAGAGTTCCGGGCTCTGGGTTGGGTGCTGCCTCCTAGTGGTGTGTGGGATGTCTGTGAGGGTGTTTAGTATATAAACTGTCTTTTCCTCCTACCTGGCTGCAGTTCCCTATGTGGCCACCCTGGTTGCAGGGGCGCCACATTAGCTTTTCCCACCAGCCCCATAGAGAATGCCCTGCCTATTTTAATGAGGATAAAAGTGCCCAATTCTGCTAATCAATGGAGTTCCCAGCAGTTTGACTTCCAACAATCTATAAGTTATACCATGATGTTATTTGAACCAAACATCCCCTTTAAAGAGGATCTGTCACCCCCCCCCCCCATGCATGCTGATTTAATAGCAGCACTGAATGCAGCATGTCTGGTGCATTCAAGCAAGGGGTCCCCCATCCCTTAAGCCCCCCTGTTCCCCGAGATAATTGAATGTAAAAACTTACAATGTGGAGCCAAATAGGTGTGGTTTAGTGGCTGGAGCCAACGCTCTTCAGAGGGCAATTTCACGTCCCCTGGATATAATATCCTCCCTCCGCTACCTCCTCCTGCCAGTCATGTTCTCCCTCGCCTGCTTGCCTGCTGTATGAGACGCAGAACGCAGGTGCAGAGCCAGGGATCACATTCCTCAGTGCTGCTCGGTTGACCCGCCTCATGCGGTGACATCACCGCCTTTCCCCGCTCTCCTCCATTCATAACATGGAGCAGGGCGGGGATAAGCTGTGACATCAAGGCAGGAGACGGAGCGGCCGGCCTCCAGCGGTGACGTCACCGCCTTTCCCACCCTGTTCCATTGATAACATGGAGCAGGGCGGGGATAAGCGGTGATGTCACCGTTGGAGGCCACCCAACCCGCCTCCAGCCTTGATGTCACAGCTTATCCCCACCCTGCTCCATGTTATGAATGGAGCAGGGCAGGGAAAGGCGGTGACGTCACCGCTGGAGGCCGGCCGCTCCGTCTCCTGCCTTGATGTCACAGCTTATCCCCGCCCTGCTCCATGTTATGAATGGAGGAGAGCGAGGAAAGGCGGTGACGTCACCGCATGAGGTGGAGCAACCGAGCATCACTGAGGAATATGATCCCTGGCTCTGCGCCTGCGTTCTGCGTCTCATACAGCAGGCAAGCAGGCGAGGGAGAACATGACTGGCAGGAGGAGGTGGCGAAGGGAGGATATTATATCCAGGGGGCGTCAAATTGCCCTCTGAAGAGCGTTGGCTCCAGTCACTAAACCACACCTATTTGGCTCCACATTGTAAGTTTTTACATTCAATTATCTCGGGATACAGGGGGGCTTAAGAGATGGGGGACCCCTTGCCTGATTGCAGCAGACATGCTGCATTCAGTGCCGCTATTTAATCAGCATGCATGGGGGGGTGACAGGTCCTCTTTAAGTACTTTAAAGTCTTAATATTTGGTGACTTACTAGTTTCAATCTTTTTGTCTGAATAGATAACAATTACGACCTGCATTTTGGAATCAGAAATATTTTACTTATGGTATCCAGCAAGAAGCAAAGCTCTGGTTCTGTAATTCCTATCACCTTCTCCATTTCTAGTGTTATATTGATTCCCACATTATTTAAGATGCAAAGGTAGAATCCCCTCTGGGAAAATGCTGCCACTCTTCATAACATAACTACCTGATAAAACTTTCAAGAAGCCGTCAGGCTTACAACCTTAATACCCCACTGGGTTTGCAGAACAGTGTGAAAATACGGCCAACAAAGTGGTATAACAAAACAAGAATTTCTAACGATTCTGGTGTGAAGTTATAAATGTGATAGTTCAATATTAAAGTATGAAGTTTAAGCAGAAAGCTGTAACAAGAAGACATAATAAAAGTGTTATATATGACTTTGGAGCCTCTATTAATAGTTTATTATGGATGCCAAATTCTGAGCCAAAAGTACTATTGTGTTTTATAGACAAATCTCACTAAATGTTTTAGGCAGGAGTGGAGCAATGCTGCAAAGTAAGAATGCTTTTAAAAATAGAAGTGTCAATAGTTAAAGTGTAACCATTGTCTTCAATTTTATTTCATAAATCAATAACATACATGAAAATAGGAAGCTATGCAATATATTTTGTAAGACAAATTTGATTTTCTCTGTGCCAGAATTGATCAGGCACTATCAATATATGCATTTAGTGAAGACCTTCCCATTAATAAGATAGGAGATGGCAGTTGGTACTAACCTCCCGCTGCCTCCTTTGCTTATATTTGTCTTCATTTCCACCCAGTGACCTAATTAGAGTCCAATGGGCCCCAGTGCAAAATTATGACCTGGGCCTCCCTGTGTGCATATTGCCGCCCCCTTCCCCTGAGTGCGTTGGTCAGATGTACGGGCCCCGTGTAGCATTCTAAATCCTTTAAAGATTTACAATTTGATCCCTCTCCCCCTCATTAGGTGTAAATGCCCCCCCATCCTACTATATATGGGCTCATCCTGCTATATATGGTCTCCATCCTGTTACATATGGACCATCCTCTTATACATTGACCCATCTTGCTAAATATGATCTCCATCGGGCTATATATGGTCCTCCTTCTGATATATTTGGTTCACTTCCAAGAATATGGCCCTTATCCTGGTATTTATCTCCCCATCATGGAATATATGCTTCTCCTCAAGGATATGCTCCTCATCCTCGTATAAATGGTCCTCCTCCTCACACCACCATAGTTCTCCAAATATTATAATGCACCTACATAGTCCTCCATATAGTAAAATGTACTCCCATAGTCCTTTATGTGTTATAATGCATAACATAGTCCTCCAATTATTATAATGCATCCTCATGTTCCATATGATATAGTGCACCCCCATATATTATAATGCAGCCTCAATAGTCCTTCATAAATTATAACGCACTCCCAATAGTCCTCCATGCATAAGATAGCCCCCATAGTCCTCCAATTATTATGATGCACACCAATTATCCTCCATATATTACAATATAGCCACATTGTCCTATATGTATTATAATGCAGCCTCATACCCTCCATACAGTATATTACAGCCTCATATGTCTCCATATATTATAATGCAGCCACATATCTCTCCATATATTATACTGCAGCCACATATCCCTCCATATATTTTACTGCAACCTCATATCCCTCAATATATTTAATGCAGCCAAATATCAACATCAACTGACCACTATATAAGAATACCATAAATGTATTTTTTATTTTTATCTTGTAAGAAAAGCCAAAAGTGTCTGAGAAAAGAATCAAACATAACAGTAATGCAACCTTCTATGCATTGTCCTTGATATGATATGATCCTTTCATGGTTCAGAATAATTGTATTTATATTTGTATATATTGTTTGCCTTTTGTAATGGGTTTCACACTATTTTAAAGAAATTTAATAAAGTTTTCACCTTTTTAAATATCCCTCAAGTTGGTAGAGATCTTTCGTACACTTAAATAACTAAACTACCTCCTAATCATTTGACAAAGTTTTTTGTAAAAATAGCAGCCAAATATCCCTCAATATATTATAATGCAGCCTCATATCCCCCCATATATTATAATGCAGCTACATATTCCTCCACATATTATACTGCAGAGTCAGATCCCTCCATATAATATTATGCATCCTCATATCCCTCCATATAGTATAATGCAGCCTCATATCCCTCCATACATTATAATCCAGCCTCATATCCCTCCATGTATCATAATGCAGCCTCTTATCCCTTCATATATTATAATGTAGCCCCAATATAGTTTAATGCACCCCCATAGTCCTTGGGTTACTATGTACTCACTAATTAACAAAATAAATACTTACCTGTTCTTGGTTCCCTCGCTGCTCTGGTCTTTGTGCGACTGTGCTGCACTCTGCACAGCTCAGAACAGCGGCGCGCACTAGTGACTTCACCACACTCTGCTGTGCTGAGACATCATAGTGTAGGCACAGCAGGATCGCAGGCACATCGCTTTGTGCAATGACGGACGGGGAGAGGCGGGTGATGGGCAGGGCTAGATATATGTCCTTGGAGATGCACATCCATCTGAACAAGGCACTGAGGTCTGCAGGCCCCTGTACCCCTAGGTTTGGTCATGGACACGACCCCTGGGACCTCGTTTGCTTTGCCCCTGTTTCCACTTGCATGTGGAGCACAATTTTAAGCCCAAATAATGGTTCCAAAGACAAACGTGTTCTAAAGCATAGGCAGGGAAGGAGTGGTTTAGACATATCAACTTAGTAACCATGTTAGAAGTACTAGTAATGGATTAATCAGATGTGTAACTAGAGTCCAATGGGCCCCAGTGCAAAATTTAGACCTGAAGCACACATGTTGGACAGATGCATGGGTCCTTGTAGTGTTCTAATTATATAGTGTTTTATTTTTCCTATAAAAACATATGTGTTTCTCCACCCCCATTCCCCTTCATAATGAAGTAATGTCTCCTGTCCTGTACTAGCATCCCACATACTGAGCCCCTCCCTTATATATATATATGTCCCCCTTCCCAGATATTTGTCCCCCATCCTGGTATATATATCCTCTGCCCCGCCCCAGGGCCTTGGGGTACTAGGTCCCGGGCTTGCAGTTCACAGATTGGAGGGTTGTCACAGGCGGCCGGTGACCGGTTTCGGGCCATGGGGCCACTTTTTAAAAAGGTGGAATTTGTTTAATAAAAGAAAAATATCTCGTGACACCACCTATGGTTCCCGGTAAGATTACCCGTGCTGTTTGCAGACCTCCGGGGTGATGATGAGGCAGCCAGTTGGTAAGACTCCCCATAGGTGGAGTGTGGTCCCCGGGGCATTTGTGGTGAATAGGGATTTACACTGGGATGTAGCTCCTCCAGTGGCTCTGTCACAGTCTTAACAAGGAAACAAGTGTGTGACTCCTCAGGCGTAGGCAACTAAAGTACGGTACGTCACACAGTCTTGATTTCTGCACAGGTTTACTGGTAACACTTCAGACAAATACAGATGACAAAGTCTTTCGGGGTCTCGCTGTTCTGGGTTGTCACCAGGGGACCGGAACATCCTATTTGGGACCCTCGATAGTGTGCCTGCCGTTTCCTTTCTATTGTCCCTCACCACGCTCTCTCTCCTACTTCCCAGCAGCGCTCCCGTGCATAGAGCTCTCAGCCAGCTCCCACAGATCTTCTCTAGAGGGTTCCTCTCTAGGTCCTCTAGAACCTATATGGGACCTTTTGGGGATTACGGCGGGTGTCGGCCACGACTTCCTACAGAAGCTCGTGCCTCTGGTTTGGTGGCTTGGGGATGAACACCCGCACTGCTCTTAGAGCCGGTCCTCTATTCTGGGACTGAATCCCTCCGGTCGGTAGACATATGGGGTCCGGATTCGGGCGCACCACCACACCTGGTACTCCTAGGGTCCCTTTATCTCTCTCGATGGCTACTCCGCCGGCCTGTTCTCCTCGCTCCCCACAGGAGCTCTCCTCAGCTTCTCTCTAACCATCTTCCCGCTCTTCCATTAACTCACCTAGCTCTTCTCACCGGGACTGGGTCTCCCTGGCAACGTGTTCACCCACGTCCCGCCTGCACTAAGGTGTGTGGATGGGTAATTTGAGGGTCCCTTATGGGACATCCCAATCCCCTAGTCACAGGAGTACCACACTCTCTTTTATGGTTGCAGTACCCCTACGTGGCGTCCCGACCAGTGGGGCGCCACACCTCGATCCTGGCATATATGTCCTCCATCCTGTGCCTCTTTCTATTATATATGTTCTCCATCCTGGTATATATCTTCTCCATCTTTATATATTTTTGACCCTATCCTAGTATATATGTCTCCCATCCTCGTATATATGTCTTTCATCCTGGTATATGTCTCCATCCAGGTAAATACATCCCCATCCTGGTATATATGTCCCCCATCTTTATATATATTTGACCCTATCCTACTATTATATGTCTCCCATCCTCGTATATATGTCTTTCATCCTGGTATATGTCCCCATCCTGATATATATGTCTTGAATCCTAGTATATAAGTCCTCCATACTGATATATATGTACTCATCCTGGGCCACTTCCTGGTAAATATGTCTCTCATCCTAGGCCCAGTACATCTTGGTATATAGCTCCCCCATATGTTTCCCATTCACTTCAAACAATGTGGATACCCTAAAGAGGTTATATCATCTGTCTATCAGCGAGCTATACAACAGTCTCAAGACTCTTTATTTCTATCTCAGACTTGGAACCAGGATCAGCACTTACATACAATTTTAAAAAGGTTTTTCATCAGGACCCCTATGCTGGATATGTCATTCAGTTGGACTTCATTTCTGTATGACACACCAGCTTCTTTAGTTCTTCACGTATACATAATTTTGTCATGGTTTATACATTGACCTCTACTTTGAATTGGACATCACATTGGACGTCTATCTATTGGCTGGCCCTTCATTATTTCTGGACTTACGGGTGTTCTGTCATGATAACAATCACCAAATATCCCTATTATATGCGAGTTATGTTTTTTATATAAATAAATATATATAGATAGATATAGATGTATATATACTGTATATACACTGTACATTGAAAAAAAAAACAGGTGGCACCTCCAGAGTATAAAGCAAACAGTGGACTTTATTGGCCCATGTAGTGGTGAGCCCACCTTTGTCAAGCTTTATGGCCTTCTTAAGCCACCGAAATGTTGCCACCACATGGGCCATTAAGGTCCACTGTTTGCTTTATGTTCTGGAGGTGCTGACTGTTTTTTTCACTATGGTGTCTATAGTATAATTTTGCTCCAGCATGATTATTTTTGCACTCAAATTTTGCTTGTTAATGTGCGGTCCTTTTTCTTTCAGTTTATATATATATATTTGTATATTTTTCTTTGTCTATTTGCCGCTCATTATAACGATTGGTTGCCCTTTTATTTTCTTCTGCAAACTAGCTGTGCATTATAACCATGTCACTCCTTTACTTGCCTAGCACATGCATGTGAGTTGTCTCATGTATTCCGTATGGCATATACATTGACTTTTTATGTAACGCTACCACTAGGATAGCTACTATTGATGATTAGTGTGGTATTCAGGTTCGGATAAGTCTAACAGAATACTTTTTACTATTCTGATATTCCTCCCGATTAGTGAACATAATGCAAGTCAATAGGGAACTTGGATATTTGCCTGGGGAATTTTTTACAAAATACTATTTGTGTGTAAGATTCCCCAGACAGCTGGCACACACTATTTCTTGAAATACGTGCGATGCCTGGCTGGGCCGATCAGGTCGGTAGGAGATCACGGTGGCAGTGACCCAGCTCTGTGGCCCTGGGCATGCAGACAAAGGGGAATATATTTACAGGGATGAGTTTGTGACACCACCTGTGGTTATTCTGGTCAGGGTGACCAGCACTGCTGTGGGACTTCTGGGGCCGATTAAGTGGCATCCTGGATGGTATCACTCCCCACAGGTAGAGCAGGGCCCCAGGGACAGTGATGGGAAAGTCTTAGAGGGAAACAGTGGTGATAGTAGTCATGGTCACAGCTGGGAAGCGGGACGGAGAACGCGGGAAATGACTGGAGGACACCGGGGTTTGCAGTTTCTGTACCTTTTACTCGTAACCACGTAGTGCAGTCTGGGACACTGATGACCAGATCTAGGAGGATCCGAGCAGCCGGGGAGCAGTTAGATTCCAACTCGCCAGGTGTGTTTGAGGTCTGGCTGCTGCACTTCTCCAGTTCAGGGTCCCAGTGCTACTCTGCGGCCCTCTCTCTCCCTGCTTTGCTGTATGCCCATATGGCAGGCAGTACAAGCCCCTCGTGGACACTGCCGGATGGCTGGCAACTCCAGGCCCTCTCCACTGCTGTGCCGCTGGGTCTGAAGTGTGGCCAGGAATCGTGCCATCTCCCGTCATCCAGAAGTGGTCAGAGGGTCTTGCAGGTCCCAAATGACCCATGACTCTAGCGTCCTTCCTTTGCGCAGCCTGGAGTGAGCCTTTCAGCGGCTCCATGACACACTCCTCCAGGCCCTTAGGATACTCGGAACCGGGCTCTCTTGAGATTTCATCACAGGGATAACAGGGACTGAGACCCGGCTCCGTGACACTGGCAGTGTCATTAAAGGTTTGGTGTGGGTGTCTCTCTCTCTTAAGGATAGGGATCTGGCATTGAGGGTTCATTCTGGGCAGGGATAACTGTACCAGGGGATACTTGTTAATTTGTACATGACACCACCCGCAGGTTGTGGCTATAGATGGCCACCGCTGCTCGACAGTCCTCCTAGGGACCGATGGTTGGGAGGCAGCAACGTTCTTAAGCCCTCTACGGGTAGGGCTGACACCTTAAGTAGCCAAAGGTACCTGAGTGAGTTGATAGTTGTGTTTCTGGTGCTTTAAACGTGTTAAGAAAGTTCACAGACACAATGGGCTGCAGTCTTTAGTTCATTTACTCAGCAGTCTGTGTGCAGCAGCCCGCTGAGCACTGGGTTCTCAGAAGCATGGATCAAGCTACTCCCTGGTAGTAAGATGGTATGTAACCGACAACCCTTCTCTGTCCTTTCCAGGTCGTCGCACATGGTGCTTGCCTCGCCCGTCCTGCCTTGCACCTCACCACACAGAGGTCTGAGCCAGTGACTGTGGGCTTTTCCTAGGGGTTCCCCTGCAGTGTCTCACCTTAGCCCTATGGTTGCCACCTTTTCAGCAGATGTGTGCGGTTGTCAGCTGAGTCACCATGAAAGTGCCACAGCCTCCGGGTTGCTAGCTGACCCTGGTCTTCTCCACTAGTCTTTTGGGTTCCCGGTGCCCCTTGAGGCCTTGTCCCTCCTCTTGCCTGCGCCTGACAATGGATACGAGACCCACGGGTGGATTGCTCACTTCCTGTGCCTCTGGGAACCCCTCTTCTTCCTGGAGCCACTTGGGTGATGTTCTGCTCTAGGATTCGGCCACGGGGCGAGCTCCCACTTGCTCCAGTCCTTTGGACACTTCTCAGGTGTACATTCTCTAGCTTCCCTCCAACTCAACCTTGGTGTTCAATGGCCTCTCCTCAGCTGTTCTACCACCTCTCCACAGCTGGTCACTCTCTTCTTCTGTTCAACTGTCTCTTCTCTTGCGTTCCAGATGTTTCTCGCACTATTTATTCCCCTTGTCACGTGTCTCACATCATCTACGTGTGTTGTTCCTGACCTCACTCCTTCCCAAGTGCTCCCTCCAACTACTTCCTTCACCACCCAGTCCCTCTACAATGATTCCTAGTGCGTGGCCTGAGTGTCCCGGTACTGGTCTGTACCCCTCTTACCAGTGAATGGGATACTACACCCTAACAGGGGTGCAGTACCTCTGTGGTGACTGGATCCGCAGGGGCGCCACATTCCCTCCTCCTTAAACCCAGCCCGTCCTCTGGCTGCAAGAGAATAGGAAAGTGGTTCAAAGACAGGCAAAATTTTTGTAATGCTGTACAACAAAAACAATAACAATAAAAAGGCTTTTCATCCCTTTAACGGGAGGTACGATACTTTAACGTTGCACAATATATAAAAGTGGAAAAAGCATGCATAAATAACTATTTACAGTCCCGCCAAGTCCAGTGCGACCCCTTGTCGGGTATGCATCACACTGTCCTAGATGTTAAGCAGGTGAGTCCTGCACTTGGTGTCTCCCTTTGTCTTCGGGGGGACCCACCACAAGTAAACCCGCAGCACATACCATGGGCGTGGTGACAGGGATAAAGGGACCGATTTTTCGGCCACGCCAGTAGGTTTTGGTTCATTGCGGTCTTACTGACATGTTGGTTCTAAAACCAACAGGGAGCACACAGGGGTGCTAACTATTTACATTTTAAGTTCAGGCTACACTTAGTCCATAAACACTCAGTCCTTTGGCAAACATAATCAAAAATCTACATTCTACACATTATAAAACACACAATCTTCAGCAGTCATACATTATCTTTTACTTCATAAATGCTAAGCATACATTCACTTTGCAATCATTCATTAATTAACTAAACAGAAACTAACTGTAAGTCCTAACCAGGTAATCAACATTGAACTATTTACATAACTGCACCTCTGCTGACACTATAGCTGGAAATTGGCTTTCTCCATTTCCACGGCAGCACCTGCACCTCCTCATCATCTCCGCTCTCCTGGAGTCCTGCAGTGCTATTTGTGCTGGTGGTCGCAGCCTGGTTTCCTACAGCTGCAAGTGTCACTGGCTGGGGCTCCATCTGGGCAGCCGCTTCCCTGGGTCCCAGGGCAGGTCTTTCCACACCCAGATGTGTATGAGGGCAGTTAGGGAGTCTAGGGGCCCCACCAAGGTCTCATCAGCTACGGGGAAGTGTCGGTACCTTTTCTGTTGCTGGTTCCCTGACGCCGATCTCGTCCTTCTCCTTCGGGGATGGTGACTGTGGTCTCAACTGCAACCACCGCCGGCTCATGCGCTCCACTAGGTCGACCTTCCACGCCTTCACTGCCTCAACCTGGGCCTTGCGTAGCTGTTGACCCAGGCTCTCCACCTCACTCTGCAGGAACCCCGGGTCCAGGAGCGACAGCTTTCTGAGGCCTTCCTCCATCTCTCTGGGGACATCTTCGCACTCGATGATAACATCCGGGTCCTCTGTTGCCTTGTTGCTCCTCCGTGCACAACACTCCCAGTCTCCTGCTCCCTTCTCTGGGCGCTTCTTTCTCTGGGCGCTGTCGGCCACACCTCTGGATGGATTTATCTGGCTGACTGGCACGTCCTGTTGCACAAATGTTCCTTTGGTGGGCGAGCATGGTTTTTCTTTGTGACCCGGCCCACAAAGGGAGGCCGCACCACTCCCTCCTTGATAGTCATGGCACTTGTTCTTTTTTACCGGGCACAGTTCAAACTTCTGGAACACCGTTACTAAAGTGCACAAGGCCCGTTCCACCGGGCCAGTGGATTCTGTTCGTGATGCCAAATTAACACACCCTTCCAGACCCTTAGGATAATCAGAACTGGACTTTCTTGAAGCTCCAGCACAGGGATCACAGGGACCGAGACACGGCTCCGTGACCCTGGCAGTGTCATTAAAAGTTTGGTGTGGGTGGCTCTCTCTCTTAGGGATAGGGATCTGGCGTGGAGGGTTCTTTCTGGACAGGGATGACTGGACCTGGGGATACTTGTTAATTTGTTCATGATGCCACCCACAGGTTGCGGCTATAGATGGCCCCCACTGCTCGACAGTCTTCCTAGGGGCTGATAGTTGGGAGGAAGCAATGTTCTTAAGCCCTCTACGGGTAGGGCTGACCCCTAAGGTGGCCAAAGGTACCTGAGTGAGTTGGTAGTTGTGTTTCTGGTGCTTTAGACGCATTAAGAAAGTTCACAGACACAATGGGCTGCAGTCTTTAGTTCTTTTACACACAGTCTTTTATGCAGCAGCCCACTGAGCACTGGGTTCTCGGAGGCAGGGATCCAGCTACTCCCTGGTAGTAGGATGGTATGTAATCGACATCCCTTCTCTGTCCTTTCCAGGTCGTCTCACACAGCGCTTGCCTCGTCCTGCCTTGCCACACTGGCTCAGGTTCATAGGTACTATGCACTAGTAGAGGGAGAAATTTAAAAGACCAACTAGTGCATAGTACCTATGAACCTTCAACCCCTCAGGGCACGTGGCTAGACAACCGTGCCAAAGGTACCTTTCAATGTGGGAAGTGCATAGCATGTAAATATATTAATATTGCCAAAGAATTTACTAGCACCAACACTGGAAAAACGTACATCTTTCGGCACTTTGCAAATTGTAAGACCTCGGGGGTGGTCTATCGGTTCACCTGTCCCTGCAACGCCGAATATATTGGGAAAACCAAACGAGAATTCAGGAGACGCATAGGAGACCACCTAGGCGATGTAAGACATGGCAATGACACTCCCATCTCTAGGCATGTCCATCAAGAACATGGAGGGAATATGGAAGGTTGTTTATTCATGGCCCTTGAGGTCATAACACCACCAAAAAGAGGAGGGAACTGGGACAGATTAATTCTCCAGAAGGAGAGCCGCTGGATATATAGACTAAAGACAGTCACTCCTAACGGCCTCAATGAGACTCAGACATATGCCTGCTTCATTTAAACACGAATAAAAATCGTGGGGAGGCCCTTCTATAGGAGGATCTGCTGGTGGTCCTCTTAAAGAGGCATACTCTATTGAGGAACCGGGTCGATTTAACCAGTTACACCCCCTCTTAACCCAAAAGGGACCTTTGGGGGTAAACCAGTATTCCAGGAGACTAGATCCTGGATAATATCTGACATTTGGACTTCACACAACACAGTTAGTCCACTATGAGATCCTTTTTCTATGGAAAGAGATTTTGAGGTTTATCATCCCCTCACATATTTATACATAAAAATCCTAAGAAATTAGATTAATATAATCATACACTTAAGATATGCCATTAGTTTTCTCAATACATTCCATATAAGAGCATTAAAGATAGTTATGATATACGGTAATAAACTTAGCCGGATGCTGCTGCTTTTGAGCCATTTTGGCCACTCCTGTGCTGATGTCCCTAACTGAAACGAGCCTCTATCAGTAATAGGGATAAATAGCCCCTTATGTATTAACAGATACATTCACCCATGGGGGGCACTTACATTACCACTCCCAGGGACTTTTGTGCCCCATGAAGCTATATCTATTTAGGGCTCTTCCCTAGAATAAACCTATTTGCCCCAAATAATCCTTTGTTCCCCTTCCCCACACCTCCTACAGTAAGTCTCCTGCGGTGACTAATGTTGATTGTCACCATGGAGACCTCTGTGAAGCCGGGTTAGCTCCGGAGCTCTGTTTACAATCTGAGCTCCTAGCTCCCGAACACGCCCACAAAAATGACGTCACGCGCATGCGCAGTCGGCCGTGCGTTCCAGGTGGAACGCAAACAACACGACCGATCTGCTAATTACTTCCTGTAGGGAGGTGGCCGAGGGGAGGAGGGATCCAGGGGCAGGATAAGCCTCATATAAGCTCCCTAATGAGGCGGCATCTCATTGCTGTCCACACACAGGGAGACAGTGGCAATCCGGGACCAGTAGAGGGACAGATCCACAGGAGTGGTTTGGCTTAACTGCACCAGCAAGGTATTGGTATTTAACCCCTTACTACCACTACTCAGTTAATCACCACTATTCAGATTGAATGCCTTATATAATGAATAAGAGAATTTTCTCTCATTTTTAGGCTGAACAGTAACCTTACTGTCCTTTATTACCAAATAAGCATGACCTGTATACTGATGGCCTATTAGGCTGGCTTCACACTTGCAGATGCATCTGCAGCGTTTTGCAGATGCATCTGCAAGTATCAGCATGCAGACCGCGGCCGTGGTGTGAATGCTCTCATTCATTCCTATATGTGAGCCGTAAGCAGGCGTATGCCTGCTTACAGATCACACTCTCCCGCCCGCACTATGGACGCGAGATGTTGCGTCCAAGGTGCGGGACGGGAGTGTGTGATCTGTCAGCAGGCATACGCCTGCTTACGGCTCACATATAGGAATGAATGAGAGCATTCAGACCGCGGTGCGCCCTATTATAAACATAAGGGCCGCGGTCTGCATGCTGATACTTGCAGATGCATCTGCAAAACGCTGCAGATGCATCTGCAAGTGTGAAGGCAGCCTTAAAGCTTGCAGCTTGGACCAAGTGTAATATTGACCTGTGTGTGAACCTGTTATATAAATAGGTCAGTGATACACTTTTGTGTCTACTATTTTTGATAATTAATACCATTTAGGACTCTGTTCAATGTCTCTTTTCATTTTTTTTTTTAAAAAAAGGGAGGAAAACAAAGAGGCTGAATACTAAACAAACAAAACTACACCAGAAAGTTCTATATAAAGGGACTCTAAAACAGATGAAGGTATGTCCTTTCGCCACATAGCTATACTATGATAGACAACCCACATTTAATCCAACTAATATCCTCTCCTGTAATCTACTAAAGGAAGGACACCGTCTTGAGACAAGGGGTTAGGATGACTGAACTTTTTGAAGTACAGCTAACTGCCCACTCGTCACCCCTGGTATGTCTATAGTATGACCACTCAAAAAGTCACTTTTTAAGGGTGTTGTAAAAATAACATCTCACACAATAGTGAATATAGACGGGTGAAAGTAACCAGTACTATGAACCTTTATAACTGACAAAGGTCCCTCTTACTTTTATATACTTTCCAGGTCTTATAAGAAAACTTCTGATATAGAGAAAAACCAACATTCTGCCCTACTTTGACCTCCTAATCTTAGGATCCTGTATCTGGACCTGTTTGATGAACTGTAAACTAAAGGTTCACTTTGAATCAGTGTGAACCTTTGTGAACCCGATGTAGCATAATAATATTGCCCCTGACGAGCCTTTTTTAGGCGAAACGCGTCGGGCAAATCCTCTTTGCTAACAGATCATATCACTGGTCTGTATAACTTGAATTTGACCAATACCACCTGAGTGGTTTTTGGATTTTGGGGACTAGGTTGGACCTTGTAACAGGAGGACGACGGCTCTTTGACCAGTATTTGACCTTATGTAGGAACCTTTGTGACCACCCTCAGACGCACAGTGTGTCGGGAGGCCCTCAGGTGACCGCATCCAAACCCCTTTCTTGACCACATCGTGACGTCATCCAAACCTTAGACCTCGGTCTAGACACCACCTCGTGGGTAGTTTATGTAGTTTGTCATTGGGGGTGGGAAGTCTTTGTAAAACTGTTTGCACCATATCACCATTTGTCACTAAGTGCTTTTTAACTATTAAACTATAACAAGAGAAATAAAGTTATCCCCCCTTTCTTTACTATATTTAATACTGAATAACTTAATAACTCGTTTGTCGGTGAAAATATCGGTTGAGTCACCATGAAAGTGCCACAGCCTCCGGGTTGCTAACTGAGACTGGTCTTCTCCACTAGTCTTTTTGGGGTCTTGCGGCCTAGTCTCTGCACTTGCCTGCGCCTGACAATGGATGCGAGACCCACGGGTGGATTGCTCACTTCCTGTGCTTCTGGGACCCCCTCTTCCTCCTGGAGCCACTTGGGTTATGTTCTGCTTTAGGGTTCGGCTTCAGGACAAGCTCCCACTTGCTTCAGTCCTTTGGACACTTTTCAGGCGTACATTCTCTAGCTTCCCTCCAACTCGACCCTGGTGTTCAATGGCTTCTCCTCAGCTGTTCTACCACCTCTCCACAGCTGGTCACTCTCTTCTTCTGTTCAACTGTCTCTTCTCCTGCGTTCTAGATGTTTCTCGCACTATTTATACCCCTTGTCATGTGTCTCTATGTGTGTGTTCTTCCTGGCCTCACTCCTTCCCAAGTGCTCCCTCCAACTACTTCCTTCACCACCCAGCCTCACTACAATGGTTCCTTGTGCATAGCCTGAGTGTCCCGATACCATTCTGTTCCCCTCTTATCAGTGAGTGAGATACTACACCCTAACAGGGGTGCAGTACCTTTGTGGCGACTGGATCCGCAGGGGCGCCACATCACCTCTCCACGTCCTACCTTGTTGTCCTCCTTCCTAGACTCCTCGTCTAGACTGACTGACTTGTTCCTCCATCCCCACACTTTTCTACCACTATCCCCTCCTCCTTGCCAGAATCAGAGCAGCTCCCCTGAACTTGAGTTCAGAGCTCCCCCTTCTGGCATGGAGTCAAGAAAGGTGTATGTGTGTGTGGGGTACCTCGCGTGGGGTCTCCTTCTGCTACCAGGCATGACATTACCCCCTGGTGAAGAGGCAACATCACTGTGGAACCCGGACCCTTGGAGCGCCACATGCGTTCTTCCATCTTTAGGCACCAGGTAGGGTGACTATATACGTTGAATATGTGAAGTGTATAATCACATTTCAGTCCCAGTGTGGATGGTCTCTTCTCCTGCGTTCTAGATGTTTCTCGCACTATTTATACCCCTTGTCATGTGTCTCTATGTGTGTGTTCTTCCTGGCCTCACTCCTTCCCAAGTGCTCCCTCCAACTACTTCCTTCACCACCCAGCCCCACTACAATGGTTCCTTGTGCATAGCCTGAGTGTCCCGATACCATTCTGTTCCCCTCTTATCAGTGAGTGAGATACTACACCCTAACAGGGGTGCAGTACCTTTGTGGCGACTGGATCCGCAGGGGCGCCACATCACCTCTCCACGTCCTACCTTGTTGTCCTCCTTCCTAGACTCCTCGTCTAGACTGACTGACTTGTTCCTCCATCCCCACACTTTTCTACCACTAACCCCTCCTCCTTGCCAGAATCAGAGCAGCTCCCCTGAACTTGAGTTCAGAGCTCCCCCTTCTGGCATGGAGTCAAGAAAGGTGTATGTGTGTGTGGGGTACCTCGCGTGGGGTCTCCTTCTGCTACCAGGCATGACATTACCCCCTGGTGAAGAGGCAACATCACTGTGGAACCCGGACCCTTGGAGCGCCACATGCGTTCTTCCATCTTTAGGCACCAGGTAGGGTGACTATATACGTTGAATATGTGAAGTGTATAATCACATTTCAGTCCCAGTGTGGATGGTCACTTTAACTAGTTCCACTCTCTCACATTATTTTCGCAAAGTCTCTCTACCAGGGGTCTTCCATCTTCAAGATATAGGACCAAGGGATCTTGTTTGCGGCAAATCGAGTATTATTTATGTTCAACACAGTTTCCATTGCCATTGATATAGCCTTTGCGGCAACTGAATAGCTGCTCAGGGTAATTTCACACTAGCGTTTTTCTGCCCTCCGACAGAAGCCAGATGCTACCGGATCTGGTTTGTCCCCATTGACTTTCAATGGGGACTCTGGCACATGCGGTTGCATCTGGTTTCTGTTGGATGTAGCAGAAACCTTTTTTTTTTTTGCTGATCTGCAAAAGCTCAATATGTATGTTTTTTTGGGGGGCTGGCAAAAAAACGCTTCCAACCGGATTCGGTAGGATCCGGCATAAATTACAGGTATCAACTATAGTCACAGACAACATATGTGGAAAACAATGGACAGTATGCAGTGCAGATAACTATTCAGACAAGGCAAGAAACACAGATAAGATTCACGTAGTAAATATAATTTGAAATTAAAAACAGTTTTCAGACAGTGTCATTTTTAAGGCAAATGGTCTGTGTGACGTTCAAGTGATGTATGTGCACATTCTTCAATTCCAGAATGCTTTGTCATGATCAATGCATAATAAAATCCTGAAAAGGAATATTTCACCCGTGTAAATCATTAGCAGTAACAGAGATGTATTAATTATTAGCGCAGATTACATACTCTCATTTGCTTTTCATCACTCATTCTAAATACATTTAAATAATATGCTGTAAAAAGTAACATTTGCCAAAGTGTTTCATAGCGTTCACCATTTTATCTATTAAGAGGCTTCACAAAACATATTTTAATGCTAATAAAATTTTAGAGATGAATGGTGATTGGATAAGTGAACTTTAAACCATTAAAGGAGATCTGTCATCAGATTTTAAAAAACGTCATATATTATTAAATAGATTACTTACACCTGATAGTTCTGGTGCATTCACTTTGAAATCTAGAGAAATAAAAATAAAAAACAAAAGGCTCTCATGGTGTAACACTGTGTGCAACTAGTGAGGGTGAGTAGGAGGGCCGGTCACCCAGCGGCACAAATGTGTGAAGAGTGATGTATAATCCAATCGTATGAAAGTGTAGGGTTGGGTGGCACTAATGAGTGATCAACATGTCACACACTAAAAGTAATTGGATCAAGTGTAGAAAAAGTAGTGTGTATGAATGACAGTGATCAGAAACACATCCACCAATCACAGAGTGATTATCCAAAATATTCAAATTTTATTATAAAGACACAAAAAGCAGACAATCGTGCAGACAACATATGTAATATGCAAAAATTAAAACCATTTAAAAATGTGGTGGGTAAAGCACCATCACACAAGTGCTGTGTGCCCAATGTGATATTAAAATGACACCATAATCATTCAATTGCAGAAAGCAAAGAGAATGGAATAAATCATTCAATAATTCAATGCCCTGGTGACATGAGATGAGAACTCAGATGCCTCTAAATGAATGCCAGGCTCAGTGTTAGAAAAGAGCCTAATTAATATATTTTGTTAAACCCTAGATCAGCCCAGGGGATAAGAGAAGTACCTGGAAAGATGGCATAAGAAAAAAATTTCACGTGTATTAGTATGGAGCTGAGAACAGCCACCTGAAAATGAAACAATAGCAAATAACAAAGCAAATAGTCACCAAACAAAACGAGGGCAGATGAGGGCAGATGAGGGCACACAGCGGCAGGACCCGACGCGTATCGCCGCTCAATGTAACGGCTTCATCCTGGGGGAAGCTGTGAAGGACAAAGGAGTAAAAACTTATATACCTAGTGCAGATTAACAAGCAGCTGCACCTGCGTGTGTGCCTTGTGTAGTCCGCGTTCGCCGGACCGGAAGCGCTATGACGCTGTAGGAAGAGGCGGGCGGTTGCACTAGCTGTCAATCAGCGACTCGCGGCCGCGCAGTATGGAGCGACGTCCATTGCTGCGTGCCGACGCTCGTCGCCATAGTTACTAGTGGAAACAAAAAGCAAAAAGCAGGAGAAATACATTGAGAGGGAAGGAATAGATATATATAAACAAAGCCTCACAATTTTTATATATAATTGGTTCATATTTGATTCAATACCGGAAGAGCACAGTGAATGAGGGCTAAAGGGAGTGAGTGCAACCCTGTCGGTTAATAGTAACCATACAGGGAACACCTGACCGGCCGGTCAAACCCGAAGGTAGAATAGGGAATATAAGGAATATAGGCAATGTAACTGATATGACCTATGGTTCAGTGACAAATGGCCCTGTGTATAAAGGAAAACAGATGTATTTAGATGGGGATACCAGAGATTACAGAAAAAATGGAACATTTCATAAAGAAGATCCTGTAAAAGAAAAGAAAATGTTACATAATTGGTGAAATTTAGAAGCAAAGCCTCTAATGGAAATTAGCTGATACAGAAGAATGCAAAAAGAGTTTCCACATTATTTAATGTTTATGAATCTTCACATCTTCATGAATTTTCTTTCTTTCTTCTTTCTTTACTCTCTGTTTTTGCTCTCTTGTTCTTGTGATTTAAGAGCGGCCAAACTTGCAAGCCAAACGATAAGTCCATATTGTTGTTTTATTTTCCAAAAAGAGGAGCCCATGTTGAATCTGGGACCTTGTAGTCCAAATTAGCAGCAAAGATAGAGTACGGATGCCTTCACGCTCCTGTCAAGGAAAAGGATTGAAATTTATTTCTTATAATAGCCTGTAAATAACATTTCCTCATTCAATCCTTTAGGTGCTAGGCTCTGGAGTGAGTAAATCCACCTCGTCTCTTTTCTCAATAATTCATCCAAAATTGAGGATTTACGTATATTGTACGAGACCCTATCAACCACAAAAACACGAATTCCTCTTGGGGAGCAGTGATGATGAGACAAAAAGTGTCTAGCAACAGAACTGATGGACTTACCATTCTTCAGATGTGCTTCTGCACAGGTGATATCTGAGATGTGGTGCTGTATGCGCTTACGGAGTTCCTGTATCGTCTCTCCCACGTAGATTTTCGGACAGCTACAAAGTAATAAGTACACAACATTACGTGTTTTGCAATTAGCAAAATATTTTGTTGTAACCAAACCAGCTGGAGTGTGTGTGTTCAATTCTTGAGAAGAGACAATGAACTGACAGATGGAACAATCTCCACAAGGGTACGTTCCTATTATCCTAGAACCTCTATGGAGGGAGGTCGTTGGTCTGACAAAATGGCTAGCAGTCAGTGAGTCCTTTAAATTTCTAGCACGTCTTGCCACCAATTTTGGCTTTTGTCCAACTAAAGGTTCGATCTTGGGATCACTAATTAAGATAGACCAATGACGATTCAGTATCTGGTATATCTTCTGCCATTGATTATTGAATGTAGTGATGACATTCAAATGATCTGAACCCAGTTTCCGCTTAGGTGTCAAAAGTGACGTTCTATTTGTGGCAACGGTAGATCTAAAGGCACGGGAAATGACTCTGTTGGGATAGCCACGTTCATGTAAACGAGATGACAGTTTACCAGCCTCTTCTCGGAATGTACCTTCAAGTGAACAATTACGTTTTAAACGGTAAAATTGTCCCTTTGGTATGGCGTCACGCAAGTGCCTGGGGTGGAAACTCTGATAATGTAATAAATTGTTGGTAGCCGTATCCTTTCTATAAAGGGATGTAATGACCTTACCTTCGTTTTGTTGGATCTTAAGGTCAAGAAAGGATACTTCTTCACGGCCGAAATGGGAAGTGAGTACGATATTCCAACTGTTTGAATTGAGACATTCGATAAAGCCAAGACAGTCTTCCTGTGAGCCTGTCCAAAAAAACAAAATGTCATCAATATATCTGTACCACTTAAGGACATGGGTGCTAAATTCTGAGAGGGTGTAGACGAAAGTTTCCTCCCACCACCCCAAAAAGAGGTTCGCATAAGAAGGCGCACATTTAGCACCCATGGCAGTACCTGAGATTTGCCGGTAGAACTTCCTGTCGAAGGTAAAGTAGCTGTTGTCGAGGACCATTGATAATAGATCCAACACAAAGGAGTCGTGTAAACGACTTCCAGTGGAATCTCTGTCTAAGAAGAAAGAAACGGCATGAGTACCAAGATCATGTTTTATACACGTATACAGTCCTTCTACATCCATGGTTACCATCAGAATGTTAGTGTCCAAAGATACTTGTTCGAGTTCTTGTATCAAATGGGATGAGTCGCGTACATATGAGTCTAGTTTCAGCACCAAAGGTTGTAAATAAAAATCAATATACGTGCAAGGCCTCTCAAATAATCCTCCTATTCCCGCCACTATAGGTCGACCTGGTGGCTTGGTCAGTGATATATGGACCTTTGGTAACATATATAGTGTTGGTATGACTGGGTTTTTATTAGAGAGAAAATTCTTTTCTCTCTTATTAAGTATACCAAGCTCCAGACCATGGGAGATGAGAGCATCAAGTTTTTTCTTAAATACTGCTGTCGGATCTGACGGCAGTCGCAAATAACAGGAAGTATTGCTAAGTTGTCTATTAGCCTCTTCTAGATATAATTCAATTGGCCACAGGACCACATTACCCCCCTTGTCAGCCTCTTTAATCAAAAAATCTTTATTGGCTTTGAGTTTTTTCAAAGCTTTTCGTTCATCAAATGATAGATTATTTGTTTGGAAACTGTTAGTACTGAGACGTCTGATGTCTTGCATCATGACATCAAAAAACATCTGTACTGGTGGAAAGGCTGAGAAGGGGGGAGTGGCCTGTGACGGTGCTCGACCGGTGAAAGGTTTCTTCCAATTTTGCGACATACCTGTGGCATCCTGATCCGATAATAGATCCAAGAGATCTCTAAATGTAGCTTTGTCCAGTGCAGGTAAGGAATCCAATGTAGATGGTCGTTGATATAATAATTTGAACGTGACTTGCCTACAAAAAAGATAGACATCCTTTGTCAACTCAAATTTATCTAATGAGTGCATTGGAGAGAAGGACAACCCTTTTTGCAAAAGACCTCGTTCCATGTCAGAGAGAACATATGATGATAAATTGATGATTTGTAAGGCAGTACTCACATTATTGCTGCATGGTCCCAGATTCACCATTTTCGGCCCTGTCTGGCACCCTGGGGCAAGATTGGAGACCACTTCCCTGTTCGTGGGTTCCGGTGCCGTAACCCAGTCATACCAAGATGACAGTTTACCAGCCTCTTCTCGGAATGTACCTTCAAGTGAACAATTACGTTTTAAACGGTAAAATTGTCCCTTTGGTATGGCGTCACGCAAGTGCCTGGGGTGGAAACTCTGATAATGTAATAAATTGTTGGTAGCCGTATCCTTTCTATAAAGGGATGTAATGACCTTACCTTCGTTTTGTTGGATCTTAAGGTCAAGAAAGGATACTTCTTCACGGCCGAAATGGGAAGTGAGTACGATATTCCAACTGTTTGAATTGAGACATTCGATAAAGCCAAGACAGTCTTCCTGTGAGCCTGTCCAAAAAAACAAAATGTCATCAATATATCTGTACCACTTAAGGACATGGGTGCTAAATTCTGAGAGGGTGTAGACGAAAGTTTCCTCCCACCACCCCAAAAAGAGGTTCGCATAAGAAGGCGCACATTTAGCACCCATGGCAGTACCTGAGATTTGCCGGTAGAACTTCCTGTCGAAGGTAAAGTAGCTGTTGTCGAGGACCATTGATAATAGATCCAACACAAAGGAGTCGTGTAAACGACTTCCAGTGGAATCTCTGTCTAAGAAGAAAGAAACGGCATGAGTACCAAGATCATGTTTTATACACGTATACAGTCCTTCTACATCCATGGTTACCATCAGAATGTTAGTGTCCAAAGATACTTGTTCGAGTTCTTGTATCAAATGGGATGAGTCGCGTACATATGAGTCTAGTTTCAGCACCAAAGGTTGTAAATAAAAATCAATATACGTGCAAGGCCTCTCAAATAATCCTCCTATTCCCGCCACTATAGGTCGACCTGGTGGCTTGGTCAGTGATTTATGGACCTTTGGTAACATATATAGTGTTGGTATGACTGGGTTTTTATTAGAGAGAAAATTCTTTTCTCTCTTATTAAGTATACCAAGCTCCAGACCATGGGAGATGAGAGCATCAAGTTTTTTCTTAAATACTGCTGTCGGATCTGACGGCAGTCGCAAATAACAGGAAGTATTTCTAAGTTGTCTATTAGCCTCTTCTAGATATAATTCAATTGGCCACAGGACCACATTACCCCCCTTGTCAGCCTCTTTAATCAAAAAATCTTTATTGGCTTTGAGTTTTTTCAAAGCTTTTCGTTCATCAAATGATAGATTATTTGTTTGGAAACTGTTAGTACTGAGACGTCTGATGTCTTGCATCATGACATCAAAAAACATCTGTACTGGTGGAAAGGCTGAGAAGGGGGGAGTGGCCTGTGACGGTGCTCGACCGGTGAAAGGTTTCTTCCAATTTTGCGACATACCTGTGGCATCCTGATCCGATAATAGATCCAAGAGATCTCTAAATGTAGCTTTGTCCAGTGCAGGTAAGGAATCCAATGTAGATGGTCGTTGATATAATAATTTGAACGTGACTTGCCTACAAAAAAGATAGACATCCTTTGTCAACTCAAATTTATCTAATGAGTGCATTGGAGAGAAGGACAACCCTTTTTGCAAAAGACCTCGTTCCATGTCAGAGAGAACATATGATGATAAATTGATGATTTGTAAGGCAGTACTCACATTATTGCTGCATGGTCCCAGATTCACCATTTTCGGCCCTGTCTGGCACCCTGGGGCAAGATTGGAGACCACTTCCCTGTTCGTGGGTTCCGGTGCCGTAAGTTTGGAGGACTTGCGTCTGCCCCGTCTGGTGGGACGTCTAGGTCGGACTCCTCTGATAAAAAACCGTCTGTTGAAGTAGATGGATCAGAGGTAGCAGACGTAGAATCCCTTCTCCCTTCTGATGGTTTATCCGAACCGGGTGGTTTATCCGGTCTTGCTGGTTTCCGGTCTCTAGGTCTGTTCGGTCGATTAGGTCTGTTAGATCGAAAAGGACGGGGATTGTCCCGGTGTGTCCACTTATAGACCTTTTTTCTTTCTAAGTCTTTTTTATCCCTAGTTATTTTCTGTTGTTTGCCTCTAATTATGTCATCTTCAAACTTGTCAATGATGTCTTTTAGTTTGATTCTAAAAGGGGCAACTTGTTTAACAGAGTCAAATGCCACAGGTATGTCGCAAAATTGGAAGAAACCTTTCACCGGTCGAGCACCGTCACAGGCCACTCCCCCCTTCTCAGCCTTTCCACCAGTACAGATGTTTTTTGATGTCATGATGCAAGACATCAGACGTCTCAGTACTAACAGTTTCCAAACAAATAATCTATCATTTGATGAACGAAAAGCTTTGAAAAAACTCAAAGCCAATAAAGATTTTTTGATTAAAGAGGCTGACAAGGGGGGTAATGTGGTCCTGTGGCCAATTGAATTATATCTAGAAGAGGCTAATAGACAACTTAGCAATACTTCCTGTTATTTGCGACTGCCGTCAGATCCGACAGCAGTATTTAAGAAAAAACTTGATGCTCTCATCTCCCATGGTCTGGAGCTTGGTATACTTAATAAGAGAGAAAAGAATTTTCTCTCTAATAAAAACCCAGTCATACCAACACTATATATGTTACCAAAGGTCCATAAATCACTGACCAAGCCACCAGGTCGACCTATAGTGGCGGGAATAGGAGGATTATTTGAGAGGCCTTGCACGTATATTGATTTTTATTTACAACCTTTGGTGCTGAAACTAGACTCATATGTACGCGACTCATCCCATTTGATACAAGAACTCGAACAAGTATCTTTGGACACTAACATTCTGATGGTAACCATGGATGTAGAAGGACTGTATACGTGTATAAAACATGATCTTGGTACTCATGCCGTTTCTTTCTTCTTAGACAGAGATTCCACTGGAAGTCGTTTACACGACTCCTTTGTGTTGGATCTATTATCAATGGTCCTCGACAACAGCTACTTTACCTTCGACAGGAAGTTCTACCGGCAAATCTCAGGTACTGCCATGGGTGCTAAATGTGCGCCTTCTTATGCGAACCTCTTTTTGGGGTGGTGGGAGGAAACTTTCGTCTACACCCTCTCAGAATTTAGCACCCATGTCCTTAAGTGGTACAGATATATTGATGACATTTTGTTTTTTTGGACAGGCTCACAGGAAGACTGTCTTGGCTTTATCGAATGTCTCAATTCAAACAGTTGGAATATCGTACTCACTTCCCATTTCGGCCGTGAAGAAGTATCCTTTCTTGACCTTAAGATCCAACAAAACGAAGGTAAGGTCATTACATCCCTTTATAGAAAGGATACGGCTACCAACAATTTATTACATTATCAGAGTTTCCACCCCAGGCACTTGCGTGACGCCATACCAAAGGGACAATTTTACCGTTTAAAACGTAATTGTTCACTTGAAGGTACATTCCGAGAAGAGGCTGGTAAACTGTCATCTTGGTATGACTGGGTTACGGCACCGGAACCCACGAACAGGGAAGTGGTCTCCAATCTTGCCCCAGGGTGCCAGACAGGGCCGAAAATGGTGAATCTGGGACCATGCAGCAATAATGTGAGTACTGCCTTACAAATCATCAATTTATCATCATATGTTCTCTCTGACATGGAACGAGGTCTTTTGCAAAAAGGGTTGTCCTTCTCTCCAATGCACTCATTAGATAAATTTGAGTTGACAAAGGATGTCTATCTTTTTTGTAGGCAAGTCACGTTCAAATTATTATATCAACGACCATCTACATTGGATTCCTTACCTGCACTGGACAAAGCTACATTTAGAGATCTCTTGGATCTATTATCGGATCAGGATGCCACAGGTATGTCGCAAAATTGGAAGAAACCTTTCACCGGTCGAGCACCGTCACAGGCCACTCCCCCCTTCTCAGCCTTTCCACCAGTACAGATGTTTTTTGATGTCATGATGCAAGACATCAGACGTCTCAGTACTAACAGTTTCCAAACAAATAATCTATCATTTGATGAACGAAAAGCTTTGAAAAAACTCAAAGCCAATAAAGATTTTTTGATTAAAGAGGCTGACAAGGGGGGTAATGTGGTCCTGTGGCCAATTGAATTATATCTAGAAGAGGCTAATAGACAACTTAGCAATACTTCCTGTTATTTGCGACTGCCGTCAGATCCGACAGCAGTATTTAAGAAAAAACTTGATGCTCTCATCTCCCATGGTCTGGAGCTTGGTATACTTAATAAGAGAGAAAAGAATTTTCTCTCTAATAAAAACCCAGTCATACCAACACTATATATGTTACCAAAGGTCCATATATCACTGACCAAGCCACCAGGTCGACCTATAGTGGCGGGAATAGGAGGATTATTTGAGAGGCCTTGCACGTATATTGATTTTTATTTACAACCTTTGGTGCTGAAACTAGACTCATATGTACGCGACTCATCCCATTTGATACAAGAACTCGAACAAGTATCTTTGGACACTAACATTCTGATGGTAACCATGGATGTAGAAGGACTGTATACGTGTATAAAACATGATCTTGGTACTCATGCCGTTTCTTTCTTCTTAGACAGAGATTCCACTGGAAGTCGTTTACACGACTCCTTTGTGTTGGATCTATTATCAATGGTCCTCGACAACAGCTACTTTACCTTCGACAGGAAGTTCTACCGGCAAATCTCAGGTACTGCCATGGGTGCTAAATGTGCGCCTTCTTATGCGAACCTCTTTTTGGGGTGGTGGGAGGAAACTTTCGTCTACACCCTCTCAGAATTTAGCACCCATGTCCTTAAGTGGTACAGATATATTGATGACATTTTGTTTTTTTGGACAGGCTCACAGGAAGACTGTCTTGGCTTTATCGAATGTCTCAATTCAAACAGTTGGAATATCGTACTCACTTCCCATTTCGGCCGTGAAGAAGTATCCTTTCTTGACCTTAAGATCCAACAAAACGAAGGTAAGGTCATTACATCCCTTTATAGAAAGGATACGGCTACCAACAATTTATTACATTATCAGAGTTTCCACCCCAGGCACTTGCGTGACGCCATACCAAAGGGACAATTTTACCGTTTAAAACGTAATTGTTCACTTGAAGGTACATTCCGAGAAGAGGCTGGTAAACTGTCATCTCGTTTACATGAACGTGGCTATCCCAACAGAGTCATTTCCCGTGCCTTTAGATCTACCGTTGCCACAAATAGAACGTCACTTTTGACACCTAAGCGGAAACTGGGTTCAGATCATTTGAATGTCATCACTACATTCAATAATCAATGGCAGAAGATATACCAGATACTGAATCGTCATTGGTCTATCTTAATTAGTGATCCCAAGATCGAACCTTTAGTTGGACAAAAGCCAAAATTGGTGGCAAGACGTGCTAGAAATTTAAAGGACTCACTGACTGCTAGCCATTTTGTCAGACCAACGACCTCCCTCCATAGAGGTTCTAGGATAATAGGAACGTACCCTTGTGGAGATTGTTCCATCTGTCAGTTCATTGTCTCTTCTCAAGAATTGAACACACACACTCCAGCTGGTTTGGTTACAACAAAATATTTTGCTAATTGCAAAACACGTAATGTTGTGTACTTATTACTTTGTAGCTGTCCGAAAATCTACGTGGGAGAGACGATACAGGAACTCCGTAAGCGCATACAGCACCACATCTCAGATATCACCTGTGCAGAAGCACATCTGAAGAATGGTAAGTCCATCAGTTCTGTTGCTAGACACTTTTTGTCTCATCATCACTGCTCCCCAAGAGGAATTCGTGTTTTTGTGGTTGATAGGGTCTCGTACAATATACGTAAATCCTCAATTTTGGATGAATTATTGAGAAAAGAGACGAGGTGGATTTACTCACTCCAGAGCCTAGCACCTAAAGGATTGAATGAGGAAATGTTATTTACAGGCTATTATAAGAAATAAATTTCAATCCTTTTCCTTGACAGGAGCGTGAAGGCATCCGTACTCTATCTTTGCTGCTAATTTGGACTACAAGGTCCCAGATTCAACATGGGCTCCTCTTTTTGGAAAATAAAACAACAATATGGACTTATCGTTTGGCTTGCAAGTTTGGCCGCTCTTAAATCACAAGAACAAGAGAGCAAAAACAGAGAGTAAAGAAAGAAGAAAGAAAGAAAATTCATGAAGATGTGAAGATTCATAAACATTAAATAATGTGGAAACTCTTTTTGCATTCTTCTGTATCAGCTAATTTCCATTAGAGGCTTTGCTTCTAAATTTCACCAATTATGTAACATTTTCTTTTCTTTTACAGGATCTTCTTTATGAAATGTTCCATTTTTTCTGTAATCTCTGGTATCCCCATCTAAATACATCTGTTTTCCTTTATACACAGGGCCATTTGTCACTGAACCATAGGTCATATCAGTTACATTGCCTATATTCCTTATATTCCCTATTCTACCTTCGGGTTTGACCGGCCGGTCAGGTGTTCCCTGTATGGTTACTATTAACCGACAGGGTTGCACTCACTCCCTTTAGCCCTCATTCACTGTGCTCTTCCGGTATTGAATCAAATATGAACCAATTATATATAAAAATTGTGAGGCTTTGTTTATATATATCTATTCCTTCCCTCTCAATGTATTTCTCCTGCTTTTTGCTTTTTGTTTCCACTAGTAACTATGGCGACGAGCGTCGGCACGCAGCAATGGACGTCGCTCCATACTGCGCGGCCGCGAGTCGCTGATTGACAGCTAGTGCAACCGCCCGCCTCTTCCTACAGCGTCATAGCGCTTCCGGTCCGGCGAACGCGGACTACACAAGGCACACACGCAGGTGCAGCTGCTTGTTAATCTGCACTAGGTATATAAGTTTTTACTCCTTTGTCCTTCACAGCTTCCCCCAGGATGAAGCCGTTACATTGAGCGGCGATACGCGTCGGGTCCTGCCGCTGTGTGCCCTCATCTGCCCTCATCTGCCCTCGTTTTGTTTGGTGACTATTTGCTTTGTTATTTGCTATTGTTTCATTTTCAGGTGGCTGTTCTCAGCTCCATACTAATACACGTGAAATTTTTTTCTTATGCCATCTTTCCAGGTACTTCTCTTATCCCCTGGGCTGATCTAGGGTTTAACAAAATATATTAATTAGGCTCTTTTCTAACACTGAGCCTGGCATTCATTTAGAGGCATCTGAGTTCTCATCTCATGTCACCAGGGCATTGAATTATTGAATGATTTATTCCATTTCTCTTTGCTTTCTGCAATTGAATGATTATGGTGTCATTTTAATATCACATTGGGCACACAGCACTTGTGTGATGGTGCTTTACCCACCACATTTTTAAATGGTTTTAATTTTTGCATATTACATATGTTGTCTGCACGATTGTCTGCTTTTTGTGTCTTTATAATAAAATTTGAATATTTTGGATAATCACTCTGTGATTGGTGGATGTGTTTCTGATCACTGTCATTCATACACACTACTTTTTCTACACTTGGTATAATCCAATCGTGGCTGCTGCTCCGGCCACTATACTCACATCAAATGAGCGGGCACAGACTGCTCCTGCTGGGGACAACATGGCGGGGTAAACAGAGCAGAGACTGCCTTTCCACTCTGCGTTGCGGAAGTGGGCGCATACGTGACGTCGCACTGATGGACAGCTGGCTCCCCATTACCTGATTGGGGGAGCCGGCTGTTAATCAGTATGATGTCGGCTATGTGCCTGTCAACAAAGGGGGGAAGCCGCCCCTCTGAAGATGTGACATCAGCAGAATCAGCTTAATTGCTGACCGAAGCAATCTCAGACCACTTCGTGTCGGCAGTGACCGGTGGTATAATCTTGATATTAAAATAAATGTTTGATGAGTCCAGCTAATTGGTGAGAAAGCTGATGAGTTTATGTTAGTACAACCTTCAACCACCCAAGGTTGACTGACAGAAGCGCCGTGTAGTGAGGAGTATGAGAATACAGCAGCTCTGAGAAGGGATCAATCAAGCTAGCTTAGGTAGAAAATGGAAGTGAGATCCAGCATCCAAGTACTAGGACGAAAGGATTTATGAATTAAAATCCATATTTATTGATGACATTGACATGTACTAACATCTAACGCACTTCGGGTGTTGCATGCCCTTCCTTTTATATATATATACAAATTAAAGCACTTCCATCAATATAATAATGTAAATGTTCCTCTGGACTACAGTCAAAGGGTCTGGTAACTAAAAGGTTCTTTCTAAATATCTATCCTAATTCTCTAACTGCTTTTGTAATTATCTTTATTTTACATTTCCCTAGTTAGCTAATCACTATATGTGTTCTTTTTACTGCACTTCCGGTAATGTTTTGTTTCAGAGGAGTCTGAAACATAATGTCTCAGGAAGCGGGGGCTGAACTTACTCCCTGAAGTGTCTGTTTCACTTCCTCAAATAGGAAATCATCAGGGAGTGGTGCTGCAATTACTTATTAAAGGGATCCTGTCACCTCCAAAACGCCTCCTAAGCTTGCAAAACATGTCCCTGCAGCATCCTATCACTAATCCCACACTCCTTTTGTCTCCTTAAAGCATCCTGTGAAAGTGCATAAAAACGTTTTAGTACTTACTCATTAGTGATTATAATTAGCAGGGGCTATATTCTTTAGTCACCAGGGGCGGGCTGTTTTGCAGCCTGAATGGTCCAGCCCTCTTTCTCTGTGCTGCTGTGATGTGCAGCTGAAGGCAGGCCAAATGATTTGCATTCTGTGAGTGATAGAGAGGTGGGATGGTAAAGCCTACACAAGCTGAGCAAACAGACAGAGAGAGGGTGGATCCTGGAGCCTGCAAAACAGCCCTCCCTGGTGACTAAAGAATATAGCCCCTGCTGATTATAATCCCTAATGAGTAAGTAATAAAACGTTTTTATGCACTTTCACAGGATGCTTTTAGGAGACAAAAGAAGTGTGAGATTAGTGATGGGATGCTGCAGGGACATGTTTTGCTAGCTTAGGAGGAATTCTGGAGGTGACAGGATCCCTTTAACTTATTGCATAGCCGCCCCCTCTGAAGAGGTCTTTGATCCATAATGATAGAGGATGTGGGTGATGTGAGTGCAGTGCTGGCTCTCTGCTTATATCTGCACAGCAGACGAAGCTTCTTTGAAACAAGATGTTGGAATGGAATAGAGACAGAAGCAGTGAGTGACACCAGCGCCACCTCCTGGCGAGGATTCATTTGCGGATGGTGCTAGAAGCTGTGGGGCGACACAGGTGCCACTCACTACTTCTATCTCCACTCCCTGACAACGCCTTCTTTCACAGAAGCTACAGCTTAAACGCTACAGATAAAAATTACTTTCATCCTATTTTCTGTTATCTAAACGTAGGGTGTTTCCTATAGTTGTAATGCATCTTATAGCATGAAAAATCTGGATACTTTATGTATAAAATCTTATTTGCAAAACCTATTTTTCCTGTCATTCAATTGGATCATTTTACTGTTTGCAGGCCACTATTCACTTTAGTAGGGGCTAAGCTAAGTAAGGTATACAGCTATATGGCTTGACTGTGATCTCAATTTACACAAAGCCACTACCAAAGCAGAAAAGAGCTTATCATTGGGGGCACTGGATGTCGGACCTCCACCGATCTGATAGTGATGACCTATCCTAAGCAAGGGTAATCAACATAGTAAATCAGATGAAGAATAACATATGTATTAGGATTACATGTCAGGAAAAAAATAGTTTATATACAAGTTGATTATGGATTTCTCTATTTTCATAAACTGTAATTCAATAACTCCCAACCATCTTGGATTCAGCAGCACTGTTCCAACTTCCTCCGGCTCTCTTCGCTGGCCCCTTAGACTCTCCTTCCTGGGGTCGGGGCCGGCATCTCTGTGCATGCACATGAATTAAATAAAAAAAAACTCTAGTTTAATCTCCCCAAGGCTCAACCCACAACCTTCAAGTTAACAGGCAGCAGCTCTTGCTATGAACCACAGCCTGTATTGTGGAAGGCAGGAGAATCTAGTATATGTGAGCTGTATTGCAAGCAGGGATCGAAGAAGCAGATTATATTGGTACACAAAGATACTGTATTTTTCACTTTATAAGACGCACCGGATTATAAAACACACCCCATCCTCTATATATAACCCCCTATCCTGTATATATGCCCCCATCCTGTATATATGGTCCTTCATCCTGTATATATGCCCCTTCATCCTGTATATATGGTCCCCCAACCTGTATATATGTCCACTCATCCTGTATATATGGTCCCCCATCCTTTGTACATGGCCCCCATTCCCGACAAACCTCCCATGGCTTACCCAGAGGGGGAAGTCTGTGATCATGTAGTGGGGGTGCTGGAGGCAGGTTTCAGAGGCTGAGGGCACAGCTGCAGGACTGGAGCTGTGGGTGATTAGCGGCGGTGTCGTGCAGTGGCCACCACCATGTCCTGTGTGCCTGGCTGCATTCATTCAGTGTGCAGCTGGATGCTGTGGATCTCCATTCGTGGCCATTTTGTAGAAGTCTCAACTAGGGATGGGCGAATCTACGCGCTACTATTCGGGACTCACCCGAATAGTAGCGGACTCGGGGGACTCGCTACTCGCCGAGTTTCCTTAGGAATTACTCGGGTGTAGCGAGTCTCTGTACTTTTGCAGTGTATCTATACAGATACACTACAAAAGTACCCTAAAAGTTAATCTAAGGGGTTAAAAACAATAAACATTCATACTCACCTTCTGTGGGGCCTGTACCTTATGTACCGGGACCGGTACCGAAGACCTCCGGACGTCACAAGACCTCTGATCACCGGGAGAAGATGGGCTGAAGGACCTGTGAGATTTCAGCCAATCAGCAAGCGGCAGAGCGGTCACATGGGTTTGTCACGTGGCCACACTGCCAGCCAATCAGATTGGCCAGATCGCTCGTTGGCTGGCAGTGCGGCCACGTGACAAACCCATGAGACCACTAGCCACATGCTGATTGGCTGAAATCTCACAGGTCCTTCAGCCCATCTTCTCCCGGTGATCTGAGGTCTTGTGACGTCCAGAGGTCTTCGGTACCGGTCCCGGTACATAAGGTACAGGCCCCACAGAAGGTGAGTATGAATGTTTATTGTTTTTAACCCCTTAGATTAACTTTTAGGGTACTTTTGTAGTGTATCTGTACAGATACACTGCAAAAGTACAGGTTACAATTCGGACTCGCTGGACTCGCAACGAGTACCGAGTCTCGGACCTGGACTCGTTAGAGTCCAGCGATTCCGAGTATTTCAGGATTCGCCCATCCCTAGTCTCAACCTTTAGCATCCTGCTGCACACTGTTAGTAAATGCAGCCAGGCACACAGGACATGGGGGCGCTCGCCGCTAATTCCCCACAGCACTGGTGCCGCTGTGCCCTCAGCCTCCAAAACCTGCCTCCGGTACCCCTGCTCCATGAATGCAGTTCCCCCCCACCCACCTCGGTAATATTTATTTATTTTTTTTTTAATAAAGTGCGTCAGAGTTAAGAGGTTCGGAGGGACTTATCTTATTCAGCATTCCTCTCCTGGCACAGTCTCTGCCACCTGGCTGTGTGTCTGCCGCCTCCTCTTCTGTGATGCAAGCACCAGAGCCTGCCCTGCATACAGCATAACATTCCCTGAATGCAGCATACACGCGGCATTCAGTGGTGCTTTCACTTTGGAAAGCACCAGGGGGAGTGACAGGTTCTCTTTAAAGCCACATACACAACCTTGAAGCTATATTAAAGGTTCTGACTCCACAGGCAGATTATACTGGTACATATAGATACATCTGTAAACAGCAGTGTATTTCTATGTCCCTGTATTCTAGAGGGAGAATAAAAGAAAGATTTTTTTCTTCCTATAAAATAAGTAAAAAAAATAGTTAAAAAAACTACAACAATGACATATTTGATGCACTTTTTTAAGAAATAATGAATGAAATTTATAGATATCACAACTCAGCAATTAAAATTGACATATTTGGTGTCCCTATGATCTTAACGATCCGCACAATACAGCAATCAGATTAGTTATGGTGATTGATAAAAGGCATAAAAAAATGTCAGGATCATTTTCTATATTACCGTAAATGTTTTATAAAATGTAATGCTGAGGGCGTGTTTACATGTAGCATAAATGTAGTGCTTTTTCTACTGCTTTTTTCTGCATGACTTTTGAAGGCATCCGCATCACATCATGTAATTACAATCTTCTCAGATTGATGCTTGTTTGTTGCATTACTTTTATGCATTTTCACCTTATTTGATGCATTTTTATGCAGATGTGATTCTGGGGTTTTAATGATTTTTTAAAATACGGAAAAGCTTTGATTCTGAGTCTAAAAAAAACAACGTAAAAGAACTGTAGTTACTTTTTAAGGTGCAGAATCAAAGTGTTTCTGTACTGTAAAAACCACATTAAAAATGCGACTTCACATGTCCTCCAAAAAGACTGTTATTGTGTAGTTTGATGCAGAAAACAAAAAAATACCGTATTTATGCAATGTGAGAACACGGCCTTACAGACACAAAAAAACAGATGTCATAGTAAAGCGTTCATCAAGATGAGAAACTTCTGGATGCTACAACTATGAATGAATGAACAAAAATTAAATCCACAGATCGCAACTAGAGATGATTATGATGCACAGATGACATCGCACCAGCTCTGGCAAATCAAAAGCCGCAGTGTGGACTTGGAAACGTAAGAGATTCACGGGTCTCCTGTAAAGCCATTCGGTGACAGTGGCTGGAGTCAGTCGGCTCATCTTTATTCCCAACCGTCCTAGATACAGTCCAGGATTTGGGTCTACGCCCTGCAGTCTCAGGTATCTGCTGAATGTCCCTCACTTCCACCGCTTCTCTGATATCTATTCCTGCCAAGGTAAAAGAAATGTATTTATTTATTATTATAGCGCCATTTATCCCATGGTGCTTTACGTGTAAAAAGGGCATACATAGACAAGTACAATATTCATTGACAATACAAGGCACACACAGGTACAGGAGAAGAGAGGACCCTGCCCGCGATTGCTCACAGTGTACAAGGGATAGATGAAGATTCAGTAGGTAAGGAGAGAGGACCCTACCCATAAGGGCTCACAGTCTACAAGGGATGGGTGAGGATACAGTAGGTGAGGAGAGAGGACCCTGCCCACAAGGCTCACAGTCTACAAGGGATGGGTGAGGATTCTGTAGGTAAGGAGAGAGGACCCTACCCATAAGGGCTCACAGTCTACAAGGGATGGGTGAGGATACAGTAGGTAAGGAGAGAGGACTCTACCCACAAGGGCTCACAGTCTACAAGGGATGGGTGAGAATACAGTAGGTAAGGAGAGAGGACCCTGCCCGCGAGGGCTCACAGTCTACAAGGGATGAGTGTGGATACAGTTGGTGAGGAGAGAGGACCCTGCTCGCAATGGCTCACAGTCTACAAGGGAGGGATGGGTGTGGATACAGTAGGTGAGGGTAGGTGGTGGTTTAGTGGGCTGAGGTTCACTGCAGGTTGCAGGTTGTCGAGACGAGATTGGTCTTCCAGTTTCTTTTGATGTTTACCACGGTAGGAGAGATTCTGATGTTTTGGTCTCAGAGTTCCAAAGTATTGCAGATGCACAGGAGAAATCTGGTAAGTGGAAGTGGGAAGAAGAGATAAGAGGGTAACAATACAGAAGGAGATCTTGTGAGGGTCACAGGTTATGTGTAGGTCAATACCGAGAGACCATGTCACAGATGTATGGAGGAGACAGATTGTGCATAGCTTTGTATGTCATAGTTAGGGAAATGGTAAATATGAGTGGCTTGGGGTGTGGCTGTGAGTATGATTACAATTTTCCACAGCACTGCTACGTTCACCATATAATTTGTCACTCTTTCTGTTCTTCAAAAGTTTGGAGGTGTGTATATTACAGTCATGTATAAGATGCTGTCTGGGGGCACGTACAGATCAACCCTCCCAATCCATTATTTCAAACTTTACATTCACAAAAATTGTACTCAAACTTTAGTGCAGAATATATAAACACTGATCAGTAGAGATTACAGCTGGAGAGATTTCTCCTTGGCAGTTTATAGGCTGCAGGAATTTTGATTTATGAATATTAATTTGAGCAAGGTACATTAATAAAGTTTATTTATTTCTCCCTCCCCAGCTTCAATAAGTGATTACTTTGTGTCTGGAACAATTGATTATGTTTTACGTAACTCTCAGTCAGTGTGTCGTCTGGATTCAATGATTTGTAGATTCCTCCAGCAGTTCTAGCACACACCTGACATTTAAGCATGAGCATCAGTTTTATTAGCTCTTACAAGGTTGTGAACAAATAAAATGCTATGCAGAACACAATAGATGAAAAGGTAGGAAAGTGGGGCAATACATTACTAAATCATAAGAAATATAGTATTACAAAGCTGTATGTATTATGAAAACAGGTGACATCATTCATTTACAAGTAATTAAACTTCTCACACTTCCTCCATTAGGCTGGGGCTACGCGGCAGCTTTGGTCACAATATCCATCAAATGCCTGAAGTTTGCTTGGTGTCACTGCTTCAGTAGTGTTCAAAATAATAGCAGTCCAATATGACTAACCAGATTATCCGCTGTTTTTGGTATAAATTATATTACCCTATGTCAAATAATTTACCAGTTAGCGCAGTAGATTCTTACAATATCAACAGATTCAGCATTCATGATTCATGAATAATTTATTAAAAGAAGACATGTTCAAAGTAATAGCAGTATGGAGTTCAATTAGTGTGGTCAATCATTGTGTGGAGAAACAGGTGTGAATCAGGTGGCCCTTATTTAAGGGTGAAGAAGACAGCAAATGTTGCACATGCATTTCTTCTTGAAAGCCTGAGAAATATGGGTTGTTTAAGACATTGTTCAGAAGGACAGCGTATTTAGATTAAAAAGTTGATTGGAAAAGGTTAAATGTATAAATAGGTGCAGACAATGGTAGGCTATTCCGCTAATATGACCGCCAATGGTTTAAAATAGAAAGCAAATCCAGAGAGAAACTGAAGAAAATGGAAAACTACCATTCAAATGGATGGAAGAATAGTCAGAATGGCAAAGGCTCAGCCAATGATAAGCTCCAGGATGATCAAATACAGTCTCAAGTTACCTGTGAGGACTGCGACAGTTATAAGATGCCTGTGTGGAGTTAACCTATTAGTAAGAAGTCCCCGCAAAGTCCCACTGTTAAAAAAAGATGTGCTGAAGTGGATACAATTTGTCAAAGAACACATCAACTGGCCATATAGAGAAACTAGATGGCGGCCCGATTCTAAAGAATCGGGTAGTCTAGAATCCATATATAGTTTATTTACTAATAGGGGAGTGTGGTGAAATTAATTGTGTGTAGACAGGTGGCTCAGTGGGTAGCAGAGTATACGGTGGCTCAGTGGTTAGCACTGTATACGGTGGCTCAGTGGGTAGCAGAGTATATGGTGGCTCAGTGGTTAGCACTGTATATGGTGGCTCAGTGGTTAGCACTGTGTATGGTGGCTCAGTGGTTGGCACTGTATATGGTGGCTCAGTGGTTAGCACTGTATACGATGGCTCAGTGGTTAGCACTGTATACGGTGGCTCAGTGGTTAGCACTGTATATGGTGGCTCAGTGGTTAGCCCTGTATACGGTGGCTCAGTGGTTAGCCCTGTATATGGTGGCTCAGTGGTTAGCACTGTATATGGTGGCTCAGTGGTTAGCCCTGTATACGGTGGCTCAGTGGTTAGCACTGTATACGGTGGCTCAGTGGTTAGCACTGTATACGGTGGCTCAGTGGTTAGCACTGTATACGCTGGCTCAGTGGTTAGCACTGTATATAGTGGCTCAGTGGTTAGCACTGTATACGGTGGCTCAGTGGTTAGCACTGCGCGGTGGCTTAGTGGTTAGTACAGTATGATGGCTGAGTGGTTAGCACAGTATACGCTGGCTCAGTGGTTAGTACAGTATGATGGCTGAGTGGTTAGCACAGTATACGCTGGCTCAGTGGTTAGCACAGTATGATGGCTCAGTGGTTTTCAGTGTATATGGTGGCTCAGTGGTTAGCAGTGTATTTGATGGCTCAGTGGTTTTCACAGTGTGAAGGCTTAGTGGTTTGCACAGTATGATGGCTCAGTGGTTAGCACAGTATGATGGCTTAGTGGTTTTCAGTGTATATGGTAGCTCAGTGGTTAGCACTGTATTTGATGGCTCAGTGGTTTTCACGGTGTGAAGGCTTAGTGGTTTGCACAGTGCGGTGGCTCAGTGGTTTTCACAGTCCGTTGGCTCAGTGGTTTAGCACTGCGCAGTGGCTCAGTGGTCAGTGCAGCATGGAGGCAGAGTGTATTCGCAAGATGGAGGCAAAGTGGTCAGCGCAGGATATGGAGGCAGAGTGGTCAGCGCAGGATGGAGGCAGAGTGGACAGCGCAGGATGGAGGCTCAGTGGTCAGTGTAGGATGGAGGCTCATTGGTCAGCACAGGATGGAGTGGTCAGCGCAGGATGGAGGCTCAGTGGTCAGCGCAGGATGGAGGCTGAGTGGTCATCGCAGGATGGAGGCTGAGTGGTCAGCGCAGGATGGAGGCTGAGTGGTCAGCGCAGGATGGAGGCTGAGTGGTCAGCGCAGGATGGAAGCTGAGTGGTCAGCGCGAGATGGAGGCTGAGTGGTCAGTGCAGGATGGAGGCTGAGTGGTCAGCACAGGATGGAGTGGTCAGCGCAGGATGGAGGCTGAGTGGTCAGCGCAGGATGGAGGCTGAGTGGTCAGTGCAGGATGGAGGCTGAGTGGTCAGGACAGGATGGAGTGGTCAGCACAGTATGTAGGCTCAGTGGTCAGCGCAGTATGTAGGCTCAGTGGTCAGCACAGGATGGAGGCTCAGTGGTGAGCACAGGATGGAGGCTCAGTGGTCAGCACAGGATGGAGTGGTCAGCGCAGGACGGAGGCTCAGTGGTTAGCACAGGATGGAGGCTCGGTGGTCAGCGCAGGATGGAGGCTGAGTGGTCAGCGCAGGATGGAGGCTGAGTGGTCAGCGCAGGATGGAGGCTGAGTGGTCAGCGCAGGATGGAAGCTGAGTGGTCAGCGCAGGATGGAGGCTGAGTGCTCAGCACAGGATGGAGTGGTCTCAGTGGTCAGCGCAGTATGTAGGCTCAGTGGTCAGCACAGGATGGAGGCTCAGTGATGAGCACAGGATGGAGGCTCAGTGGTCAGCACAGGATGGAGTGGTCAGCGCAGGATAGAGGCTCAGTGGTCAGCACAGGATGGAGTGGTCAGCGCAGGATGGAGGCTCAGTGGTCAGCACAGGATGGAGGCTCAGTGGTCAGCACAGGATGGAGGCTGAGTGTCAGCGCAGGATGGAGGCTGAGTGGTCAGCGCAGGATGGAGGCTGAGTGGTCAGCACAGGATGGAGTGGTCAGCGCAGGATGGAGGCTGAGTGGTCAGCGCAGGATGGAGGCTGAGTGGTCAGGACAGGATGGAGTGGTCAGCGCAGTATGTAGGCTCAGTGGTCAGCGCAGTATGTAGGCTCAGTGGTCAGCACAGGATGGAGGCTCAGTGGTGAGCACAGGATGGAGGCTCAGTGGTGAGCACAGGATGGAGGCTGAGTGGACAGCACAGGATGGAGGCTGAGTGGTCAGCACAGGATGGAGGCTGAGTGGTCAGCGCAGGATGGAGGCTGAGTGGTCATCGCAGGATGGAGGCTGAGTGGTCATCGCAGGATGGAGGCTGAGTGGTCATCGCAGGATGGAGGCTGAGTGGTCAGTGGAGGATGGAGGCTGAGTGGTCAGCACAGGATGGAGGGGTCAGCACAGGATGGAGGCTGAGTGTTCAGCACAGGATGGAGTGGTCAGCGCAGGATGGAGGCTCAGTGGTCAGCGCAGGATGGAGGGTCAGTGGTCAGCACAGGATGGAGGCTCAGTGGTCAGCGCGGGATGGAGGCAGAGTGGGCAGCGCAGGATGGAGTCAGAGTGGTGAGCACAGGATGGAGGAAGAGTGGTGAGCACAGGATGGAGGCTCAGTGGTCAGCGCAGGATGGAGGCTCAGTGGTCAGTGCAGGATGGAGGCTCAGTGGTCAGCACAGGATGGAGGCTGAGTGGTGAGCACAGGATTGAGTGGTCAGCACAGGATGGAGGCTCAGTGGTCAGTACAGGATGGAGGCTCAGTGGTCAGCACAGGATGGAGGCTCAGTGGTCAGCGCAGGATGGAGGCTCAGTGGTGAGCGCAGGAAGGAGGCAGAGTGGTGAGCGCAGGAAGGAGGCAGAGTGGTCAGCACTGGATGGAGGCAGAGTGGTCAGCGCAGGATGGAGGCAGAGTGGTCAGCGCAGGACAGAGGCTCAGTGGTCAGCCCAGGACAGAGGGTCGGTGGTCAGCGCAGGACGGAGGGTCGGTGGTCAGGGCAGGACGGAGGGTTGGTAGTCAGGCAAGGATGGCGGCTCTGTGGTCAGCAGAGGACGGAGGCTCGGTGGTCAGCAGACGACGGCGGCTCGGTGGTCAGCCCAGGATGGAGGCTCAGTGGTCAGGGCAGGATGCAGGCTCGGTGGTCAGCGCAGGTGAGGTGGGCGGAGCAATGTGGGCGGAGCCTGGCAGGATCCCCGCGAGGTGGGCGGAGCTTGGCGGGAGCCCCACGAGGTGGGCGGAGCTTGGCGGGAGCCCCCGCGAGGTGGGCGGAGCTTGGTGGGAGCCCCACGAGGTGGGTGGAGCCTGGCGGGAGCCCCGCGAGGTGGGCAGAGCTTGCAGGGAGCACTGTGAGGTGGGCGGAGCTTGGCGGGAGCTCCGTGATGTGGGCGGGGCCAAGCGGGAGCGGTGCAGCGGGATGGCGGTGGGGTAAGTATACCGGAGACTGGTAGTCTGCATGAGAGTATGAGTGTGTGTGTGAGTGTGTGTGTGTGGGGGGAGAGGGGTACGATAGTGTTGTGTCAGGGGTGTAGGTGTGTGTGGACATGGGTTGGAGGGGTGAGTGCCGAGTAGTGTGGGTCGCCAGGGTACTCCCACTTACGGCTGCCATCTTGGGTCACCCTGAGTGGGTGTACCTCTGGGCACAATACCCGGATGCTGGGACAAAGTGATGGATGTGATGTCACAAATCCATCCGGGTTTTATATATAAGATGGAGAAGCATTTACTGGACTGATGAAAGTAAAGTTCTTCTTTTTGGGTCCAATGGCCGCAGATAGTTCATCTGACGACCCCCAAACTCTGAATTGAAGCCACAGAAAACTCTAAAGACAGTGAAGCATGGTGGTGCAAGGTTCATGATGTGGGCATGTTTCTCTTACTATGGTGTCAGGCCCATTTACCTCATACCAGGGATCATTGACCAGTTTGTATACATCAAAATATTTTAAGAGGTCATGTTGCCTTATGCTGAAGAGGAAATGCCCTTGAAATGGATGTTTCAATAAGATAACTACTCTACACACACCAGTAAACAACAAAATCTTGATTCCAATCCACCAAAATTGAGGTTATTGATTGGCAGCCCAATTCCTGGACCTTAATCTGACAGAACACTTGTAGAAAACATAGGGGTTTACAGCTCACCCATCCATGCATCATGAAGATAGAGGAAAGTCAGGCATCCAGCTGATTTAAAATTCAGAAATGTATTAACACATTCTTTAAAAATTGGATGCAACACCAAAACAAAAAATTAAAAAACATCCATAATGCAATGCCATCATTATGGGAGTTTATAATTTTTTGCTTGGTGTGGAATCTAATTTCTATAAAATGTATTGATACATTTTAGGATTTTAAACTATCTGGATGCAAGACGTTCCTCTATCTGCTTAATAGAACACTTGTGGGGAGCATCAAAAATGCCATTTCTGCCATTTCTAAAGCAAAGTCAATAAATGAAATTAAATTGTGGGATGTAGTCAAAGCATCCTGGGCTGGAATAACAGTTGACAGGTGAAAGAAGTTGGTTGACTTTATGCAACATAGGTGTGAAGCAGTTCTAAAAAAACTGTGGTTATACAACTAAATATTAGGTTAGTGATTCACAGGACATATTTTGAGTTTGTATGGACAAATGCAGACACTGCTATTTTTTTCTAATAGCCCATTGTTCATTTTTTATTATTTTCTGTGCAGTTAAAAATTATATGTATTTCTCTTGGTGTTTTGATTTTAAAACACTGTGCAATGTCCCCAATGCATGCAAATAAAAACAATTATAAAGATTTTGGGCTTAACTCATGTTAATGAACACACTGCTATTTTTTTAGCGCAACTGTACATTGTGCACTATAGAAGTGAATAGGGTTGCATTGTGACACCCATACTACTGTGACCTTGAAAAGCAAAACAACAAAGATTGATTTTTTTTTCAACTTGCTTGTCAAAGTCATGGTGGTGCAGGAGTCACAATGTGACCCCATTCACTTTTATGGTGCCATGATGTAGAGCAGCACCGAGTGACTTTGTTCACGCCATGGTTGTCATGACCAAAGTCACTGTGTAGCCCTAGCTACAAGAAGCTGTTTCTGGAGAATCTCTGTACCTTTTGTGCCTTTTTGATCAGCGTTCCATATTGAATTCTGGATTTGGTTCCTTCTTTTGGCAGGAATCTCTTGCTTACTTGACCTGCATGTCAGTTTCTCTCTACATTTGCACCTCTTGCTCCACATACCTTCTCTGTCTGTGACAGTCCTTATATGTTTTCCTGCTATTCAAATCCAGATCTGCTTCCCTATGTGATGGCATGAAATGGAAATATAGACTGTCTAAGTTATTATAATTATGATTAGTTAAAGAAGGCCTTCTCCTATGATGTTTTTTACTCCAAAAACATGTTTAAATGTGTATGTAATGTAGTGTAAGGCTGTAGTGTAAGGCACTTGACATGAGTTTTTTTAGTGACTTAAAAAAACGCATGCGTTTTTCCATGCGTTTTTTCATGTCAGCATGAGTTTTTTAAGGTGTGTGATGGCACCCTGCGTTTTTGCATGCGTTTTTAAATCCGCACCAAAAAATAGTGCGGTGCGTTTTTTACAAAACGCATGCGTTTTTTTTAACATGGGCTCCTATGGAAAACGCATGCGTTTTTGAATGGCACTAATTGTACATGCGTTTTTGCATGCGTTTTCCATAGAGCCCCATTTAAAAAACCCATGCATTTTTGGAAATGCACCAAAAACGCATGGTACTGTCACACTTGCATTTTTGCTATTAGGGCATGCGTTTTTTAACATGGGGGCCTATGGGTGCGTTTTTACATGCGTTTTTGAAAACGCAGGTCTCCAAAAACGCTTGGAAAAAATGCAAGTGTGACCCTAGCCTCAGTGCAGTAATAGCCTGTCATAATCCCCCAATATTCAGTGCTGCTCTGGTCTAACTCATGTTACTACAATTCCAACTTGAAGGATCACACTGGGGTTAATTTGTGAACCGGGAGGTGCTAATATAGTACAAGTGCATCGAGCCCCGTTCTGACATTATTTAGACTTGCTGTGTAAAAATGACAAACGGCGATTGATGAGAACATTTACGCACTTAAACTACATTGCATACATATTTAAGAAGGATTAGGGAACATAATATTTTTTGGAATGATTATATAAAACTAGAAAAAGGCCCGATGATATAGCTTATTGAAAGGCACTATAAAACTAGTCTACTGCATCAACTTATTAACTTGGTGCTGGTACAATGCTAACAATTAAAATTGGTACAATGTGAACCTTACCCCAGTCATGATAAATTCTCCTGTTTGTTTTAGAACAGAATTTTTGCCTGATCCATTTCACAATATTGATGTATGTTATTGATTTGACTTTACTTATAAATGGTTCATGAGATTACCCATTCAGCACTTAAATGACTTCAATAAAATATTTCAAGGAAACGTGCCTGTCAGTCAATTAATGGTGCCCAAGCTATGAGCATCACAATTGCAGCCAAGTATCTTTGAAACATTCCCATTTGTAGATCTGGTTGGGGACTATGGGGAATGATCAGAATAATCCAACATCACACTTGCCAGCTTCACCCCAAATCCACAGGTCCCACTAGGTTACACACATGAGAAATACCTGACAGTCAACTAAAGCAGTGTGGGAAGAAGCAGGCAAGGGTAGTGCCAGACTAGTCTGATCTCTCCCTATGATCCCTGGTTGGATCTTTTAACTATGCCATCATATCATGATTATATTATACTAGCTGTGAGCCCGATGCAAATGCATCGGGTGTCTAGAATATGTTTATTTTTTTTTTTAAAGATTTTTAAATAATAATCGCATCATCAATAGCAATAATATTAGCAATAGCATTATTATTAGCAGTAATAGCAGTAATAGCATTATTATTAGCATTAATAGCATTATTAATAGCATTAATAGCATTAATAATACAATTAATAGCATTAATATTAGCATTAATAGCATTAATAGCATTATTAATAGCATTAATAGCATTAATAATAGCATTAATAGCATTAATAGCATTATTAATAGAATTAATAGCATTAATAGTATTATTAATAGCATTAATAGCATTATTAATAGCATTAATAGCATGAATAATACAATTAATAGCATTAATAGAATTATTAATAGCATTAATAGCATTATTAATAGCATTACTAGCATTAATAGCATTATTAATAGCATTAATAGCATTATTAATAGCATTAATAGCATTAATAGTATTATTAATAGCATTAATAGCATTATTAATAGCATTAATAGCAATATTATTAGCATTAATAGCATTTTGAATATCATAAATAGCATGATTATTAGCCTTAATAGCATTATTAATAGCGTTAATATGATTATTATTAGCATTATTAGCATTAATATTAGCATTAATAGCATAATTATTAGCATTAATAGCATTATTATTAGCAGTAATAGCATTATTATTAGCAGTAATAGCATTATTATTAGCATTAATAGCATTATTAATAGCATTAATAGCATTAATAATACAATTAATAGCATTAATATTAGCATTAATAGCATTAATAGTATTATTAATAGCATTAATAGCATTATTAATAGCATTAATAGCATTAATAATACAATTAATAGCATTAATAGCATTATTAATAGCATTAATAGCATTATTAATAGAATTAATAGCATTAATAGTATTATTAATAGCATTAATAGCATTATTAATAGCATTAATAGCATTATTAATAGCATTAATAGCAATATTATTAGCATTAATAGCATTTTGAATAGCATAAATAGCATGATTATTAGCCTTAATAGCATTATTAATAGCGTTAATATGATTATTATTAGCATTAATAGCATTAATATTAGCATTAATAGCATAATTATTAGCATTAATAGCATTATTATTAGCAGTAATATCATTATTATTAGCATTAATAGCATTATTAATAGCATTAATAGCATTAATAATACAATTAATAGCATTAATAGCATTATTAATAGAATTAATAGCATTATTAATAGCACTAATAGCATTCATATTATTATTAATAGCATTAATAGCATTAATAGTATTATTAATAGCATTAATAGCATTATTAATAGCATTAATAGCATTAATAGCATTATTAATAGCATTAATAGCATTAATAGTATTATTAATAGCATTAATAGCATTAATAGCAATATTATTAGCATTAATAGCATTTTGAATAGCATAAATAGCATGATTATTAGCCTTAATAGCATTATTAATAGCGTTAATATGATTATTATTAGCATTATTAACATTAATATTAGCATTAATAGCATAATTCTTAGCATTAATAGCATAATTATTAGCATTAATAGCATAATTATTAGCATTAATAGCATTATTATTAGCAGTAATTGTTATTTTTATATTTATTTTTTTTTATTTATTTTTTTTTATTTGTTATTTTTAATTTTTTTTTAAGATTTTCGCGGCCGCACTTGCCGCAAGTGCAAAACCGCACTTGCCGCACCTGCCGCAAGTCCCCCTATATTTTCTATGGAGATTACCGCAACCGCGCCGCAAGTGTAACCTCATCTGCCGCGTATGCGGCAAACGCGGCAGATGCGGTTACACTTGCGGCGCGGTTGCGGTAATCCCCATAGAAAGTATAGGGGGACTTGCGGCAAATGCGGTTTTGCACTTGCGGTAGGTGCGGCCGCGAAAAAAACCGCGGCTGACTGCGGTTTTTTTCGCGACCGCACTTGCCGCAAGTGCAAAACCACACTTGCCGCACCTGCCGCAAGTCCCCCTATACTTTCTATGGGGGTTACCGCAACCGCGCCGCAAGTGTAACCGCATCTGCCGCGTTCGCCGCATAACCGTTACACTTGCGGCGCGGTTGCGGTAATCCCCATAGAAAGTATAGGGGGGCTTGCGGCAGGTGCGGCGACTGAGGTAGCGACTCGCAATGGCCTCGCGGCCATTGCTCGCGCTACACAGCGACTCGCAATGGATCCCCATAGAAAGTATAGGGGGACTTGCGGCAGGTGCGGCGGCTGAGGTAGCGACTCGCAATGGCCTCGCGGCCATTGCTCGCGCTACCTCAGCGGTAAATCGCTAAGTTTGTGGCCGAGCCTCTGGTTCTATTTTCGGTCAGCGACTCGCAATGGCCTCTTCGCGGCCATTGCTCGCGCGTGGTGACGTCACATAGTGACAAAGCCACGGCGATTTCGGGGTCCGACACGATTTTGCCTACGGCAATTATAGAGTAGATATTATCATTAGGGAAGAGCGAGTATAATCGCAAGTATTTGGTATTCGGTGAGTAAAGCGGTAGTCGCGGTACTTGAATCAGCGAGTATTTCACTACTCACCTCGCAATATTCGGATCTCCCGCCCAGCATTAGCCAATCACAGTAATGCCACAGTCTTCTTGTTGTGGCATTACTATGATTGGCTGGCCGCCTTGCATCATACATAAGTCATAGCCTATGACTTGTAGGTTTTATATAAGCCCTGCTGCCGCTATTTTCTGCACATTGCATGCAGAACACAGCTAGTGTAGGGAGAGTGTGAGCAGCTGCTAGGGAGAGTTGTTCTTGTGCAAATCATGCAGAAATCCTCTGTAAGGCTGGGGTCACACTTGGCATGAGTTTTTTTAGTGCCTTACAAAAAAGCATGCATTTCTGCATGCTTTTTTCATTTCAGAATGCGTTTTTTTAGGTGCCTTAAGCCACCCATGAGTTTTTACATGCGTTTTTGAATCAGCACCCAAAAAAAGTTCATGAACTATTTTTTGGTGCTGTTTGGCCTCTATGGAAAACGCATGCGTTTTTGGATGGTACTAAATGGTACTAATGTACCATGCGTTTTTGAAGGCAGCTACTCACATAAGTGCAAAAACTCATGCCAAAAACGCAAGGCACTTTAGGCATGCATTTTTGCTATTAAGGCATGCGTTTTTGCTATTGGTGCATGCGTTTTTTGCATGGGGGCAAATGGGTGCGTTTTTACATGCTTTTTTAAAAACGCAGGTCTCCAAAAAAGCATGAAAAAACGCAAGTGTGACCCTAGCCTAAAACCCAAAAGCTCTTGTGAGAGCTACCAATATTATAGTACTAAGTGACTGTAGTGTAGGTAGACCCGCGGGAGCATTACAGTACCACATAGTACAATCAGCAATATCTCAGCTCTTCTCAGAGCTGAAAGTATAAGGCTAGGGTCACACATCAGTTTTTTTTTTGTTGAAAAACCGGATCATGAAACGCTCCTCATAGGAGCCTATGATAAAAACCGGATTGCTCCACAAGCAATCCGGTTTCCGTCTCTGGCTCTGCAGCCTGCATGAAAAATCAAGCAGGCTGCAGTTTTTGGAGCGGTTTTAACATCTGCAATGCGGGAACCGGATTGCTCAGGATGTGTAATCCTGAGCAATGCGGTTCCCGCATATACTTTACTTATCCCGGCTGCCGCTGGGATAAGCAAAGTGTTCTGTGCAGTGTTGAAACTATTTCTTTTATTAATAAATGTTCCTATAATGTCTCTAGGGGGTGCCCACTCCCCCTAATGACCTTCCACCAACTCAGGTGGGAATATAATGGTGGAATCACTTATGTACAGCAGCTGTCTCCTGACAGCTGCTGTACAGTTTTATGAATGAAAGCGCCGGGCTCCTCTGACAGCGGCGCGCATACTATTGCTATAGTATGTGCGCCGCTGTCCGAGGTCCTGAAGTAATTTACAGTAGATCTATGGGCAGTGCTGCCCATAGATCTACTGTATAAGACTTTAGGACCTCAGACAGCGGCGCACATACTATAGAAATAGCAACAGTATGCGCGCCGCTCTGAGGAGCCCGGCGCTTTCATTCATGAAACTGTACAAGCAGCTGACAGGAGTCAGCTGTTGTACAGAGGTGATTATAGCATTATATGCCCACCTGAGTGGGTGGAAGGTCTCTAGGGGGAGTGGGCACCCCCTAGAGACATTATAGGAACATTTATTTATCAAATTAAACGTTTTACACAACACAGAACAGTTTGCTCATCCCTGCGGCAGCAGGGATGAGCAAACTATCCGGTGACCGGATTGCTCAGGATTACACATCCCGGATTGCTGAATGTCAGAAGACAATTGCGTTCACCATATCCGGATCTGGATGCGGTGAACGCAGTTCTGTATTTAAGTGTGACCCTAGCCTAAGGTAAGGGAAAAGTGACAGTTTTCCCAGCTATTTTTGGGGTCACATTTACCCCTGCAGGCCAGTTTCTTTGCCGATGCGGTGCTGTGTTCACACCGAATAGCACGCACGCCACTACACAAGTGACACACAGCCAGCACTGCTGTTTTGTGTGGTGACTGGCACACATAATATTTAGCTTTAAACCTCAGGGCAATTTTTTTGTGCCGTTGCGGTGCTGTGTTCACACCGAATAGCACGCACGATACTGCACAAGTGACACGCAGCCAGCACCACTGTCTTGTGTAGTGACTGGCGTGCGTAATATTTAGCCTTAAACCTCAGGGCAATTTTTTTGTGCCGTTGTGGTGCTGTGTTCACACCGAATGGCATGCACGGTACTGCACAAGTAACATGCAGCCGCCACTGCTGTCTTGTGTGGTGACTAGCGCACGTAATATTTAGCCTTAAACCTCAGGGCAATTTTTTTGTGCCATTGTGGTGCTGTGTTCATACCAAATAGCACGCATGGTACTGCACAAGTGACACGCAGCCAGCACCGCTGTCTTGTGTAGTGACTGGCGCACATAATATTTAGCCTTAAACCTTAGGGCAATTGTTTTTTGCCGTTTCAGTGCTGTGTTCACACCGAATAGCACATACGGTGCTGCACAAGTGACACACAGCCGCCACTGCTGTCTTGTGCGGTACTGGCTCGCGTAATATTTAGCCTTAAACCTCAGGGTAATTTTTTTGTGCCATTGCGGTGCTGTGTTCACACCAAATAGCACGTACAGTACTGCACAACTGACGTGCAGCCAGCACCGTTGTCTTGTGTGGTGATTGGCGAGCGTAATAATATCACCATAAACCTCAGGGCAATTTTTTGGGTGCCGTTGTGGTGCTATGTGTAAAACACAAAGCAGTACTAGGCTGTAGTGCTACCTTCCACAAAGCACTAACTGCTCCTTGTTCCTCAATATCTGCATCTAAATAGCATAATAACATCTAAAATAGCATTTTCGGTGACTGTAGGTTGGGATGCTGTCATCAGGAGGGCTTAAATACTCTTGCAAAACTCAGTCCTTATTAAATTTTATCATAGTCAGCCTGTCTGCATTCTCTGTAGTCAGCCGTGTGCGTGTATCTGTGATGATTGCCCCAGCGGCACTGAAAACACGCTCTGACATCACACTAGCAGCAGGGCAGGCCAGCACCTCCAAGGCATATAAGGAGAAGTCTGGCCAACTATGCAGCTTTGATACCCAGTAATTAAATGGAACAGAAGCATCAGGAAGGACACAGGTATGGACATTGTAACCGGTCCAGCTAGCCGATGAGCCGATTTATTGAAGATGGCCCAGTTTGTGGACATTTTACGACCACCTCTTTTAGACCTGCTGGGCATGCCTCTCCCCATTAATGCATGTTGTTGCACAGAGCTCGTACCTCTGCTAGCAGTGGTGTCTGAGGGTGATGTTGCCATCAAATAATCGACAATGGCCCTCTTGAAGGATTCAATTATGAAACCCCTTGATGACTGCAACAGTAGCGAAATTTATCCTTGTATTGTGGGTCTAGAAAGGTAGCCAACCAGTATAGGTTGCTGTTGAAAATGTGGATCACGCAAAGGTCTTGTCACAGACAGTTAGATATGAAGTGTGTTATGCTGCAAAGAGGCAAATGTTCTGTGACCCCAGAAGGAGGAACAATACCCATGCTCTCCTCACACTGACTCTCCTCCTCCACCTCCTCCTCTTCAGCCCACCCATGTTGGACAGACATGAAGCTGGGGTTGGGAGTCCCCTCTGTAGCATGAGGGGTTATCTCGGTACCACTGAAAAAGAAGTCCTCTCCCTCCTTGTCTTCCTCATCATCTTCATCCCCCAATCTTGCCTGATGAGATTGGCTGGGCTGGGTAGGATCATCCATTGTGAAATCTTGCTCCATACCCAGCTGCTGGGCATTCAAAGATTCCATTTTTAGATTATGCAGTGATACTTTCAGCAAACATAGAATAATAGGGATGGTTACGCTATTAATAGCCTGATCACTGGTCACAAGCTTATTGCACTACTCAAAGTTATCAAGCACCTCACAAATTTCTCCCCTCCTGTATATATGGACTTGATTGTCCATATATACTGTAATTGTCCTAGTTTTCCCCCTCTTCATATGTAAAGTGCCATGGAATCTAATGGCACTATATAAATAATAATAATAACAATAATAATAATAATAATAAATGTCAGTGATCCACACCCGTTCGCCAGTCGTTATGTGTCTTGGCTGAGTCTCAGTCTGACTGGCATGTTCAAGCTGGTATTCAGCAAGTGCCCTCTGCTGCTCACTTATCCTATTCAACATATGATATGTTGCGTTCCACCATTTCGGCAGGATACAAATAAGTTGGGGTTTGGCAAATTAAATTGCTTTTGAAGCACTGCAAGATCGGCAACAGCGGTTGAGGAATGGTGGAAATGGGCGCAAATACAGCGCACCTTCTCAAGTAGGTACGACAAGTCAGGGTATGCTTTTATAAATTTCTGCAGCACTAGATTCAGCACGTGAGCCTTGCATGGCACGTGTACCAGCTTCCCGAGCTTTAAAGCTGACACCATGTTATGCCCATTATCGCAGACAACCAGACCGGGTTGGAGTTGCAGTGGGGAGAGCCAATGATTGGTCTGTTGTTTTATTCCTTGCCACAGCTATGCTGCAGTGTGTGGTGTTTCACCTAAGCAGATGAGCTTCAGCAGAACATGTTACTGCTTTTCTGATGTGCTGATACACAGCCAACTTGGGAGGGTAATTCAGCATAGGATGACGAGGCGGAGGAGGAGGAAGAGTGGAGACAGAACGTATATGATGAGGCGGAAACCCTGATTGAGGTTGGGCCCGCTATTCGTGGCGTGGGTAGGACATGTGATGGTCCAGTTTGAGACTCTGTCCCACCCTCCACCAGGTTGAGCCAGTGTGCCATGACAGAGATGTATCGTCCCTGTCCACAAGTACTTGTGTCTGTTGTAAGGTGGACCTTCCCGGTTACGGCTTTGGTGAGAGCACACTTTAGAATATCTAAGATGTTCTGGTGTAACACGGGGCCGGCACACCGAGAAAAATAGTGCCGGCTGGGAACCGAGTATCGTGGGGCAGCCACAGCCAACAGATCATGGAAAGACTGTGTCCCCACAAGCCTAAACGGCAACATCTCCACGGCTAGCAACTTGGCAATGTGCGCGTTCAGTATTTGTGCTTGTGGGTGCGTGGCTTGGTATTTACGCCTCCTTTCATATATCTGGGGCACGGACAACTGGACGCTTGGCTGGGACAAACAAGTGAAAGAGCTTGTTGTGTCCTGTGCCTGTGCAACCGCAGCTTGTGAGCAAGAGGTATGATCACCTGCTTCTGATCCAGTCACCAGGGTGGGGGGTACTCAGATACTGGGACAGGGGGTTACTTCGTGGGGGATCACGGCTGGTTGGCTCCCGGTTCCATGCCCTGGACCATTAGTGGCATGAATGGGGGTGATGATGGGGAATGATAACGTGATGCCACCTGTGGTATCTGGTAAAAGGGCTACCAGCGCTGCAGCCAGCTGCTGAGGTGATGGAAATGCAGCTTTGATAGTACAGCTCCCCACAGGTGGAGCTTTACCTCAGGGCAATGGGGTGGATGAGGAGAGTAGTAGTAGCAGTTCTGCTGTGAACGCTGCAGGCGGCGGCGGGGAATCAGGTACACACACAATTGTCTTTGTTTCGGCACCTTTTACTGATGTCCGGTAACAGGTATGGTCCAAGAGGGTAACCAGGTTTCTGTGCAGCTTGGGATGTTCACCTTCGAGAGTTGTGAGGCCTCCTCTATTAGTGTGTGCGGTGTTTGGGGTAAGCACTGCCTGTAGCTGAACCTGCCACTCTTTCTCCCTCTCAGGGTGCTGTTCCACCACCGACAATGAGGACCTTTCTGTGGGGATCTCTATTCTCTGCTTAGGTTCCAGGTCCTATGCTTGGTCAGGTTTGGAGTCTTCTATTCTTTACTTCAGGGGGAATATATCCTCCTGGTCTGTCCGGGCTTTCGCTGCCACACTGTAGATGAATATAGCTTTGGACTCCAGTGTCCGGGTGGCTAAAGGGTACTCAGATCTGTTCCCCTCTTCCTTCTCCCACTGACCTCCATCCCTCTCCCTAGGGCGCAACACAGCTGGGTCAGGTTTCCTGGTTCTGTGCCTGGCTTGGTCCGAGCAACCAGCTCCTTCACTAACTGCTCTCTTCTCTACAGTTTCTCTCGAACTAACTGACTCCCCCTTAGGCCTGGATCTTTATAGGGGATCTGGCTTAAGGGCAGCCAGTGGAGCTCCCCCTCCAGGTCTGGGATGGAAGGTGTTGTGTGCTGTGTGTGCCAAGGTGTACATCCCTCCCTGCACCGGTGGGTCCTGTGGCAATCCCTCGCAGGGGTGTCACACTTCCTGCCCAGCAGATTGGTAAGGACGAATCACAGGTAACATAGCAGTGTTTTCACCCGCAGACACCGATTTGGTACCCTGGTCTTCCGCCCACTGACTAGGGTGCTTGGCTGCCATGTGTTTCCGCATACTGGTGGTGCTTTGGTTGCCTTTGCCTTGCCTCTGCCCAGCTTCGTATGGCAGATGCTACAGATGACATTGGGTTCAGAAGGACTATCTGAAGAAAATTTCCAGACAGCGGCTGAACGCACCCTTGCCTTCACTTGGGTCACAGAGGGATTGCTCTTGGCAACAGTTGACACACTTCACACTCTGCTCAAACCAGTAGCCCTTCGTGCCTTTGTTAGTGCTATGTATCCACCTTCTTCCTCAGTGCTGCTGAGCTGGCTATGCATGCCAGCGGTCCAGGTTGCATCGGTAGTCTCTTCATCAACCACCTCGTCATCCATGTCATCCTCCTTCCGTGTTGATATTGTCGGCTGGCCAGATGGCAACTGTGTGTCATCACCATCAGCCTCCACCTCTTCACCCGGTATATCACGTGGTTGAAAGTGGATTTTTACTGGCCGTAGGTTTTCAAATATTTGGGCATGAACAGACAATACCTCCTCACATTCCTCTTCAATGTCGCGCGGTCAGAGGTCACAGTCCACTAAAGGATATGGACCAAACAGATCCTCAGAGTGGCCAAGGTTGGGGTTAAATGTTTCCTGTGACTGATGGGGTGATGAACTAGGAACAGGTTGAGAATAGGATGACCCAGCGTTTTCTGTTCATATATGGGCTACTTTTTGGAGACACAATGGCTATGCCTGGACATTGGGCATTGCAACTACTGTGCTAGTAGTCCTAAGCTAGCATCATAATCGTTTGGCCCTTGAGACCTGCTTCCTTCATCAACCATAATAGAGCCCCTTGGGCTCATTTTTGGAGACACTATGGCTATGCCTGCACATTGAGCACTGCAAGTATTATGCTAGTAGTCCTAGCTCTATAATTGTTTGGCCCTTGAGGCCTGCTTCCTTCATCAACCATGGTACAGCCCCTTGAGCTACTTTTTGGAGACACTATGGCTATGCCTGGACATTGGGCACTGCAACTATTGTGCTAGTAGTCCTGGCATCATACTTTTTTGGCCCTTGAGGCCTGCTTCCTTCATCAACCATGACACACCCCCTTGGGCTAAATTTTGGAGACACTATGGCTATGCCTGCACATTGGGCACTGCAAAAACTATGCTAGTAGTCTTAGTTTCCCTAGATTTATAATTGTTTGGTCCTTGAGACCTGCTTCCTTCATCAACCATAATACAGCCACTTGGGCTAATTTTTGGAGACACTATGCCTGCACATTGTGCAGTGGCAGTGGAACAACAATGCCAGTAGTCCAATCTTTATAATTGTGATGCCCTTGAGATGATGATGATGGGTGGCTTCTTCGTGTGTTAACCATCACACAGCCCCTAGGGCTGATCACTCTCTTTACACCACTTACACACTGAGCTGTCAGAAAATCTTAGTCATAACTCGCTCTTACGGCAATCATGCACCCATTCCAGTCTTTTCCTCAGCCCCTAGACCGCTTTTTTGGGTCCAGCAGACAATTACTCACATTTCCCATTGGCTAACATTGGACTCGCTACTCGCACCAACTACCCGAGTATTACAATCTATTCGGCACGAGTATAGTGAGGCCGAGTATTTGACTACTCGCTCATCCCTAATTATCATGCCATCTATTGTTCCCTGAAACATGGAAATATTTCAGAGAACAAATACCTGGCTACAAATACCTGGCTGATATCATGCAAACTGGCTTGGATTCATTTTGCCCATGGTTTGAGTAGCATGAATTAATTGGAAGGTTCCCTTTAATAACATAAATTATGTCTAAAGAAGTCAATTTTCTAGCCTACACTTAATGTAGTCTTATATGACATAAACAACATACAGTTGAAATTCAAAGTTTACATACACTATTTTAAAGCATTTTTGTTACTTTCTGCATCGTCACAAGTTTACATACATTTAACTAGTATTTCGTACCATGGCCCTTAAACTGTATGACTTGTGTCAAATGTTATGCATATCCTTCCACAAGCTTTTAACAATAGTTGGTAGGAACGTAGTCCCATTCCTCCTGACAGAAATGGTGTAAGGGTATGTGCACATCAGTCGTTTTGTGGGCTGCTTTTGGACGTTTTCCGTCGGCGTTTTCCGCTCAGTTTTATGTTAATTTATGTTAATCCTACCCTCCGGTTGGATTAACATGCTAGTCAATGGAGTTTAGAAAACGCTGTGTACATTACAACGTTTTTCTTCTGGTCGTTTTCAGTCAAAACTGAGTTTTTTCACCGGTTTCCAAAAATAGAGCAAGTGACTTCTTTCCTCCGTTTTTCCACCGGTTTCAGCTGAACAAGTGCATTAAAAACTCAGTTTTAAAACCGCTCAGAAAAACCGCCGAGAAAACGCTGTAAAACCGGGCGGAAAACGAGCAAAAAACGAGGGACACTGCTAAGCACAGAAAACTCAGTTTCTGCCAGTGTCCTCCGGTTCCCGGTCGGTCTGCAGAAATGCAGAACCGACTGATGTGCACATAGCCTAACTGAGCCATGTTTGTAGGTCGCCTTGCTCGCTCCTGCCTTTCCAGCTTTGCCCATAAATTTTCAATAGGATTGAGGTCAGGGCTTTGTGATGGCCACTCCAAAACATTGACTTTGTTATTCCTAAGCTTTTTTGGAATCAGTTTGGCAGTATGCTTTGGGTCATTGTCCATTTGGAAGACTTGTTTCCGCCCAAGCTTTAGATTCCTGAAAAGTTCCAGTTTAGTTTAGTTATACTACAGGAGATGTCTATTAATTTGGCTTTTTTATGTTTCTTTTGGAGTAATGGCTTTGTGGCGCCCCTGTGGTTGGGTCGCCACAGTAATGCTGCACCTATTCAACAGGTGTGGAATCATACTCACAAGTAAGATGGGAAAGCCCTGCTGAGACCACCAACACACACCCAACACTATCCAAGCTCCAGGCCAGGGAGACGCTGGGTGGAAGAGGCTCGCTGATAGAGCAGTCCCAATCTGCTGGCTGGAGGGAGGAGTTAGTCAAGGGGGTGGGTTTCGAGTGAGTTGGAGTTAGAGAAAAAGAGTGAGGAAGGAGCAACATCAAGGCAAAATGGAGTGAGTTCTAGGGAAGTCAGCCAGCTGAGGAGACAGCAGGACTCGTGCAATAAGGTCAGCTGCTAATCTCCAGGCCTGAGGACCCAAATCTGCAGCTGGCTGGACGGCTGGGCAGAGGAACGAGCTTCACAGGAGTAACGGCCCCAAGTCGGTCTGGGTATATTCAGGACCAGCCGAGAAATCGGAGGTCACTGAACTTCACGTGCAGTGGCTGCCAAGGTGCAGAGGGTCAAGAGGACTTGCAAGGCAGTAGCTCACAGTACCTGTAGTCACTTGCTTTTGAACTTGTAACCATCATGACACTAGGAAGGAAAGGAGTAGCAAAGAAGATAGCTAACTCTAGGTAGAGTGTGGAGGAATAAAGGAGGTGATGGATAAAGCAATGTCTTCCCAGTGCATTCTTTGAAGCAGCAGCGTGGACCGTGAAGCACCAGTCCTTTTTAGCTATCTGTTTCTTCCCACGTTGCACATGGAGGTGGAGGTTCTGCAGCAGCTGCATCTCAGGCGTTCAAGCTGATTGTGGGTTATCACAACCAAACCAGGTGAGCAAGCTAATATCTAGATCTTGTTTTGTGTGTGTCATTAGTGATAAGGCACAATCTGCGCCTCTCTTTGTCTCCTTGATTTTAATTATAGATAGGAGTAGCAAAGTGTCAGACAGTAACGGGCAGCAAGGAAAGGCCTTATACTCCATGTCTCAGCGAAGTGGACCTGGACAACTTGTAAGCTGGCCAAGCTGCAACCTTGGAGAATACAGTACGCCAGCTGGGTTGTCTCTGCACTAAACTGCAAGTAAAGGCGACCGGTAAGAGCTGCAAATACCCAGTGTCTATCTACTCATTCCTGTGCCTTCCTGCACCTGCAATTACTACCACCATCATCTATATCACCACCTTAACTACACCCCAGGGGCACGCTCTGTCTGAGAAGAGTGCTCCATCAAGCTGCCACAACACCTATTCCCTGGAAACCACTACAAGCAGCACTGTTCCAAGCTGACCAGACACCTCAGGTGGCATCACGACAAACTTTTCCCCCATTAACCTCCCCTTAACATGTCCGGTATGGGCCATGACCTCCGGAACGTCCACCATGACATCCATCAAACTTATCCTGAATGGTCGACAATACTGGCCCCTGTGACCGAGACAGCTTCTTCCTGGCAGAATGGCCTTTCAGCCTATGTTGATACAGTACTCATTTCACTGTGAATAATGACACAAGCTTACTAGTTTCCACCATAATTTTCACAAGGTCTTTTGCTTTTGTTCTTGGGTTGATATACACGTCGGACCAAAGCACGTTGATCTCTGGGAAACAAAACCCATCTTCTTCCTGAGTGGTGTGATGGCTGGACATTCCCATCTTGTTTGTACTTGCATAAAATTGTTTGTACAGGAGAACGAGGGACCTTCAGGTATCAGGAAATTGCACCGAAGGATAAACCAGACTTGGGCAAGTCAGCAATTCTCTTCCTGATATCCTTGGCTGATTTCTTTAAGGTACCGTCACACACGGCAATTCTGCTTGCAATTTCAATGGCAATATTTTGTCGCGTGTACAAATGTAACAATGTGTCCATGATTTCACTGCAACCAGCAAATTGCCTGTGAAATTGCTAGCAAAGTTGTCATGTGTGACGGTACCTTTAGACTTTCCCATGCTGCTGCACAAAGAAGCAGTGTGTTTCAGGTGTGCATTAAAATACATCCACAATGGTGTCTAATTAACTCAGATGTTCTCAATAAACCTATCCGAGGCTTCTAAACACATGACATCATCATATGGGCTGTCCCAAATTGTTTAAAGGCATAGTAATCTTAGGGTATGTAAACTTGTTACTTTGCAGAAAGTAATAAAAATGCTTTAAGACATTCTCTCATTATTTGGCATTTGGCAAATATTAATACCGGTAATTATGGTAATCCTTATTGACTTAAAATGGGAAAGGTTTATTCTGATTTCATGTCATATAGTGAGAAAAACATGCATATGTGTCATTTTATATAGTGTATGTAAACTTCTGGTTTCAACTGTAAGTATAGGTGAATGTAAGAAATTAGGTCTATCACTCATACATAAAGCAGAGAAAAATGTGGCTGAACATTACCGAGGAGGACTTTACTTTTCCTTTGTGCCTGGAAAGTTTTTTATGGTTTAATTCTTCTATAAAAGATAATCACTTGGATAATCTTCAAGAAAATGCCCTTATTTCATTATAAATCTGCATTGCCAAGCTGTAATAGTTTCAGCGTTGTGCATCTCATGTAATATTTAGTCTACAAAGTGAGGCGCATTTTAGGAATAAAGTTTTATTTTTTTTGCAATACTAATCATTAGGATTGTATTTCGCCTGCACACAGATTGATTGATCTTTGCTTGAAAGTACAGTTCTTCACGGTAGTGTTCCTAGTCCCCAGCGGGCAACATCTCTATACAGCAAAAATCTCTTTACAGCATCCCATGCCATATTTAATCTACGATGTGAAGAGCATTATAAGGATTCGACGGTCAAGACCTTGAAGAATTAAAATGTATGAGATCTTGTAAATCATAGAGAGCTGTGAATTGAATTGTTTATCATATCAAATGCTGTAAGTTTTAACGATTCACTGTTTGACTGCCAGCTGTTCTGAAAAGCAATTTGAGAATGTCTCAATCCATTAAAAAGTAGAAGCAAAGTTTTATTCTCCATGCGAAGAATGAAGACTAATTATTAGGATTGTAATTTGCTTGCACAAATTGATTGATCTTTGCTTGATTGTACAGTGCTGAACAGTACAGTTCTAGTGGGCAAACATCTCTCAACAGCACTTTTCATTAATGTGTTTGTATAAAACAATTTGAATACTTTAAAGAAATTGTAGAAAGGTGCAAGTCTTACAGAGTGGGGGACAAAAGTATTTAGTCAGCCACCAATTGTGCAAGTTCTCCCACTTAAAAAGATGAGGTCGGCCTGTAATTGACATCATAGGTGACCTCAACTATGAGAGACAGAATGAGAAAACTAATTCTGAAAATCACATTGTCTGATTAGGAAAGATTTTTTTTTTTCAAATTTTGGTGGAAAATAAGTATTTGGTCAATAACAAAAGTTCATTTCAATACTTTATTATATGTCCTTTGTTGTCAATGACAGAGGTCAAACGATTTGTGTAAGTCTTCACAAGGTTGGCACACACGCCTCCATTGCCCTGTCGGTGTGCTTGGGATCATTGTCATGCTGAAAGACCCAGCTATGTCTCATCTTCAATGGCCTTGCTGATGGAAGGAGGTTTGCACTCAAAATCTCACGATACATGGCCCCATTCATTCTTTCATGTACACGGATCAGTTGTCCTGGTCCATTGGCAGAAAAACAGCCCTAAGGCATGATGTTGCCATCCCCATGCGTCACAATAGGTATGGTGTTCTTTGGATGCAACTCAACATTCTTTCTCCTCCAAACACGATGAGTTATGTTCCTACCAAACAGTTCTACTTTGGTTTCATCTGACCATATGACATTCTTCCAATCCTCTGCTGGATCATCCAAATGATCTTTAGCAAACTTCAGACAGGCCTGGACCTGTAACGGCTTAAGCAGGGTGACACGTCTGGCACTGCAGGATCTGAGTCCCTGGCAGGGTAGTGTGTTACTGTTGGTAGCCTGTGTTACGTTGGTACGAGTTCTCTGCAGGTCATTCACCAGGTCCCCCTGTGTGGTTCTGGGATTTTTGCTCACCGTTTTTGAGATCATTTTGACCCCCACGAGGTGAGATCTTACGTGGAGCCCCAGATTGACGGAGATTATCAGTATTCTTGCATGTCTTCCATTTTCTAAGTATTGTTCCCACAGTTGATTTCTTCACACCAAGCTGCTTACCTATTGCAGATTCAGTCTTCCCAATTTACAATTTTTTGTCTGGTGTCCTTGGACAGTTCTTTGGTCTTCACAGTAGTGGAGTTTGGAGTGTGACTGTTTGAGGTTGCGACAGGTGTTTTTTATACTGATAACAAGATCAAATAGGTGCCAGTTCTACAGGTAATGAGTGGAGGACAGAGGAGCCTCTTAAAGAAGAAATTACAGGTCAGTTAAAGCCAGAAATCTTGCTTCTTTGTAGGTGACCAAATACTTATTTTCCACCAAAATTTGAAAAAAAAATGTTTGCCAAATCAGACAATGTGATTTTCAGGATTTGCTTTCTCATTTTGTCTCTCATAATTGAGGTCTACCTAGGATGTCAATTACAGGCCGGCCTCATCTTTTTAAGTGGGGGAACTTGCACAATTTGTGGCTGACTAAATACTTTGTTCCCCACTGTATAAATTCTGAGGTCATAACGTAAAAGTTTTATTCTTGTGCAATTAAATGTTGTTTGTCTTGTTAAAGTTGCATTGAAAATTATTCATCCCCTCATTGCAAATCAGGATTATTAACAAAACTTACAAACTTTCTCCTTTTTGTAGTATACCAATGAAACAAGAAGAATGTCAATATCTCAAGACAACTTATATAAGGCTAGTTTCACATCAGCATTTTTTGCAATCAGGCACAGATACATTTTTTTTGCGGGGCCTATTTGCTGGATCCTGCATAATACCGGAACGGTACCATCTGGTCCAGTCTGTTATTATCCTGTTTATTTAACAGGTTTTGACTGGTTACTTTTTTTATGCTCATTAGGCATACTGGATCCAGCATGATCAGGTAAAGCTGGATCCGGCACAGATAGACTTCATTTATAACGATGTAGGATCCAGTATGGATCTGGTAGGATAGAGTTTTATGACTAATCCAAAAAATGTTGCATGTAACGGATTTTGGACTTGGCAATAAAACAGGATCTGGTAGCAACCTAAAGCAACAGGATGCTTCCAGACACCATTAAAATGAGTGGTAAAAAACAGGATCCTTTATGGATCCTGTTTTTGTTGCAAAACAGGATCTGTGCCGAATTGCATAAAACACTGGTGTAAAACTAACCTTAAAAGTGTTTTCTCTAAATTCCACAGCATCTTCCATATTTACCAAGTACTGCAATCTCAGAATTATTCATCCTATTTATTACAAGTGTATATAGACAACAGCTTCTGACAGCATTCCTGAGAAATCATAGCTCATTCCTCATAGACTGTTCTTTGGTTTGCATGCTGCAACTTTTTTCTTAAAATCTCAACAAATATTTTCTATGGTGTTCAAGTCAAATGACCCAGATTCTTTCCTGGCTTCTTCTGAAGCCCCACCTTGGAGTTGGCTAGGCACAATGCAAAACATATTGTCCATTAGAAGTTGTGCCAAGTACAATGCCGTGTACCCAATTATCCATTAATCTATCCCAGACTTTTTTTTTTTAAATATAGCAAAAAATAGCTTGATCCTAATTCTTCCCAAAACATTTGAAGCACAATGAAAGATGAGATTGTAGAATCAGAGTCTCATCTAATATGAGGTCAGCTTGTCGTTGGTAGATGGGCTTACACTTTTTTGGTGAAAAATGTATACCAAGTTCCTCATGTTTTTTTAATTCTGTGGCAATAGTGAAGTTCATGTATTATGGTAATTAACTGCAGTGCACAGTTGTATAGTGTTAGTATATCAATTTGTGTATTGGCCACTGCACACTTTCTTCCTGTGTATTATTTTAAATTAAAAAATGCCCAAGCATAGATGCTTATGGGAAAGTTGGTATAATGAGCCATTGGCCTATGAAGCAATTGGCCTTTTTTAGAGTGTCAGCACTCTAGAGTGGCGAGAGGCTTTAGTCGTGGAAGCAGGATTGGGTCCGGACATCCCAGAATGCTACATGAAAACCAAGGTCCTAGCTGGGTGCATGGACTTGTGTAGTTCAGGTCAAACCTTTTAGCAGCCGCATATCGCTATTGATTTAGGCAAGCCAGGGTCATATTCCAGTTCAGACTTAGGAGACCAACAATTCATTTCAAATAACAGCTCTTTACTTTACAGTTTACACAGTTCTTTAGTGACAACTTCATATGTGAGATAGTGGGTGTGGAGACACATGGGTCAGTGGGTGCTCTCGTCCGCTGGCCCAGCTGCCTTTATAAAGACAACGTGGACCAGGGCTCATCCCACTGAACGCTCAAGCTCCTTAACCGTGGGCGGAACACTACTCAGACAACACAGGGTGAGGGAATCACAATATTAAGGCTTTATTGGATCCCCAAACAGTTAACAGCACATAACACATAACCATCAAAACACAAACTGCAACAGGCAACAGAGTCTCACCCTTCCACTGGCTCACCAGGGATTAGAATATAGCACAGCAAAGTCTGTAGCCAGATGACTGGATTGTCCCAACCTAGGTTGCTTCCATTTGCAGTCTTTGTCATCCCAGCCAAATCCGATCATTCGATGCTGAAGTCCTTGTAGTCTTATAATCCAGGTTCTGATCCCCTGGTCGGCACCAAAATGCCTAGGCCTGGGGTTATGGCCTGCTAATTGGACCCAAAGATCCTACATTAGCTGCCTGTATCAAGTCCAGTGCACTTCTAGCCAGGACCAAAATCCCTAGACTGAGGTCACTAGACAGAATCTCAAAATCACCCTGGTTAATGAACAGGTCTCCTTATATACCCTCAGCCCTCATTGCAGGATATTAGGGAGTTCATGATTGGTGGAATAACTGTTCCCTCATTGGCTCGCTTTCAAGCTGCCTGGATAATGTTCATTTAATTGATTGACAAAGAGGGGTCAAGGAGGGTTTAGTATAGACAGCAATACAATATACCTAGTAATACAAAGGGTGGTTAGCATAATTAGGTTTTCTGAGCCTCTGTCCCTCTATGAGAAAGGGATGACATAATTACATTACACACGGTCAACATCACCAAGCATCTACAAGACTCTAGGAACAATGATTTGCTTATCACATGGTAGATAATTACATTACCCACTTTAAACACTGCCAGTCATCTACAAGACTTGTATTTATAATGAGTGAGCCATCACATGGTAGATAATTACATTACCCACTTTAAATACCATGCGTTGATATAGGAATCCGGCTTGTAGATCGCGCTGTTCGAAAATTTGGCCAAGAAAATGACCCCAAGGACCTTGGATCTTTAAAACAAAGATCTTTATTCCTCCCAGACTCTACGCGTTTCGTGTACTCACTGTACACTTTCTCAGGCTACACACGAATTTTCGAACAGCGCGATCTACAAGCCAGATTCCTATATCAACGCATAAGATTTATACAACTCTCCTGGCTGATTGCTGCATTCGACAGGATCCAATTGTCTGGTTTAATAGTGGTTGTGTCACACACAACCCGACCAGGTGAGTGCGACCATACTTACAATTCACTGATTATATCGGATAAGACCCTATTGTGCGCTTCCTCTCCATCCACTTTAAATACTAGCAGGCTCCTAGAAATCTTGTGTAACCCATGAGTGGCATATTACAAGTTTGCAAACAAAATACAATATGGTCTGGATAAATAAGAAATCATCATATGTTATATATTAAAGGAGTCCATTTCGTCATAGTGGGCACATAACTTAAGCACAGTATCAGTTCCACAGCATATCTTAAGACAGTTACAGTTCCCACTGGGTTGTTCCCGATGTTCCTGGTCCTGTGAATTCCAGCAAAGTCCAGCCCAACACTACAGTACAGTCTGTCATGGTCACCTTTCCTTTCAGCGGGTCTCAGTCTCTTTCCCTTGTAGAAGAGAGGGTCCAGGGATCTGAACACTTCAGCAGTAATAGAGCCTTATGCTTCCAGGTGAAGGTCTTTTCTCCTCAGAGGGGAGGGGCTAGGTCATTTGCCATTATATAAGAGAAGAGCCTCTAGCTTGAATTGTAAAAGGCTATGCCAGGGAAAGCCAATCATCACATACCAGTGATAACCTGACACTTTGATGGTTAAGGGGCCTTGTCATTTGTCTGTACTCTGGCTGCTCAATTTTAGAAGCTGCTGGCTCGAGGGTGGATCTCTAGCCCTCTAGTTTCTCAAGTCAGATGCTTAAACCAACACCCAAGCATCATGCCATCTCACTCTGGTCTCAATATTGCAGTTGCAACAAGTCACCAACTACATGCGGCCTTAACGACCTATCCGACTTGTACATCGATATTCGTCACTAGTGGGGCCTTATCTGAAGATCTGGAAGGAAACTGTCCCATACCCTGGAGACTAACTCCTCCCATTGAGGGCTGGTCCCAAGACTCTTTGGCGGGTAGCTTAGTCTCTCTGTGACTATTTTTACACATCTTTTTTAGCCGCTTTTTCCATGTAACATTTTTTGTATATTTGACCATGATAAAAAAATTATATTCTTAAGATATGGTCCTTTTCTAGTGTTCCTTCATATATAGGTTCCCTTCTCTTTTTTGGACACTTTTCGGTATTGTAGGTTCTATAGGACCTTTTCTCAGATGTGTGGACTTGTTAAGGTCTTTACATGAAGGTATAAGTAGAGTAAGAAGGGGAAAGTGCTTTTACTTTTAGCTGCTGTTACTTGTATTTCATGAATGTGGCTAACAAGATGAGTCTGGCATTCAAATAACATGTTTTTAAAGTTTCCTAACATAAATAAGGAACCTGTTTTAAACATTTTAATCCCATCTCTGCGCACCACATCCTTTGGAGGGCCATATGCGGCCCATGGGCTGTGTATTGGGCAGATCTGACTGAACTGTATTGGCATGCTGTGCACACAGATACAGTTTAAGGTAGCAGTAGCTTCTGGTGGGCCCCTCTAAGTCATAGACCTGGGGTGATTGTTTTCTCTACTTCCCCAATAGCCATGCCACTTCTTCATCCATAATAAGGACATGCATTAACCAATTACACATCTAAGAAATTTTTTTCTTTTACAAGAAGACATCAAAATTATGATTCTCATTCATGTTTGTTAGAAGAACACACCGTCCACAAAAATAACAGACGTGAAGAGATCCATAATGATAATGGGTATGTGTTCTATCCATGAAAACAACTGATAGAACACATACATAAAAAACATGGCTAAATGAGGCCTAAAGAACAGAGGGCGTCTGATAAATGAGTATTCTGAGTTCCAGTTTCAAATTTTCTTGTGTATTTCATTCTTTCAGCGCTGTAATAAACCGCACACACCAATGTCTCTTAGGTCTCTTTTCACCATCTATATATTTTATAATAATTACCATAAGACGTGACCTCTTAATTTGCATTTTATACTATTACATTTTATATGGGAACATCTCAGCTTCTCTCTCGAGCTAGTTCTGGGCTATGTCTCTTTTGTATTTCATGTTCAGTGCCCTCAATAAATTATACTCCAATTTCATTTTACAGTGTGCACTACATTTCAATTTTCTTCTGCATATTGTATGCAAGATTCATAGGATTTTACCTTCGTTTCAACCTCAACTTTACTGCTGATAAATTGGAAATGAAAAAGAGCATTAGAGAGCAGTAATGTTTTCAAGGGACGTGGGGAAATTATATAGAAAAAGGAATGACTACAATATCACATTGCCGGTGTTTATTCTGAGCACATACAAACTGAAGTGAAATGTATGAAGACATAAGTGGTACTTGAGCTCTATTTGATATATGTATCTACCTAGATATAACGAAAAAAACAAGAGTACCACAGTTAGCAAAGTATTTGGGTGAAAAAAATCTCTTCAAGCAATCTTCATATTACTTAATGTACTAGTGCATCTCCATGACTCAGGCCCCCTTCACACCACGTTTTTCTGGATCCGGCACTGTCTGATGTAAACCGGACAGCCCCGGATCCGGTTTCAGCCCCGTAGTATTACTATGGGGCCGGATTGCACCGGATGGCAGTGTTTTGCCATCCGGTTTCCATCTGTCCGGGAGGATCCAAGACAATTTGGGATTTTCTCCCAGACACAGAAAAGTTGCAAACAACATTTTTGTGTCCGGGGTGAAAAATCTGCCCCATTCGGATCCTCCCGAATCCGGGGCAATCTGGCACTCTCTAACATGGGAGTCTATGGCGCCAGATTGCCCAGATCCAGGAGGATCTGGGAACCAGACACCGGCGGCTGAAGTTCAGCTTGAGCTACACTGAACTTCAGCACCAGGGAGCTGTCCCCTGTGAAGTGGTTCAGCACCATTTCAGCAGGGGACAGCTCCCTCAGCTGCGCTCTGCAGAACACAGCTACAAACAGGACCAGAGGGCATATTAACCCTCCGGTTCTATTTGTCCGGAGCTGTCAGGCTGTGTCCGGTGCCTCCTGCAAAACATCAGACACAGCCTGACAGGGCAAAAATCGTGGTGTGAAGGGGGCCTAAAGGCTGGTTTCACACTGCAGTTTTTTCCCTGATCAGGTTCCATCCGGTTTGTGTCTCCAAAGCTAAGAACAGGTGTCAAACTTTCAATTATAGTTTTTCTCTGCAAGTTCCTCTCCTGGTTTTGGCACACAAACTGGATGGACACTGATCAGGGAAAAAACTGCAGTGTGAAACCAGCCTTAGAATATCATCAAAAGTCAACGTAATATTGCCATGTTTCAGGGCGCTTCTGGGAGACCTGAAACATTTTGACTAATAGATCAATATTATATTCACCCTTTGACGTCTTGTGGAATCCGGCAGCACGGCTTTTATCCCTTCATCCTCCCTACTTTAGTTTTCTGAGGTAATGACCCTTGGGTTTTCATTGGCTGTAAGCCATAATCATCAACATTAACAGAAATACACAATTATAATAGAACACTCTGTAATGACTCTATATGATACATATGTTTCACTTTTTATATTGAATTACTGAAATAAATTAACTTTTTCATATTATTCTAATCCATTGAGATGCACCTGTACATACTGTATGATGGTCCAATAAAGGCAATATACTTCATTTAACTAAAGGAGTGCTTCTTTCCTATTTTTGGTCTATTTACAGTGCTCAAAAAGATAAAAGGAACACTTAAACAACACAATGTAACTCCAACTTCTGTGTGATAAACCTGTCAAGTTATGCAGCAACACCAATTGTGTATCAATTTCTCCTGCTCTTGTGCAAATGGAGCAGCAAACAGGTAGAAACGATAAACGATTAGCAAGGCACCTCTATAAAGGAGCAGGTGGTGACCACAGACCATTTCTCTGTTCTCATCGTTTTTGGCTGTTGTTTCGGTCACTTTTACATTTTGTCATTGCTCTCACCCCTAGAGGTAGCATGAGGTGGTGTCTACAACCCACAGAAGTTTTTCAGGTAGTGCAGGTCATCCAGGATAGCACATCAATGCTGTGGCAAGAAGGGTAGCTGTGCCTGTCAGCAAAGTGTCCAGACCATGGAGCAGGTAGCAGAAGACAGGCCAGTATACCAGGAGACATTGAGGAGGCCTTAGGAGGCCAACAATCCAGTAACAGGACAGCTACCTCCTCCATTGCACAACTACCGTATATCCCCATTTATAAGGGGGTGTTCACACTTATGGAACCACATTATTTTAGTTTTGTTAGTTTTATTCTCCCCCTCAAAATGATTTCTGTTTCCCATTTGATTTGAAAATAAATTATACATGATAGTAAAGGTGGAAAAAGTTCTGAAATGATTATTCTTGGTAGGATTTTTGTTCATAGCAAAAACTTGGAATTTTAACAGGTGTATAGACATTTTATATCTATTATATATATACAGTATGACTTGTGCTTTTATGTTACAGGGGGGCTCACATGTATTTACTGTGATCTCGTTATGACAGCCACACATCCAACCTAATGGCAGAGATCACAAGAAGCTCTGATCTCCGCTTTCAACCTATTCAACATTGCAGTCTATGGAGTGAGGTGTAAATAATGAAGATCAAATAAGTTTTTAACTGCAATGTCAAAAAGAAATCGTAGAGAAATGATTCACCAGAATTTCTGTGGAAAGCCCTAGAGAGAACAACAGAGCTGCACACTGGCAATGCTACAATTCAAGAACATATCAATCTGACTTCTGGATTATAAACTAAAGTAATATAGGGCTCTGGTTATAGTTGTGCTAATTATTGAAGAAAACTAGCATTTATTTGTGTATTATTACTTGCAATAAAACTACCCTGAACTAGTGATCTGGGCAGAGATGTTCATCTTAGGGCGCCTTCACACTGCGGTCAGGTCCGGTCCAGAGCTGTCCCGTGTAAACCGGACAGCCCCGGACCAGATTTCGGCCCCATAGTATCCTATGGGGCCGGATGGAGCTGGAAGGCAGCTATCCGCCATCTGGTTTCGTCTGTCCGGCAGTATCCGGGGCAATCCGGGGCAATCCGGCGCTCCCTAACATGGGAGTCTATGGGGCCGGTTTTGTGTTCAGAACTGGTCCGAGGCTGTCAGGTTCATCCCTGACAGCTCCGTCCCGGACCTGACCGCAGTGTGAAGTCGCCCTTAATAGTCACACAGCTGAAGCAAGTACATTTGGCTTAAGTGCACATGCGCTGGAAATAGGAATCAACTAAGGCTCAGTTCACATGTCCAGTAATCATCCATTAGAACGGACCTAGCAGGAATCCATTTGCAAAAAATTTGAGCAACTGTCCATTTGGGAAAAAAAATTGCTGCAGGATCCGTATTTTTAACATGGAAGTCTATGGGAAAACAGATCCGATAACTGATTGCTATTCATTTCCATTTGAAACTGATCCATTAAGCAATAAATGGATCCCTTACAAAATAAAGAAAATCAATGGCTAATTAGCAATCAGTCATTTTCCGTAGACTCCCATGTTAAAAACGGATCCTGCAGAAATCATTTTATTCAAAACAGACAAAAAAGGTTTTTTGCACGACTTTTTTGCCAATGGATCTTTGCGGGATCCATTCTAAGGACTCGGACACTCATCAGTGAAACTCGTCCAAGTGTACTGTGCGGAAAAATTGCATTGCTCTCAGACCAATGTTAACTAATGTCCGAGAGCACATTTCCGAGTCTCATACGCCTTTTCCGCATCCGATTCTCGGATTGCGAGTCAATTACAACATGTTGCGATTCTATGTGAGTCACGGACGAGACTCACCAATGCAAGTCGATGAGTCCGAGAAAAAAGAAAGGTTGCACTCGGACTACACTCGGACCATCCGAGTCTGATGCGAGTTTTAATTGATACATTACCATTCTGTAGCTCAGACAACTGTACAAAATGTTCCTGTAAATGATTATACAGTAAATATCTGCTGAGGAAAAAACGGATTGCACTCGGACAGCACTCGCAAGCCACACTGACCAAAAGTCAATAGTGGCACCCAAGGGTTCATGTGCCACAGTAATATCATGAAGGGTTAACTCCCCACACAACTCACTACACTAGCACCCCCAGGCCAGAAGGCAGAGACAAAGCTGCTCCCCTTCATATATTCTGGTCTGAGGAGGAAGTAGTTAGTTGATAGTTGACAGTTGACAGTTCAGCTTAGTGCAGGAGCACTAGGAGAAGGACCTGTAAATGGGAGCAGTGCTGAGCTCCTGACAGACAAGGACCATTGACTACTTTCAGGCCAGAAACAGAGGGTCAGAGGAAAGGAGGCAGAGAAGCTAGGAACATACCTGGGAGGCAGAGTAGGATCCGTGACTACGCAGGTTTCACACCGCAGAGTAAAACTGGAGAAGTGAAGATTCAACCGTCTTCATTAGGGCCAAAGACATAGCAACACACCAGAGTTTAGCATTACACCCGGCAGAATGAAGGCAGAAAGGACTCTAGTTGCCTGTCAGATTGGTACCCAGGAGGAGACACAGGACAGCAGCCCAGCTTACGCAACAGCGGAGCCCCACACAGCGCAGACAGGGAGCCAAGGACCTGGCCAGGGTGGAAGCAACCCAGCCCCTGCACAGACTCCATGGACAGTACTCAATATTTTACTGAACTACCATCTAAGTAAAAGACCTGGAAAACTACAAAACCATGAGTCTGTGTAATCCTTGCGCTCGAGCAACGCTCTCCCTCACAAACTGTTATCATCACTACTGCCCCAGGGACCATGCTCTACCCGTGGAGAGCCGACACATCACAGGCTGCCATCCATCATCCCTGGAGGTTCTGCAGCAGCAGCGTGGTCACCCTGATCACATACCACGGGTGGCCTCACGACTCTATCTCCTGTAAATAACCCCCAACCTTCACTTGTGGGCTTGGGACACGGTCCAGACCAAGACCACTGTGATTCCCCGTGATACCCCGGTCCAGTACCGAGTACCCCGTCCCAATGGACTCCACACAGATAACACTCGTCCAACTCTCGGATCCGTGAATCGGACCGTTATTTCACTCACATGTGTGTCCCAACCCTTACAAATGATCACTGGACAGGTGAACTCAGCCTTAAGGCCCCATTACATGCTACTATATTGCTAACAATATCGTTGCAAAGTCACCGGTTTGGTGATGTTGCAGCGATGTCGAAACGACATTGTTACGTGTGACATTTACCAACAACCAACGATGAGGTTGTTCATCGTTGGCCGTTGGTAAATGACCTGGACCATAAATTTATCAATGAACGAGCTCCCAGCGCCGCACAGCAAGCGCTGGGAGCTGGTAACCAGGGTGAACAGTGGGTAACTAAGCGCCGTGCTTTGCTTAGTCCTGATCGCTGGTGAGTCTGCTTGTGTGACAGCTCACCAGCGATCAGATATTGATGTCCCAGCGATCCACATCGCTGGGTCATCGTTAGGTGTAATGGGGCCTTTAGCACTCATCAGGGACTGAGTGAGTATAGGGATTAAAGACAAAATTGCTTGCACTATGCATCACCAGTGTTAACACGTCCTCTGTAAAAATCTCTTTCTAAAACTAGAGCCTATTCGCATGATCCATATTTCATTGCGTATTTGGTGTGTATTTGGTGCTGATCAGCAATAAGTTTGCAGCAGGGTATTTTCCCAGCAAACTCTATAGAATTTGAGAAGTCCTGTCCACATGGTGCATTGTTTTTCTGCTGCAGATACCCTGCGTATTTTAGTTAGAAAAATCTGCTGCATGTCAATTTTTCATGCAGATACGCTGCAGATTTGTCCACAAAAATGCAGAGTCACGGAAAAGTCAATGGCAAAAAGCACTATGCCCACAGCGGATGATAATGCACCATGTGGACAGCCATGTGTTTGGTGCAGATTTGTGCATTAGGTGCTGATTTTGAAATTAAAAATCTGCCCTACCAACTCAGCGTGCAAACGGGCCCTTAATGTTTCAGAGAATAAAAGAATTGAGCCGCGCTGCTATCAAAGGATGGCATATTCCTTTAGTCTCCAAATTGAGATTTATTCAACGCGTTTTGGAGAAACTCTGCTTCATCAGGAGTTCAATCATTGAAAGAATTCTTGATGAAGGAGAGTTTCTCCAAAATGTGTTGAATAAATCACAATTTGGAGAATAAAGGAATATATCCGCAACTCCTTTTCATCTCTGACGTTTATGTATCATCCAATAGTTGGACTGCAGCACCTATCTCACAATCTAATCAGATCATAGGCATTCTATGGTGGTTGTGACCTACACAACCACATCAGGTGAGCACCAGCTTGTCCTTTTATCTTCCAGTGTGTTCTGCAGAGTAAGCCCTATCATGCTTTTTTTGTCCATATATTTCTCATAGTAAAATTATTGTGAACATTAACTTAATATGATATTAGTTTTAATACATATTTAAAATTGCTGCAATTCACTAGCAATCTCACTAGTTCTCCCCACACTTTGCTATGGGACCTCTGGGCGGGTTATGGCATAGCCACTGCAATACGTATGTCAAGCAACTCCACCTTTGTGACTCCTGCAAGGTAATTTACATATGGCAGATGTGATGATAAAACTGCTTACGTTACATATTGCTACTCTGCTATTACATATAAAGCCACCGTTATAATCTAAAGCGCTAAAGTCAAAGCTATAGATGATGGCTTAGTAACAGAAAACATTCAGAACGATTTCCTTCAGGAGAGGCTCTAGTGAGCATAAAAACATAAGAAATACCCGCCTTTATCTTCTCCATGGTCAGCGCCGGACATTTTCTGCAGTCTAAGCATCTTCCCTCGTTGTTTAGAGACTTTACACATTGCTTCATTATCCTAATTTGATGTGCAGTGGTGGCAAAATGATCTTATTTCTGTCTACCAACATTTCTGAAATGACATTCTTTTCTCCTACCATCATGTGTTCTCACTAAGGCCACTGTGTTCTCACCCAGGGCTCATTTTTTGATCTACTAAAGAGAGATAACATATGGACATTAGATATAATTAGATATATTTCATGGAGTTTGGTGAATTAAAGAAACCATGTGATGGTCACTGCTTCCTGATTTGGCCTTAAAATAGCTGCATCAATATAGAAGCTTCAATGACTGACATCAATTAAAACTGAAAACCGTGAAATTGAAGTAGACTAAAAACAAATACGATGTGAAAAGTCTTTGTCTATCTAAAAGACAAATAAAAGTTTTACTAAATATAAATTAAAGGTGTTATGTGAACATTCACTATATGGTCAAATATATTGGACACCTATACTTGGAGGGCTGTAAGAAGGCAGAGATGGCTGATAACATGCTCAAACTGCATGGGAAGAGTATACAGACATAATGTAAACTGTCTGCATACTGTTCTGTAAATGGAGCAGCAATGCCTTCTTGGGTGCAGTTCAGTTCCGGTTTTACCTTAGCTTGAAATATATGGTTAAAAATAGCTGCAGCACTCCAGATGAATGATGTAATCTGCCTTTATTCTGGCGTCATATACAGGGTATGGCTTCTTTTCGGTCTCCCTCGCCCTTCTTCCAGCAGGGAGCCCGAAACGTAGTCAAACTCTGTATATGACACCAGAATAAAGGCAGATTACATCATTCACCCGGAGTGCTGCAGCTATTTTTAAATAGATAGATAGATAGATAGATAGATAGATAGATAGATAGATAGTAAATAAGGCAGATCGTACCAGACTTCAAATGCCGCTTTTAGGTCAGCTCAGTCTCCCACGCTCCCAATCACTTCTGGGGCCACCCATTAAGCTACTTGCATATTCACAGTCTACATTATGTCTGCATACTGTTCCCATGCAGTTTGAGCACTTTATAATCCATCTCTGTCTTTTTACAGCCCTCCCAGACCTCATTGTTGGGTCCAGCAGAAAATTACTAGTGTTTCCCATTGACTTACATTGTACTCACTATTCAGAACTAATATGCGAGTATTACAAAGTAATCATTACGAATGTAACAATTGGGAATATTTCAGTACTTGCTCATACCTACTTACAAGCAACATGACATAAAAATTTTGATGCCCAGCTAAAAAGGAATCAAGCATTTCTTAAAATAGTTCTCCTCGCAAAGAGAGTGGTATATAGAGGTTGTTTCTAGGTAAATCATCTGGCGCACTGTCCTGAGCATTGTGCAGTCTGAGACCTGCCCTCAGAGCACAAAGCACCACTCCTTCACCAAGAACCATGACTTGTTCTTTGCCTTCAATTCTGGGACAATGCTTTGACACAAAACATCAGCCTTAACATTCTTAGATCGGGAATATGAATAACAGGAGCCGAAAATCTTAAGATTCGGAATTGGAGATAATAATGGGTTGACTCACTTGGTTGATTGCCTGAGGAAGGAGTGATGAATACATGCTGAAACGCGTTGGATGAATAAGAACCACCACTTTGGAATATACTGCATACTATTTTGTTTTCTTACTTTTGGCAGCGCGGTCTACGTCCACTTGTATATCCATTGTCTTTGAAGGTCTCAAGATACACCTTATGAGCTAACCTCTTGGGTCTTCCAGTTGATGACAGGTTTATGCTGCAATATCCTTGGCAGGTCTAACACTACCTTTGCAAGTAGAGAAGGTAGAACGATAAATAGATTCCATGTGTAATCCTCGTAACTTCATACATCCTTTCTTAACCTTCATAGTAACGTGACTTTGTCAAAGAGAAACTTGATTGTGTAAGTTGAGAGAGGAGAAATCATAACCACATTTAGCATTGAAGTCATGTTCAATTAGATTCAAGGTACAAAAGCATGTGTGCAAACAAAACCAGACCTAGTCTCAAGGAAACAAAGGTTGCCTGTACCAGAGACAATCTCTGACTCCTGGAACCCACATCTCTATAAAATGTTTCTTCTTTGATTCCCTTTTGAAATTCAGTAATAAATTTGAAACATTAAATCATTACGTGACCAGAACCACAACAATATAAACAATCGAGCAAAGGCTTCAAGGTCAGTTCCCCTTTGGTGTCTCTGCAGGCATCAATTTGCATAGGTTCACACGTGTCAACTAGTAGGGAGGAATATACCACTGATAACGCCTTTAAATGTGTCTCTATCTCTCAGGCATCTATCCAAATGGACAGTCAGTGTCATAGCTTCCTCTAGAGATCACAGGCAGGGACTGTAAACCATAATGTCCCTAATTTGACCCAAAAATCCATGACAGAACTGACCAGAGTCATTCCAAAAGGTCTTTACTGCCAAACATCTAAACTATGAGCAGTGTTTGTGAATTAGGTTGCTTGCGTTTTTTCATTGTGTTATAGTGTACATTTTTTTTAACATGCATTGTGACATTTTTGACACTGCAGTTTTTGTCTGTTCTTGGTGTGTCATACATTAAAGGAATAAATACAAGAGGGGTGGGGACAAGAGGCGCAATAGTGCCCTATCACTAGAGACACTACAAGATATTAAGGTGGTGCTATGGACCCACTCACCTTATGCAGTTGTGATCCCCACAACTGGTTTAAAGAGCATCAGTACTCCAAGCTGCTGCAGGACCTCCACCGACCACTCACACGTGGTGAAATCCAGAAGATGATGGGAAAAAAAGGTGTGTCACGGTCTGCGCTGCTCAAGTCCAAGAAAACTCACATGAGAGTCAGAGTTTCATAAAGCAGATTCTCATTCTTTATTTTTCTACTCCAATGCGTTTCGGTGCCCCACCTGGCACCTTCCTTAGGGATCCCTGAGGAAGGTGCCAGGTGGGGCACCGAAACGCGTTGAGGAAGGTGCCAGGTGGGGCACCGAAACGCGTTGGAGTAGAAGAATAAAGAATGAGAATCTGCTTTATGAAACTCTGACTCTCATGTGAGTTTTCTTGGACTTGAGCAGCGCGGACCGTGACACACCTTTTTTCCCATCATCTTCCATACATTAAAGGAAATCTGTCAGCAGGCTTTTGCTACCTCATCTGACAGCAATATAATGTACAAATGGAGTCCGTGGAGCCTCGATTAAGAGTCTCAAACACGAGACTAGCCAGATATCCCTCCAGGGAAGGACCCAGCCCTGGGGTGGAATCCTTGCGGAGACCACCATAACCACCATATTAAGTGGCCCTTTTAATCAATATCCCACTCAGTTATGAGTTAAGGATATGACAAGGGAATTAACAGAGCCAGGTATCCATCTACAGACAGCTGTTTCGGGTATTGCCCCTCATCAGTGTGGAGTTGGATTCTGGCTAGGTGGGAGCAATGCCTGGTAGACCAACATCACAAAGCTCTCACTGATCTCAGGGAGACCAGTCAAGGAAAACACTGCGGGCAGCCGGCTAAAGCGCTCAAGCACAGTGAAATCCATGGTGCATTGCCCCCTGGGAATTTGAATATGCAAACGGAGTCTGTGGAGCCTCGATTAAGAGCAATATAATGTAGACAAAAACCCCAGAATCTAATGAGGTATCACTTAGACTACTGGCAGAAGCCATTCTCATACAATCAAAGAATTTAGTTTCAGGAACACAGCAGAGCTAAGATAGCTGCCCCTGCCCAAACAAGGCTCTCAATAGTGAGTGTGCATTCACTGTGAAGTGTCAATCACAGCAGGGGGCATGTTGGACTGCCCTGAGCTTGACTTTGCAGTCCTGCAATGTTAATCACATGGTAATAAGCCATTAGTTTAAGTAAACACTAGCACAGGGCCTGCTAAGAGCAATACAGTTACTCTTTGTTTTTTTACTCTTACATCATGTTGTCCTCAGCTTACACAGAAAAAAATATGCTGACAGATTCCCTTTCAATACAACTGCTTTGTTTTTAAAATTTCCTATTATAAAACTTTATTGACAGTCATACAGGCGTTTATTAACCATTTCCGTTGCAGTAAGTTCTTTACCTGTGTATTTTCCTCATGTAATGCAAGTTTATGTGTAACATCTTCACATAAAACTCAGTGCCCCCCAAGAGATATTGGCATGCAGCAGATTTGAAAAAGTGTCATGTCACATCTGTCACTGTTTTGGGGTCAAATAGAAAACACTTTAGCCTACAAGTATTTGGATTTAAAGAGGATCTGTCACCCCCCCCCCCTCCCCATGGATGTGAATCTAAGTGCAGCACTGAATGCAGCATGCATACTGCATTCAGGCAAGGGGTCCCCCATGTCTCTGTGCGGCTGGTACCCCGAGATATAGGCTTAGAAAAACTTACAGTTAGAAGCCATGGAGGCTGGCCCTTGTGCTGCAGCCACCTCATAGCACGGGTGCATTTCACACCCCCTGCGTCTTGGTGCCGCCTTTTTTACATCCCTCGCCTCCTCCCTCCTGCCAGTTATCAGTCATGTGTTCCTCGCCTGCAACTGCTCCTCCTTATGCTGCTTGACACAGGCACAGAGCGAGGCATCACTCGAGGTTCTATGGCGGTGCACTGCACATAGAACAAATGTTAAAGCTTTCAGGACCCTGGATAGCAGCGGATACAGTACACACATTATGTACTCTATCTCCTCCACAGCAAGGAGCTGCCAGCTTTAGTTCATAAAATAGTAAAAGCCGACAATAGCCGGCAATACTGAAATACACCATATTAACCCGTGATATGCTGCCCCATATGGTCACCATGTCTCTAGGGAGGGTTGACACTCCCTGGAGACATGGTGCCCACATATTATAGTAACATTAACCCTTTGTTCATCCCCACAGCCACAGGGATGAACAAAAGAATCCGGCAACTGGACTGCACATTAAGAGCAATCCGGTTACTGGATGGGCTCCCATAGGAGCCCATTATAGCAGCCCCGCTGCGTTTTTCACACTGCTCTGAAAAATGCTGCCTGCATGATTTTTCATGCAGGCAGCGAAACCGGAATGCGGTACCCGGATTGCAAATAGTGCAATCGGGTTTTTGTATTGCAGCCTATGGGCTGCGGATACGGATCCGGTTTTGAGCATTTTTAATGCTCAAAACCAGATCCGAATGAAAAGAAAAAAAATCGTTAATCTGACCCTAGCCTTAGGCTGGGTTCACATTGTGTTTCTGCTGTCTGTTTAACGGATCTGTATGAAAGTAGCACAAACACAATGTAACAAACTGTTTAACGCACCCATAGGCTTCCATTCTTAACATGAATACTAACGCATGTCAAAATGGGCATCTGTTTGCTAAAAATATGTTTTTGCAACACACATGAAAACGTGGACTACCACGTTTTTCTGTCCTGTAAAGAAAGCATGCACTAAAAGTTAACATTTTTTTAAATTGGACTCTATTTCAAACGCAATTTAGCATAAATAAATAAATAAATTTGTATATATTTGTAGCACACGTTATATTGCATTTCAGACAGTTGGGTACCCATCATGTGATGACCCTAAGCTTTTGTTGTGTATTTTTTGCACTGATGATGTGGTGCTCTGCTGCATTTTTGGTCATCAGCCAAGGTACAGTGCGCAGGTACAGCCTGCTAACCACCCCTAGCTGCCTAGTTTTACCTGGCTGGTAATCAAAAATACATTTTTTTTAATTATTTCTTTAAATAATTGAAAAAAACCTAAAGGCGGCTTCGCCATATTTTTGGTTGCCAGCCAGGTACAGCAGGCAGGTAAGGGGTGCCACCCACTCCCAGCTGCTTAGATTTACCTGGCTGGAAACCAAGAATATAGGGTAGCCCTTTTTTGTAATTATTTCTCGAAAAACGACTTGGGGCTTCACTGTATTCTTGGTTTGCAGCCAGGTGCAACTAAGCAGCTGGGGGCTGGAGTCCTCAATGTGGGGAGGCCCAAGCTTACTGTTTCCCCTCCCCCACTGTGAATTGCAGCCTGCAGCCACCTCAGTAAATGGAACATTCATAGAAGCACCCTTTTGTTGCGCTGTACCCGACTCTTCCAGTTGCCCTGGTGCCAGTGGCAAACTGGGTAATAAAGGGGTTAATGCCAACTATATATTGCCAGCTGACACTAAGTCCGAGGTTCATAATGTCGGGCCAATGTTAGACCTGGCCATTAGGAACCTCAAAGCAAATATGAAATAAATGATTTTTCACGGTGTAGTGTAACATTTTGATAAAGAACACAAAGCCATCCCTAATTGCCATCTTTATTATTCCCACACAAACCCTCCATGATCCTCTCTGACATCCTATCATGGCTGGACCAGAAACTGACTGATTTTTGGCTACCGCTGTGAGCAGACTAATGTCACAGATTCACCTCAGGCCAGCTAGAGGGTCACGGCTGAGCTCTGACCTGAGGTGAACTTTTCTGCTGGACGCAAAACTCAGTGGGGTGACATGGGAAAAGTTACCTGAGTGCAGGAAAAGGTCAACTGAGTTCAGAGCTGTAGATGAAGTGAGGTGACCTAGGCAATGACGTCACCCTACTCACAGCAAGACAGGAAGTTCACTTGTTTCAGGTCTCTCTGTGAGCCGGGTGATGTGGGAAATGTCAACTGAATTCAGAGCTTTAACTGGACTGACGTCACCAAGCTCACAGTGGGAGCTAGAAATCAGTGACTTTTTGGTTGCTCCGTGATAAGACGTCAAAGAGGATCATGGAGGGTTTGTGTGGGAATAATAAAGATGGCAATGAGGGATGTCTTTGTGTTCTTTGTCCAAATAAATAATTTCTCTCTGTGTGGTGTATTATTTAATATGTACTTTGAAGTTCCTAATGTCTAGCATTGGCAATACTTAGCTGGCTTTAACCCCTTTATTGCTCAGTTTGCCACCAGCACCAGGGCAACTGGAAAAGTCAGGTACAGCGCGATAAAATGTCATTTTTATATATGTGTCATTTTCTGGGGTGGCTGTGGGCTGCAATTTGCAGTGGGGGCCTGAATGCATGGGCCTCCTTACACTGAGGATTCCAGACCCCAGCTGCCTTGCTGTACCTGGCTGGCCACCAAAAATACAAAAAAGTCCTATGTTGTTTTTTTAATTATTTCTAGAAATTTTTTTTTTTCAAAAAATATTGTGGGTTTTGCCATATTTTTGGCTGCCTGCCAAATACAACTAAGCAGCTGGGGGTGGATGACAGCCTGTACATGCCTGCTGTATCTGGGCTGGTGACGAAAAATACAGTACATCCCTAAGTCATCAGCACAAAATTCAATAATCTGTTGTCCCTGTATTTTCTTGGACTTCCTCCAGGTTCTCCAGTTTCCTCCCACCCTCCAAGGACTATATAGTTGACTCCAATAAATCTGTTCCACAGGCAGATGTCATGAAAGCCTCCAAAAAAATAGGTAATTATAACAAAGAGGGCACATCACTATCACATACCCACTTATCAGCATGTGATTCGGGGTGTGCCTGCAAGCATTAATTAATCTCCTCTAACCCAATCTAACACTCAACCCATGTTTTAGTATTAAAAATGAGCATAAATCACACCCTGACACGGACCACCTTCCCCCCCTAGATTCACAACATGCTTCCACCACTTCTGATACACAGAGTGAGGAGTCCCTAGAATCCAGTACTGTCTGCCACCCAGAATACACACTCTAAGGCTATGGATTCTTTTAGAACATACAAGGGTCAAACATATTAAAGTTTTAAGCTTTAATATTAAAGTTACAGTGCTTACAATAAAAACACATAAATGATAAAAATAAAGGGAACATATTCCCCTACAGATGCATTTTTTTTTTTTTGCTACAATCACAATTTTAGAATTTAGTATTTAGAATTTCAATTTAGTTTATTAAAACAATTTTTTACAATAATTTAGCTTTTCAATCATAATTTTGGAAAATGTATTTTCGTAAACAATAATCAAATATATGTAAAACTCTATCATAGCAACAACTGTACATATGAGATGACGTTACAATAACTTTGAAGAACAAAAATATTTTAACCTGTGTCTGTGTCTTGGTAAATACAATTAGACATCCTCCATGGAAGGAGACCTTGTTCTCTCATAAAATATTGAGTAAATTGGTATAAAATTTGGCAGCAGTAGATCTTATTGATCTGTCCTCTATGCTACTCAGGTTTCAGTCACAGTCATCCGGATCAACAAGGAGGTGATCATGTTGAGAAACAAAATTATGTAGGCAGTCACAAGTCTTTATGACACTGTCCACATTTTGAGGTTGTAGTTGCATGCAGGTTAAAAGTACACACCATTTGAATGAAAGTGTGCCAATCGTGTATTCGACATAACCCTTGCCCTACTCAATCTATAATTGAAGATCCAATGACTGGAGTTCACATTCCAACTGGAGTATGGTTTCATAAGATTGTTGCCAAGTTGGAAAGCCTCATCACCAACTGAAACCAGAGGCTTCTGTTCCTGAAACTGGGCGTGATGAGGGGATCTTGAAGCAGTTGGTGTACAGGCATTTACTCATGTTAATGTCTTTAAAGACTCTTGAATCTTTGGTACGCCCATTTGCACTTGTAACACAGGGATCCACTACTCACAGTAATAAAAATGCCTTAAAACATTTTCTCTCCTTCTCTCTCTCGCTCTCATTATTCTGGCATTTGGCAAATATTAATAATTATGGTAATCCTAATTGACTTAAAACGGAAAAGCTTTATTCTAATTTGTTATCAGATAGTGAGAAAAACATACATGTGTCTTTTTATACAGTGCATGTAAACTTCTGGATTCAACTGTATATACACACAGTCTCTGTAAGGCTCCTTTCACATCAGCGGTATTGCAATTTCGCGGTAGATCCGGCAGATGTCATCACACCTGCCGGATCTACCACATGATGGCCAACTGGCAGCACCAATCCGGCAAGCCCCATTCATTCTCTATGTGGCTTGCAGTCGGGTGCGGCAAGTATGGTATTGCCGAAATCCGGCACTTGCGGCTGATAGCAGCGTTTTTTTTTTTTGTAGTGCCACAAGCACCGCAAGTGCCAGATTCGGCAATACTGCACTTGCTGCACTTGACCACAAGCCCCATAGAGAATGAATGTGGCGACATCTGACGGATGTACAGCAAAATTGCAATACCGCTGATGTGAAAGCACGCTAAAACTGGCAACACCACAGTCGTCAGGTCCAAGCGCAACCTCTTCAACTGCACCTCTGTCTCTATGGATTCTGAGAATTACTTGCAAAAGGTTACTTCCTTCATTCACTGTTTTTTCTTATTTCAGTTTTTCTTATGCCTTTTTATGTAAGATATTAGTCAGCCTAATGCTACAGTCCTGATTTGTGCTGGTAATTTACTTTGTTCCTAATTAAACATCATTCATACACAATAGTCTTATAGGAGCAATGTATTTAGCAATTTCAGAGACTGTCATCCAGTGAATAGCCTGTAATATAGTGTTGTAAGTAAAACGAATTAGCACTTTAATGTTACATAGAGTGGTTCAATGTGTTCTCAAGAAAGTAAATTGTAAGTCTGCAGGCATGGAACAAAGACAGACTGACAAATGTGATCATACACAATAGCTGGATAATGACAAAGCATAATGTAGATGAAGCAAAGAAATTCTATTCACATGCCACTTTGTTAATAAATCACATTTATTCCCAAACTGATTTAACAACTGGAAACAAATGCCTTAAAATAAGCAATTTAGATCTGTTATGTGGGAGAGATGTATTACGAGACTCGTAAGCATTGCATGTACATAAAGAGTGGAGCAGTCGTAGAGAACTCTGTTATAGAGTTATTGAAATGAAAGTCACATGAGAACAAAACAACTTTCTACTTTAAAAATTGTGCCGAGTAAAGACATAAGGCCTCCATACAAACATTTTGATGGGATTGGTCAACCAGGACCTGCTGACCATCTGATGTGTATAGGGGCCAACCAACTCTCCTACAAAAGATGAGCAAAGGAAAGGAAGCCGGATGTATGGCGGAGATTACTTTGCTTCCTATTAAAATATTTCATAGCACATAGATCAGCTAAGCATCGCATATGCATGCTGAATAACATTCAGCAAACTCACCACTAATACATTTATACTGTTGTATGGTTAAAATGAATTGAGCCCTGTTGAATGTTACATTAGAGCTGATGGCAATAATGTTGAACCCAACAAGAGAAGCAACCAATTCAAGGTCATGGAATGGATGAGGAAACAAAAAGGATTTTTCTACACGTGCTAAATCTGATCCATAACAATAGCCATTTTGAAATTGCTAGTGCTCTATCAAGTTGATAGAAATGAAATTGCATATCCAGCTCTTCTTCAATTAAAATCCATCTTTTACTCTCAAAACTAAAAAAGAAAATAGACAGACCGACTGGTTAGTGGGAGAGTGTACTAACAACGTTTTGTAGCTGCATTCTTACTTGTGTGGAGCATGTCTATGGCAAGGTTTTCTCATTTTAATAATCCCATGTGATAAACTTTGCAAAATGTTTCCTACAGATAGTTGCGCTATGCATTGTTCTTGAGTTTAAAGACGATTTCCACCTAAATCATAATAATCTCAATATATTGTAAATCAGAATTTATAACTATAATAGATTATACACTAAAAGATCAGTTGATTAAAGACACTTGAAGAATCAGGTTATGAGGATGCACCATGCAGAAAAAGGCAACGCAGTGGTGACTCACACGAGTTAATTTCACACAACTAATAGGGTAATGAAGTACAATAAGAGAACGGTACAAGGTTTCAAAGAAAGTGGGAATGAAAGGTTTGGTACCATGTTAGCCAGTTGAAAATCCATTAAAAGTATCACACCTACAAGATTATTATTTTGCTGCTCCCACTGAAAGAAAATGGATTAATACCCAACAAGGGTTACACAAGTCTTAAATGTGATATAATACGTTTGGTTTCTTATCATTTTAAGTAGCAGACGCTACGAAAGTAAATCTTTAGGGCAGTATCGATGTCACCCAGCTTCAGTCTCAGTCCCATTTATCTAAAATATGTAGTTTATCAACACACTGGGTAAAAACAGGGCAATTGTGCAACCCAATAAGCCACAAGTCCAATGAGAGTGGCTAATGTGTAGGGAAGAAAAATACTGACTCACACAGATTGTCTGCTGGCAGCATTGTTCATTCTTTGGTATTCGGTCTTAGGGTATCGTCTGGTATCAATGTTCGGGTATTGAGACTTCGGGTTCCTTCTAGGTTCTGATATCTATCAGGCTACCAAGGAGATCTGATCAATCACGGGTACTTCTCCTGTAACAGCGACGGGAGGTCCAATTCACCATTCAAGGACAAATTCCATCTGCTTCTTTCCAAGTATTGTTGCCACCACTTCTCTGACTCGTGGGTCTTATACTTAGAAGCTGGCCCTCAACCACCACCTGTCCCAGCATCTCTCTAAATATCTTCCCTGAGAAAACAGCTAGTGTTGTTATTGAGTTCCAAGTGATTCCTTCATCCAGCAAATGGTGATATTCTTCCACAGACACTGCCAGATCTATATAAGTGCATCCTCTGCTGTTCCCACTTCCTTACAACACGCATCTAGTAGTATGTTATACTTTAATAGAGCAGAAAAACCACTAGATATTACATTTATTTTGCAGGAACATTTACTCGTATGGACAGGATAACGTGAACAGTTTGGTAGAGGCCTCATGATTCTACAGATGTCTTCAATAAAATGGTATCAGAGGTCTTGGTCTGTACATGCACCCCTGAGGTACCTTGTTATTGCAGTCAGACCTCAAAAGCACACCGTAAGGATGGAGGCAGTGGAAAACTATCATACCTCCAAGTCCCGCTCCGATGAAAGGATGAGGTCAGCATAAAACTTTGAAAATCATACAGCATCCAAAGAATGGATTTCTTCAATCCAGTTATGTATGTAATCAACATGAGAGCAGCACTATGGCAATGGCTTTACTTTATAGTACTAAATCCTGCAGGTTCTGTTTAATAGCGGGCACACATGATTGCACAGCCACTGCAGTAAACCAGCTGCTGGGTGATCACAGGTGCCCGCTATTAAAGAGAATGCATATTCACTGTTCCCCACACCCATAATTCTACCCACCTCTTGGTGCCAGGTTGAAAAGGTGGTCAGGATTATGAGCATGGATAGCAGTGGATATTTTTTTATATCATAAATAACAAACGTTTTTGCCCCAGCGATGGCTTCATGCCTCCAGTGAACTTGCTCCTGCCTCTTGTGACCCAGCACCACTGCTGCTTCCCCCCACAGCCACAGTGTCACAAAGGGGACAATAGTAATAGAATAGAAGGGAGACCCTAGCAAATGAGGAGAGAGGTCACACGCTGGTCACTGTGCTCCCTAATGTTCCTAATACAGGTCCTTCCCCCATCACATCACGCGCCTAGGCCTTTGCTTGCCCTCCACTAACCTTGGCTAGTGTGCAGTCTGGCGTAGACACTAGTCTCACCACTTCAATAATACAACACGAGGAATTGAAGACAGAGGGAAGATAAAGACAAAAGGAAAAAAACACTCCAAACTCCCCCAAAGCAGCAAAACATCAGAGCTGCAATTGTCATAACTTCTTCAGATTCTTCCAGAGACATGCTACTTCCAAAGTGGTCAACATCAAAAGAGAATCTATAACCAGCATCAAATGGTGAGACACGTGACTTTTTATAGCGGAGAGGGAGATTCACAAAACAGCTGCATCTGAGATTAAAGTCTACAAGAAATAGCCAGCAAGGATAGAGTCTTTAACCCCATTCAGCAATAAAAAAAATGGATTCATTTTAAGGCTAGGGTCACACTTGGCTGCACTTTTTAAGGTTGTTTTCACACTTGTCTTTTGTGAAAAACGCATGGAAAAACGCATCCATAGGCCCCAATGCAAAAAACGCATGGCCAAATTGCCATGCGTTTGTTGGATACGTTTTTTGTCTCAGCACTAAAAAACGTTGCATGCTGCATTTTTTGGTGTTTTTTTGGTGATATTCAAAAATGCATGCGTTTTTGTAACATGGGCCCTATGGGAAACGCATGCAAAAACGCATGACACTAAATAGTACCATGCATTTTTGCTTGCGTTTTTTAAGGCTGCTCCAGACCTAACATCAAAAACGCAGGCCAAAATCACAGGCTGCCAAAAACATCCTCAAATACGCAGCCAAGTGTGACCCTAGCCTTAGTTATAAACCTTCAGATCCCAGCCTCACCAGAGATCTCCTAGGGTGGGCCATACTTGTGACACAAAGCCTGCTACATCTGGACTATAAAATGCACCCCCACATTTTTCTCCCAAAAAATTTTGGGTGAAAGGGCATCTTATAGTTTAAAAAATATGATTACAGTAATTAAAAAACATTCAAGTTTGGTATTGCCACAATCATACTTACCTGGACTACCATATTTCCATTTCATTTTTACTGCAGACTTAATGCAAAAAATAAAACTCAAATACAATTGTGGAATTGTGGAGGGAGGGTTTCACAATTTTTTTTCCTATTTTATAATAAATCATTAGATAAAATGGATGGTGTCATTCCAAAGTACATTTGTAGCGCCCCACTAGTCAGCGCGCTACAAAGGGTACTGCACCCCTAACAGAAGGTGCAGTATGCTATGTCCTGGTAGGGGGTAATAGAAGCCTGAAGCTCCACAACCACACACATACACCTAGTGATAGGGGACCAATCAGACAACCCATTACCAGGGTAACCGGTCACGGTGGGAGGAGAGCTAGGTTATATAGTGAGTGGGTAAAGAGCGGAAAATAGAGGAGGACGTCTGTAGTAGAACAGACAAGACAGCAGAGTCAGTAAAGAGGAAAAGTAACGGGAGGGCACCTCAACCTTGTGGGCCCAGACAGAGAGGGGTGGATAGAGGGTAACTGAATACCCTGGCCCAGTCCGGAACGAGGTACCGGCTCCGAAGTGGTGCAGAGTACAATCCCTGAGCCACGTGGTCGAAAGCTTCATAGGAGCACGATCCAGTCCGACCTACATACGGTCCCCACCAGAAGCACCAAACCGGGTTGAGCGGGTTGAGAAGGGATTCTCATTTAACCCGACAGGCCTGGTTAAACAAGCGGGACTCGTGCAGCACAGTGCGAGGAAGGAGGAGAGCGCAGAGGAAGGACAGAGAAAGAGATAGAGAATGAACATCACTGGAGCTTCAGAGGGACATTGCCTACTGCCAGGACCACCCGGTCCACTACCCTAGCTGTAACAACTGCATACCCTGTAAGCTGCAGATTACCGGAGTAAAGTACCCATACACAGTGAACAAGTGTCTGTGTTTCTTCTTGGTGAATGGAGGTAATTCTATGCTGTGAAGTAGAGACTGCGCTGCCCCATTCCTACCGTGCTACCCTATCCAACCATTAAACCCATACAGCCCGGGGACCCAACTCTTCCTGTAGAGAGTCACAACACCTTGCTGCCGCCATCACCCCGGAGGTCCCAGCAGCGCCGGTGCCATCATCGGACATACGGGTGGCATCACAAAATTCATTCATTAACTTTTATCCTTGTAAATATCCCTTTTCATTGTCACCTCAAGGGTACGGACACGGGCACTGACCACACGTCACATTCCTGCACCCAACCGCTGAGATCTGAGAACCCCTGACCTTTGTGGGCCCGACACATTTAGTACCCCAATACACAAGTCCTGATTTGGCTTTGTCAGTAGGGAAATCAAAAGCATGTTCCTGAATAACCTCCTTAAATGAGGAGCTAAGCAAACTGGGCAGAAGGCAGTCAGTCAGTTAACTGGCAGGTAATATTGACCTCACTCTGATATCAAATCCTGTGCCACAATCGGAAAATCAGAAAACCATGGAACAAACTTAGATAACAATTTAACAATTTAGCATTTTTAATCATCCATAACAACCAAATGCCGACAGTAGTCCAGTATTTTTCCAATTACACAGCATTATATGATAAAGGTATAAAGGTGGCCACACATTGGTTATTCATTCATATGAGTGAAGGCAAATGTAGGTTGTTAATTTTGATTCATGTTTAAGAACAGTTGATTTCTTTTTAGTCTGAATTTTATAATTAGCAGTAACACATGGAAATTATAGCTATTACAAGCTTCACAGCAGAATTAAAAAGCAGAATTAAAAGAAAGCATAATAAATTATTATTTTGGAAGAGAACAAAAACTAAGTCTATTAATTTAGCGTACATTATACTCTAGTTAACTGTTTGTCAAAAGATCCTCGATAATCTTAAGTATGTAGAGTGAGAGAGAAAAATGCAGGTATAGTGGTGTGAGGTGTCATGGACCCAGTGGAATACAGAGCAGTCATCAAGTTCCTTTACTTGAAAGGCTGCACACCAAGGGAGACATTCAATGAGATGAAAGATGTTTTTGGTGAAAATTTCACATCATATGATGTAGTCAAGAACTGGCATCATCATTTCAAATGTGGTCGAACCTCAATGGGAACTGCTACAATTCCAGAGCGACCCTATTCCGCTATCGATGAACACTCCTTTCAAGTAAAGTAACTTGATGACTGCTCTGTATTCCACTGGGTCCATTATCACACCTCAAACCACATTAGCACCTAAAAAAGAAAGACCGCTATCAGTCCAGAGTTGCAAATTGGCACATATCCTATAGAGACTTCATTACATGTGCAGTTTCAGCATCCTGCAATTAATAGAAGTTGGTCAGGGGAAATCTTTATTGAACGCCCCTCTTATATAAATGATTCTAAAAAATAATTGGCTGAAGAAGAACTTACACATCACCCTCTCCTAAAAGAGGGTCCAGACATATTAGTTGAAAACAGGCCAGATTGGTCAATTTTGGTGGGACTAGCTGATTTTATTTTTTGGGGATTTGTCAACTTAGGCTAGAGTCACACTGGGCGTATTCTAAGTTTCCAGTGGTGTCCGCTGAAAACTTAGAATAATTTCCCGAGACGCAGCCTGAACAAAGGCTGCGTAGCGGCAGAACATGGCCCTAGCAACCCGCTGTGTTCCCTTGATACCAGGAACACAGTGGGCTGCAGGGAGTGCGATTTGCACCATGTACAGGGAAACGTATCACGCGGCGTTTCCATGTGCGTGGTGCAAATAGCACTCCCTGCAGCCCGCTGTGTAGCTGGCATCCAGGGAACACAGCGGGTTGCAAGGGGCCACGTTCTCCCGCTACGCAGTCTGTGTTCAGGCTGCATCTCGGGAAATTATTCTAAGTTTTCAGCAGACACCGCTGGAAACTTAGAATACGCCCAGTGTGACCCTAGCCTTACTCTCAACTATCAGAGATGTCTGGCAGAAGGTTATTTCTTTGAACTTCTTATTAGAAGCCCCATGGCGCGGCAAAAAGTTTTTTTTTTTAAAATACACTTACCACACACACTAGCACTGCTCCTCTGCTCGCTATCATTTGTCATCTCCCAAGTCGGTCGACAGGGTAGGGGGTAGTCGGATACCGGGACAGGGGGTTCACTTCGGTGGGGATCACGGCTGGTCGGTTCCCGCTTCCGTGCCCTGGAGGTGATGATGATGGGGGAATTGTAACGCGATGCTACCTGTGGTATCTGGTAATAGGGCTACCAGCGCTGCGGCCGGCCACTGAGTTGATGGGAATGCAGCTTCAGTAGTACAGCTCCCCACAGGTGGAGCTTTACCTCAGGGCAGCAGGGTGGATGAGGGGAGTAGTAGTAGCGGTTCTGCTGTGAACACTGCAGATGGCTGCGATGAAGCTGGCATACACAAACACAATAGTCTCTGTTTCAGTACCTTTTTACTGATGTTCGGTAACAGGCACGGTCCAGGAGGTTAACCAGGTTATCGGTGCAGTTTGGGACTTCCACCTTGGAGAGTTGTAAGGCCTCCTCTGTTAGTGTGTGCGGTAATTGGAGTAAGTTTTGCCTGGAGCTGAACCTGTCGCTCTTTCTCCTTCTCCCTCTCAGGATGCTACTCCACAACCGACAATAAGGACCTTGCTGTGGGGATTCCTATTCTCCTCTTAAGCCCCTGGTCCTATGCTTGGTCAGGTTTGGTGTCTTGCTTTCTTTACTTTAGGGAGACTAGATCCTCCTGGTCTATCCGGGCTTTCTCTGTTACCAATAGAGTAATAGCAGCTTCAGACTCCGGTGTCTGGGTGAGCTAAAGGGATCTCAGATCTGTTCCCTTCTTCTGTCTTCCTACCACTTCCTCTCTCTAGGGCACTGCACAGATGGGTCAGGTTTCCTGGTTCTGGGCCTGGCTTGGTCCCAGCACCAGCTCTTTCCAGTCCTTCTTCTGTACTGTCTAGCTGGAACTAGCTGACTCCTCCCCTCAGGCCTGCATCTTTATAGGGGATCTGGCTTAAGGACAGCCAGTGGGACTCCCCCTCCAGGTCTGGGGTGGAAGGTGTTGTGTACTGTGTGTGCCAAAGTGTACATCTCTCTCTGCACCGGTGGGTCCTGTGGCAATCCCCCGCAGGGGTGCCACATTCAGCAAGCACTGATTGGCTGCAGCCGTTATAGTTTATTGGCTGCAGTTCATTATAGAATTCTGGCACAACATGTTGGCACAATGTGAGGATGCGCTAACATTTTGTGATTTTTGGAATTCTCACCCCATTTTGCACAGCTACAACAAATTAAGCGGTGCTGCGGTTGGACAGCGTGTGGCAACCCCCTTTTTGCTAAAAAATATAAATCCGGGAAACGCACATAGGGTAATAACATCTATCTCAAGTACCGTCACCGTATCCCCAATCTGTTTGACTCACCTGGTGAAATTGTGTGAGTCACAACAAACCGGGATCCCAAGATGGAAGCTATGGCCGTCGCTGGTGCCTTGCTGGATAAATAGGATTCCAGGATAAGAAACAGAAGCCGGGCTTTCTTACCGCACTGACTAAAGAACGAAGATCCACAGCAGATTAACACACAATCTACTTTAATGAGCCGAGCCTACGCGTTTCGTGGCCATCCAGCCACTTCATCAGGCAATCAAGAACATCGTGGCTCCAAGCATTTTAAAAATGATTTCCCAATGTGACTCCCCACATATTGTTTAGCACATTCACAATGAATCAAATAAATGACAAATCTGGTAGTACACCTTTTCCTATATTTGATGTTAAATACTATGCTGGGAAAGTGCGGGGAGTGGAATTTATCCACACTATTTTTTATGGATCTGCAACAATAACACCCTTTTCTGTTACACCGAAAACATCTTTTCTTTCATCAGATGTGTCATAATATATGGTGGAGTCCCTAATGAAGTGGCTGGATGGTCACGAAACGCGCAGGTTCGGCTCATTAAAGTAGATTGTGGTGTTCATCTGCTGTGGATCTTCGTTCTTTGGTCAGCGCGGTATGAAAGCCCGGCTTCTGTTTCTTATCCTGGAACCCCCTTTTGGCAAATAATGATGAATGGTGGCATTGCTTACACACAAAGAGGGAATAAAGATATTCGTTGATCAGAAAGCATCTGTGATATTACACTGGGGTGCCATGCTCATAATTCATTATTACAAAGTTTAGAACACAGTGCTATACAAAGAGAAAACTACATTTACATTTCTGTTGAATCAGCATAGATAAGGCTACCTGCAAATGAATTTCAGTCCAACGCAAGGGTGCAGAATACATTTGATTCACTCAGGGGTCTACGGCAACTCGGTATCCGGGAGTTTACTGTAAGGGGATGCCACTGGTGGCCTGCCCGGACCCGTAGCCCTTGTAGTCAATTGTAAATAAAAGAAAGAAAAGTGAATAAATGTCTCGTGACGCCACCTGCAGTTCTGGTGATGCTCACCAGTGCTGCTGTCAGACCGCCAGGGATGATGGTATTGTAGCTAGATGGTTCAGCTCCCTGCAGGTGTTGCGGGATCCCCGGGCCAGTGTAGCTACTGTGCTGGTTGTCGTGGTAGGAGCTCTGTGAGTTAGCTTGCTGGAATAAGACACTGGAGGCTTATGGACTCTGTACGGGTGTTTAGTTGTAAAAGTGCATGGATCAGGTTCACAGTTGCACAGTTCTTTAGCGGGTAGCTGGCTGGGTAGTCACTGAGGAATATAACGTCTCTTTGAGGCTCCAGAGAGTACCTTCTGCTTTACTTCCACTGTCCCGTTCTCATCCTTGCCCTCCTTACTTCCTTGCGCTGCCCTGCACAGCCCACTTGTCTACCAGGCCCGTCAGGTGCTATGAGGTACCCTTCTTCTCTTCTAAGGGGCTCAATACTGTTTAGTGATCCTGGTGGGCTGCACATTCTGGACGAGGGAGTGTTGATGGCTCAGGGATAAACTCATGCATCGCGACTCGGAGCCGGTTCTCCGTTGTGGACTAGGATTCCCCCGGACTGTAGAAGGTCCGACACTGGGTCTCCTCCTTCCGTCTGGGTTGCCGCTCCTTTCAGGTGCCCTCCCTGTAGAACTTGTCCCTCCGACTCACTACTCCGACTCACTCCTCACTCTCTCTGTGGTTCCCGCTCCTTCTACCCTAACGCTCCTCCCACTGCGACCGGTTACCCTAGTAACGGATGGCCAATTGGTCCCCTATGCTAGGTGTAGGGATGCTGGGATAAGAGCCTTAGGTTGACGTTACACTCCCCAATGACAGGAATACTGCACACTCAGTTATGGGTGCAGTACCCCTACTGTGGCGCACTGACCAGTGGGGCACCACACATTCAAGCCCAATGTTCAGCAGCTTTTACTCTGCAGGACCTATTGAGAAATATGGCATTATAACTGAAAGTAAGGCCACATTCACATCTGTATGAGTGTCATTATCCATGAGAAGTCGACCCTTTCGTCCTCAGGTGTCATAATAGTTGCATCTTTGGTCAAGGGAACTTGCTATCTACGTTATGGAGAGGAGTTTGCATGCAACCATAAGAAGACAGTTAAGTAGGTAAGGAGATTTAAAGCCACATCCCTCCACTAGGAAAATGCAAATTTGCACTTCAGTAAGGAAGTGGATATGAACTCCAGCACCACATTTAGGTAGTTCCTCAAAGTGATAGTTGCTTTCTGACAAGACTTTAAATATGACTAGGGATTTGTGCCAGATCAGAACCCCAAACTACAGATGCTGCGTTTCAGGGTAACTGCCCCTCATAAGTGTAGTGTGTGGGATATTCTGATCTGGCTGTGTGAGTGGGATAAGACAAGGTCTAGGAACTTGCTATCTACCTTATGGAGAGGAGTTTACCTACAACCATAAGAAGACAGTTAAGTAGGTAAGGAGATTTAAAGCCACATCCCTAGTCATATTTAAAGGCTTGTCAGAAAGCGACTATGACTTTGAGGAGCTACCTTAAGGTGGCGCTGGTGTTCATATCCACTTCCTTACTGAAGTGCAAATTTACCTTTTTCCTAGAGGAGATATGTGGCTTTAAATCTCCTTACGTACTTAACTGTCTTCTTATGGTTGCAGGAAAACTCCTTCCATAAGGTAGATAGCAAGTTCCTTAGACCTTGTCTTAGCCCACTCACACAGCCAGATCAGGATATCCCACACACTACACTGATGAGGGGCAGTTACCCCGAAACGCAGCATGTGTAGTTTGAGGTTTGATCTGGCACAAATCCCTAGTCATATTTAAAGGCTTGTCAGAAAGTGACTATGACTTTGAGGAGCTACCTAAAGGTGGCGCTGCAGTTCATATCCATTTCCATGCTGAAGTGCAAATTTGCATCTTTGGGACACTTATTTTTTAACATATATGTTCAAAAATTGGAGGAGGAAGACTATGAACTTTTATTTATAAAGTTGAGCTAAAAATACTTTTGTACATATTTCATCCGTGTCTCCCGGCTCCCAATAGACGTTAATGGTCGAGTATGATCCGTAAAACCAATGAGAAAAGGAGTCTCAAAGACCGGACACACTGATCTGTTTTTAAAACTGATGTGTATGAATCAATGAAACACTATGGATCTGTGTAAAAACAAGACGGAGAGCACTAGGATGTGTCACACGGATATGTGAGTGTAAGAGTCAGATAAGATAAAATAAGAATACTCCCTCCTGGGAAACCCTGCTATGTTTGTTTATGTATCATTTTTGGATATGGGGCATAACGTCTAAAAAGCAAATTACTTACCGTAAAGGTTTACCCTCAGGGGCGTAACTACAATAGGTGCAGGGGTTGCAATCGCACCTGGACCCTGGAGCCTAGAAGGCCCCAAACGTCCCTTTGGGCTATAGAAAAACACAGCTGATATTAAAGATTTGCAATAGTTGGGGGCCTCCTTGGAGCTTTTCAATCAGGGCCCACAAGCTTCAAGTTACACCACTGCCTACCCTCGTATGCCCTTAACGCTTTAGTTACTGTGAATAGTACATATAAAATACTGATTGTTACGAAACTACTCTGCTTATAATCACTATAGAGAGAAAAAAGAGAAACTTAGGCCATATTGAAGAGTAAACATGTTTTCCAGCTTATATTGTTATATACTTTATAACTGTATAGGGAAATATCTTATGTTAGTGCACAAATGCTGGAACGAGTCTGCCATCTTATGGCTAAAGGAAGTACACTGCAAAGTTCTAACTGTAAAAGCCAAAGATGATAGACTGTAACATTGCAATGCAGCATTATAGTTTACAAATTCCAATAAAAACAGTTACGAGCATTGCTAGCACACAGCAGTGCCATTAATTAGCCAAAAAACAACTCCATGGTTTTAACAATGCAAAACACCAGCAAAAATAATGTACTGTAACTTGCCTAAGCAACAATGTGATGAATAAATTAATACCATTAAATGGTGCTTTTAGAAAATATAACCTACATGGCAAAATTCTATGCAACGGATATATGTGGCGCCCCACCGGGTAGGCCGCGTACCAGAGGTACTGCACTCGAGCGGTTAAGGGGAGTAGTGCCTCTGCTCTTCAGTTGCTGGGATGTGCAGTTGAACCCGAAACACACACACAAACACATAACCATTAGGCCCCTGGATGGTGGGTGGACCCTGAGGGAGGACCCAGGTCAAAAAGGGGAACAGGGAAGTGTAGTCAGGAGAAGGGATAGCAGTAGGAGAAGTAAAGAGACACCATCGTGAAAGGAGTCGAGTGGAAGTCGGGAGTGTAGAGGCGGTGTGATAAAGGGAGGAAAAGACCGTCAGGCGGGAGAGGACGAGAGCCCTTGGGGTGCAGATAAGACATCGATCCCCGTACGCCCGAATCTGACAAAACGGAGGGGCTGATTGAAAGTGACCCAACCCTGGACATGGTGCAGAAGCTGTATGCCCGAGCTTCTAATGGGAACTGTGGCTGAACACCCAACACAACTTGGGGAAGGTGGCTGAACTAGGGAGCAGTGCCTGGGAGGGGACACAACAGCACCCGTGGCTGCTGGTACTTGAGCTCTGTGCTGCGGAGGTGCTGAGAGCCTGGGGGGCAGAGTGGTGTAGCGCTCACCCCAGATGAGAAGTACCCATATAGTGCTGGGAGAGAGAGAAGGACCACCAGAGACAGGAACTCCTAGAAAGGAAGGAAAGGGCATCAACCGGGGCTCGACTGCACTAACCCGGTTCTGGAGACAACGCTGAACTGGAGGTTGGCAAGGGACGTATCCGGTGGCCATACTGCAACAACTGAATAAAAGTAACAGAACTCCAGCTGTGGTGTGGGAGACTTTTATTAGCGGCGACCACCGGCTGCGCAGAGGCCGCATGAGACATCGGGGTACTGATAACCCAGTAAACATCTGCCAAGGTATGAACTGACTCCTCCATCCCGCTACCCTGGGAACTGAGCTCCACCTGCGAGGAGCAAAACCATCTAAGCTGCCGGTCACTGTCCCAGAATTTCTGAAGCAGTGGCGGCCGCTCTGGCCGCATATCGCAGGTGGCATCACGAATACCCCTATTCCCCTTTGACTATTCCTGTCATCTACCCCCCATTTATTGAAATTACACCGCCAGTGTCACGGAACTGGGTCTCGGCCCCCCGTCTGTCCTCGTGAAAAGAACCGAAAGGTGAAGCAGAACAATGAGTAACCACCCGGTTCACAAGTCTTCCCTGGCCCTGGAGTGGGCTTGTCATATACTATATAAGTAATATTAATGTAGGATGTTGGTCAACCCATCTGGTCTCTGTACATAGTTTGCACAATCCTCAGGGTTAAGCCATGTTGATATGTGCTCCATTTAAAAATTCAGTCCACAAGGTGAAATCTAATGGACCCACAAACTATGAACATACAAAAAAAATGGTATGACTACAATTCTCAAATTATACTACTATTAGGAACAAATATTACTGCTCTATTGTGGTTAAATGTTACTTCTACACTGCTGGTGAACAAAACTCAGTAAGGCCAATGTTATCAGTGATACCATTAGTCAAGGCCAAAATATTACATCCACACTGTCAATACCAAATAGTCACTAAGTAATATCACCATGCTCTATATGAATAAAAACTCTTTTACAAGACCAATGTAACTGTGGTGCCCTGCGTCCAGGAGACCACAAAGGGAACTGCAGCCAGGCAGGTAGGACACTTGTTGCACAACAACACCCTCACAGCCCACACAACCCATGTGTAAGAGAAGGCAACATCCAGCCCTGAGATTAGAATTCTATGAGATTGAGGGGTGGTGGATCAGAGGAGAGGGTTGGGCAAACACGTAGTCAGGTGACTTGAGAGTATATAGTGAGGGGGAGGAGTGAAGGAAGGTAGTAGGCCGATGTGAGCTGAGATGTAAAGACAGAAAGACTTACACGCGTCCTGTGAGTGCAAGGCTAGGAGCGCAGAATCCGTACTGAGCCAGTGCAAGCCAGAGGGGAAAGAAAGCCCATCCGACGCTGATGCCACCAGGTGTGTGACAGGACAGAGAGGGACGGTGGAACCCGTGCCCTAGACAGCAGCTGAAGCCAATGACTGCAGGCAGAGAAGTCCCTCCTATGATACCGAGAGGAACAGAGAGAAGGAGCCTGGTAGAGCCTCGTGCTGGAGGACTGCTGGAGGCTGGGCTGAGTAGAGTGTCGGCTCTAGAGGGGACCGCAGTTTACCCGGAATCCCCAAACAACACGACGAGGGGTCTGAGTTTCAGATTGAGATCCCTACCCTAAAGGACAGGCAGCTAAGTGATGCACTAGGACTCACAGAAGCCCGAGTCACCGCCATACTGTCCAGTAGCAAAGAGAATGTAACAGCCCGGAAAGGACACTAAAGACTGTGTGAGGGGTCACAGAGAGAGAGAGGCCTGGCTGCAGAGCAAAGGGAACCCGGAGAGGGAGAATGTGCCCGTGTCTTTGAACTGTGTACTGAGAACTGTACTTGAACTTTGTAAAGAACTGCCAATGACTTGTGAACTGCTTGGAAAGAACTGAGAGTAAAAACACGGAAAACCCTGAATTGGCCTCTCTTGTCAGTCTCTATCTGCAGACCATTCCTCCCATACAGGTTGCAGCAGATTCCTACCTGCAGAGCTACAAGCCTGTCAGCACCAGCAAGGAAGAGAGATCCTGCAGCGTCTGCAAAGTAAGTGTCCTGGACAATTCCACAACCCTTAACTCTTACTGCCCCGGGGGATACAGTTCTTCCCACTGGAACTATAACATCTCCGCTGCCACTCCATCACCCCCCAGAGGTTCTGCAGCAGCGGCGGCCCCCATCACTGGCCGCATCAAGTGGGTGGCGTCACGAGTGACATTTCCCCTGTAAATATTCCCTTTATTTGCCGAGCCAGGGACACGGTCCGGACTAAGCCACCCGTGACTTCCCCGGCACCGTCCGGTCCGGTACCGAGTAACCCCGTCCCGTGGGGCCCGACATAACCATCTAAAAGAAACCATATAGTGATAATTCACCTACAAAATACTGCCTCCCTGTTACAGACATATAATTGGTGCAACCTATACAGCTGCACAGGGGCTAAGGAGGTAAGTGCACCTGCTTTGACATCAAAAGTAGATGGAATTGTGCATTATTAGTAGAGATGAGCAAGCCTTTTGAAGTTGCAGTTCGGCTCTGTTCACCAAACAGGCATATATTCGCCAACTAGACCAGCGAACAGTTTGCCAAACTTCCAAACCCCATTTAAATCAATGGGAGGAAAAATAAAGGGCCTAAAAAACACTTTCAAGGGACCCAAAAGCTGCAAGCACAAATCAAACCATTTTAAAGTGGAGCACCACTCTTTTAGCAGACATTTGCTTCTTAGACTATTACTTACAAAGCTTCAGTGCCAGGGTCTTCCTGCTTCTAGGCCAGCACCTGAACCTCAGACATATTGACTGCTTCCACCATCTCTGTCGGCATCTTTGATTGGTTGCCAGTAGAAATAATTCTAAAAATGATTGTAGGCTTTACCATAATTTTGATTGTCAGTCAAGGCAACCTGAGTAGCTGGAGGCTGGAATTCTCAGCATGGGGAGACCCAAACATTGTGGACCAACATGCTAAATATTGCAGCCCACAATACCACAGATTTGGTGCCCCATGAGAGACGCTAAAAATGATGTTTACCACACTCTTCCAGTAGCCCTGAGGTTGGTGGCATGCTGGGTAATATGACGTTAACCCCTTCACGATCAATGATGTATATGCGACACCCCATCAGGGCCGTGGGGTACTTCATAACCGGGTCGGTGTTTTCTTAGGAGGTCATGGTGGCGGTGACCCGGCTCCATGGCTCTGGGCATGCAGAAAAGGGGAATTATTTATAAGGCATATGTTCGTGACACCACCTGTGTTTATTCTGGTCAGGGTGACCAGCGCTTCTATGGGTCCTCTGGGCCGGTGGAATGGCAGCCTGGATAGTATCGCTCCCCACAGGTAAAGCGTGGGCCCAGGGGTAATGGTAGTAAAAGTCTATAGAGATGATGATGGTGTCGATGCAGGGGTGCAGGAGGTTGTGGGGAATAACTGAAGGAGACCAAGGTTGCAGTTCTTTACCTTTTACTCAAGTACTCAAGTTCATCCATCCGGGTGCTGTGCTCCTCCATGACGCAGCCTGGCCAGCTCTCAGATGATACGAGGTCACCTCACCAAGCCACCTTTCGTGAGCCTTTCCTGGCAGTCTCCCACGCTGGCTACTCTCCTCTCCTGCTCAGCATCTTCGTGCGACAGGGTCCTAATCTAGTGGCTGCGGGCCCTGTCGGGCAACTTCAAGATGCCCCCTGGCCCTATATGGCCACAGTGTGGCAGAGTATCCATGGTTGTGGATGTTGCCCTTGCAAGCCAGCAGTCTTCATTTTTTCTAGCTAAGGCTTGCAGTCCTTTCACTAGATTAGGGCCAGTCCCCTCTGCGACCTGTCCCTCTGCCCAACTCGGGTTTGCGCCAGATTCAAGGCGCATGGATGGTTTCCCCACTCCCGTGTCACCTAAAACTCCTCTTTCCTGCATGCCTCCTAGTTGTCCCAACTCCAACTCCTCAACTCTCCTTCTAAATCTCTCTCCACCCCCTCTACCTACTGCCTCCTCCAGCTGGCAGTTCGGGTCCTCCCTCAATAGGGTCCGCATAGATTCCCAGGCCTGGAGTGGGATGGTGTTGGGTGGAAGTGAATGAGTCTTGGCCCAGCAACCCCTCTCACCTGAGAGCGGTAACACCACACCTGTGGAGTAGGTATAATGTTACTGTGGCGACCAGTCCGCAGGGGCGCCACATATATGTAGGCCATTGGCCACCTCCTTCTCTTTGATGCAAGTTCACAAGCTGAGCTCACATTATTCCCTACATAATTTCCTGCACATGTCAGCTGAGCAGTGTAGCTAACAGGACCAATCAGATCAGAGATCCAATTGGCACTGTTAACCCTTTGAATCATGTTGTCAGTCACTGTTTTTTTTCTTTGCAGATGTGGTTTTTTTTTTTGCCCTAAAATCTGCAGCAAATCTCCAAGGAAAAGAATGGCAAATTACTTCAGAACTCTCATACACTTTGCTTGCCTCAGGTAGACATGTAGATTTTGATGCAGATCCTCAAAAAAATCTACTTTAAAAAAAGCACCTTGGGCACAGGGCCAAAGGGGTTCAGGGAGAGCCACAGTTGTGGTGAAAAGGCTCGAGGATTCCTCTTGCCCCTTAGCTACCTCCACAGAGAAATTAACCCTATAAAGAGAAACCATCGAAGTTTTGTGCAAAAATCTATCAAAATCCTTTATTTATAAAAAAAAAAAACAATGATATATTAACAATTCACAAAACACAGTTACATGACATATTACAAAAACATGGAATCACAAGACACAGAGTGTTTCACAAACACAATAAAAGTCCACCTAGTAACAAAATAAATGGAGGATCACTCGTATATGCAAATCAGGCAAATCTCAGCGCAGTGCCAAAAATTTTTTTTAACCCAAAGAAAAATCATATCTGAGTATCTCATTTCATATATAGTCAGAAATTACATAGTTATAGTCTTTCCTGGGTTCTATGTTGCACATTGCTCTGTGTCAATACATAATCAACCTACATATATAAATACAACACTGATTGTTCATTATATACATTTTGAAAGAAAGACAACTGGATCTATATACCCTGGGCAATGATGATATTGATGAAATACTGACTTGGAAATATTTTCCCATAAAACAATAAAAGAATCAGTCATTTTACCCATAAGGTCCGCTGTCTAATGGTCATAGATTACTGGACTCAGGACATACACAGAATGCCACCACAAAGGAACCTACTGCCCCACAGAGACATCTACGGCAGGGGTGGCTAAATACAGTCCTCAAGGGCTGTAGGTAGTGCAAGTTTTCAGGATTTCCTTGGCATTGAACAGGTGGTAATATCATCTCCTGCAGAGGTGATGATTCCACACCTTGTACAATGCTAAGAAAATCCTTAAAACCTGCACTGCTTGTGTCCCTGAGGACTGCAGTTGCCGTATGTGTTCTACAGGAGTGTGTGTAGTGTCTTGAATTTCCACACCTCAAACCTTCAAACCTCAGGCCTGCATCTTTTTCGCCAGCATGTGTAGGGCAGTATCAAAGCACCCATTAATTTGTAGAAACAGTCCAGCACACAAGGAGTGAAGTAAAAAGCTTTACTGTAGCAACGTTTTAAAAAGCACATGTTGGTACATGATTAATTGTTCACATTTATAATACATAGTGATAACTTTAAATAGGCAGTAGTTAGCACAGACTATAATAAGTCGAAAAGACACATATAACTATGCACAGTACATAAGCAAGTAAGTGCCACAAGGATCAGCAGATTCCATTAACATGAGGTACAGGCAATAAAGATAATGGGGCAGAGTAAATTAAGGCGCAGTCCATAAAGGGCTTTAAGGTATAGCCCAAAGGTTGTAGTCCTGCTAATCCAGCAAGGGGGAAGCACAACTGGCACTAAATTTGGTGAGGGGAAAAATAAAATTAACAAAAAAAACAGGCCTTGCTCCTCTGCGATGAACTCAAAACAGCCCTTATAAGCTAATCGAGGCAACTCCAAGGATGAGTCAGTGTACCAACAACAGCCTTTATAAGGGAAGTCTTCTTTAATTGAAATAAAAACTCTCCAGCATCTTTCTCATCGTGATTGAGATGAACGTGGCCATTTTGCACTGTAGTCAGCTGCCAGTGGGTCAAAGGGGCTACTCCTCCAGGGACATTCTCCACCACCTGCCCCCCAGGCACCCCATCATGGCCATTGTTGTTGATGACGAGTACGGAGGAAAAAGGGGATGGTCACCCATTCTAGGACACACAGGAGGAACTTGGACAATCCCAACAGCCTCTTTAGGATCTCTGACCTCTGTGGGTTTCTTCTGCAGCTGGAAAATCTGCCCTGGCCTCCAGCCAACACAGCATCCTCTCCATGTCGGCCTCCTGCTGTCAGTCTTGGAATTTATCTCCTGTGGCAACCTGATTTACACCTACCGCAGACACCCCTTGCTGCCCTTCTCTTTCATGGAGGTAACTACCTGCCCAACATACAGGGTGTAGAGTCATAAAGGTAGATCACGCAGGAGGGTGGATCGGTTCCCATAGCCCCTGTCACTAGTCCTCTCTTTGACTAGGAACCAAAATCCCCTATTCTTGAAGAATGTTGCCACCTAGACCTGGGTGCATTGCTCATCAAAGGCATTAGCCTAAGGCCCCTGCAACCACTGTTGCGCAATGGTATCACACAGCCTAATTTCTTCCAGAAATGAGACAGGCCAGGGTGTTTCAGGCCTATTACGATAGCTGCTGGGAGTGTGTATGAGTCCCCACATGGCATTCTCCCAGTTTAAGGCCTTTGATGGGGATGCTGCACAAGGCAGAGAAACAGGGCTTCTACCACTACTACATCCTCCTCATCCTCCTCTTGAATTTGCTGATTCACCAGCTGTGACAGTAATAAGTCCAGGCATGCTGCAAGATCCTGACTCTCACCTGTGCTGGTCCTGGCTGGCACACAGAACAGCTGACTTCCTGTCTCTGAGCTGCGTTCTGTTGGGACCTCTTCTTCAGCCCTGAGATTCTGACCTCTCTGCATATCAAGCCCAATGCGGGTAGCGTGGTTGTACTCCAGCTCACATATGTAGATGAAGTAATCTCCTCTGCAGGCAACTTCAGATCTGGTGGTGAAGCAGGCATGTTTTGGGGTGGATCCAACACATCCCCAAACTGAGGATTGCGGGCACATGGTAGCCCAGTTTTGCTTCATTGCTCATCAATCTCAAGATGACGTCGGCCTCCACAGTGAATCATCTTTCCTTAGCCTAGGGACCCGCCTCTTCCATTGCCAGGACCCAATCACTTACAAGATATTATTGTTTGCCCAATCTTGTTGCCTAGCTCCACATAATCCCCTCCATGGGTTTGGCTGCAGAAGGCACCTGATTTACAAATCCTATTCCCCATGGAACAAGTAACACCTGTTCTTGCAGTTAGGTGGAGTGATTATTGAACCCTGACATTTTTGGAGGACAAATAAGAAAAAGAAAATAGTTTATTTTCAGCTCATCACCAATTAATCTGGAATGTTGCATAAGGCTAGTGGGCAGCAATGCATGGACAGGTCAAATATTAATGATACATATAACACACGTGTGCACATGCCAAAAATCTGTATTCTAAACATATGAAATTAAATAAAGGGACTCCACATTAAGCAATATCCATAGTATGGTGTTTCATGACTCTGAACACACCTATAAGACCATGTATGTTATGCATATAATGGACATATGCTATTATTATTTCAATTGCCTAAACTTTTGCATTGGCCCATTTTCCTTTTGTCATTTTGCATACCACAGTAAATGAAAAGGTCTCTATGAGTACCTTCAATGTATTGTGACATATTGATGCTGACATAGGTTAAGATGGGGAAGGGGTAGCACACAATGCTGTGTGCCAGACAGAAGGATGGCAGGAAAGATGTCTAAAACGGCAGCAAGCAGAGATGAAGCAGCTGATTATTGGCTCTGTTAGCTGCTGATATGCACAATAGCCCCGCTCTCCAGCTAACTCAGACATGTGCCTGTTTCCAGAAGGTTCATGCCTGCTGCCACCTGATTTGACAACTGTCTGGTGGCAACAGCTTTGGCTTACAAATAAAAAATAAGCAAATTAAGAAATATGCTTGCAGAGTGCTGCCCCCTCCTTCCTGCCGCCTTAGGTATTTGCCCTTAAGTGATTTATCACAAATACAGCCATGCATGGAGACTAAATGGCACTGTACGAAGGAACACAAATCTACAAACTGTTGATTTATTTTGAGTTTTTTTTTAATATTAGCACTCTGTTTGCCTTTTAAAAACCTGTTTTCTTTAAAAAAAAAAAAAAAACTAAAAGAAAGGACTCACTGACAGTAAAATCTATTGAGTCCACAGCAGTTTAGCTAAACACAAGAATACTGACATTACTAGTGATCTTGCACAATGCAGCTTTGACAGCTCCTACCCTGTGACTAGCAAACACAGGCAATTATTCCCATATGTGAGCTGTGTAGCTATATCAGCAGTTTGCTGCTGTTGATTATGACATGAATTGCTTAACAGACTGGAATGTTCTCAATTCTCCACAAAGTCCTGGTAACAAACAGATTGTTGTTTCTAGTTGTGGTTTTCAGGATGAAGATCTTAAACAAAAGCAACCCTGGCATATAGATAGAAATTTATGTTGTGTTACATTTAACCAATTATTCAATAACTGGGGCAGAAAATCCACATTAGGCCGGCTTCACACCATGGTACAATCAGGTTCGGGGCTGTCCGGGGTGCATCTGACAGCCCCGGATCCGATTTAGACCTAATGCAGCCTATGGTGCCAGATGGAGCCGGATGGCAGCTATCTGCAATCCGGTTTCCATCTGTCTGGGAGGATCCGGGAGAAATCAGATTTTTCTCCCGGACACAAAAATGTTGCTTGCAACGTTTTTGTGTCTGGGGCGAAAAATCGGCCAAAATTGGATCCTCCCGGATCTGGGGAAAAATGGCGCTCCCTAACATGGGAGTCTATGGCACTGGATTGCCCAGATCTGGGAGGATCCGGCAGCCGAACGCCGGCTGCTGCAGTTCAGCATGAGTTACGCTGGACTTCAGCACTAGGAAGCTGTCCCCTGTGAAGTGGTTCAGCACCATGTCAGCAGAGGACAGCTCCCTCAGCTGTGCTCTGCAGAATTTGGCTACAAACAGCACCGGAGGGCATATTAACATTCCGGTTCTATTTGTCCAGAGCAAAGCAAAGCACCGGACACAGCCTGACAGGGCAAAAAACGTGGTGTGAAGCCGGCCTTAGATAGCTGTCAAGCTGTCAGCAGAACAATCATTCATATAACAGCTATCCCTCTTGACTTTCCTATACATGGAAACACTCAGATTGGTGCTGCCAGACACTTCTGGCGGCTTATCTAGGTGAGAGCAAAAGAATCAGAAATCCAAAAGATCGCATCCTTCTGTCGCCAACATACTGTGTCGGGGGAGAGTCTGAGGGCCACCATACACATACTGTTAAATATCGGCGACAGTCTTATCTGTGTAGGGGCCGCAAGGGTAAGAACAACTAAATTGCTATGTCACAACTGAAAACCACAAAACATGCTGTGTTCCTTTAATTGTTTGCCAAACTTTCATTGATTTTGTGAGGCATTCCAACTCTGTGTAAGGATATGTGCAGATGACACCTTTATTCCAATGCCAACACCACCCAGGTTTTCCTAGGCAGAGATGCTTAAGGATAAAGCCAGCTGTATTTTCCCTGAAGCGGCTTCGCTGCTGGTTTTGCCGTCTTTTTTTGTGACAACTATGCCAAAGTCATCTTTTCAGTACACTTTCAACTATAAATAGTGGGCAGCTTCCAAAGTAAGACATGTTATTTATTTTACCCACTTTACAGTTTCTAAAGCCTGAAGAAGTTAAAAGAAGCGACATAAGGGTGGAGACACACTGCAAGATGCACATGAGACACTCTCATGAGTCTTGCATGAGTCACCCAGAATGGCCCCTGCCTCTCTGAATGGGAACACATCAGCTGCTTGTGTTTATATGCAGCTCTACACTGCCATCCAGAGAGGCAGGGGCCATTCTGGGTGAGTCATGCAAGATTCATGAGAATGTCTCACATGTATCTCGCATAGTGTGTCTCCACCCTAATATGGAACATGTGCACAATAATACCATTTTGTATTGCTGTGCACTATGTTAATTTTGTGGGGGAGGTTTAACGTCATTTTAAAAAACAGATTCCAGGCAGTATCCACCTGAAAAAGATTTTATTTGGACATAACCCAAAACTATTCGTAATTTATCAAATCAATAGCTCCAAGTAGAATAGCTAGTTGAAGTAATTGATTGATAAATTATGATTAGATTAGATGAGGTTGTACTTGTGAGGCGGATCCCCAGGACCATGCGGTATATGCATGAGAGGGAAAGGAGAGAAAGCTGTCTGCTGAATAAATAGTTTGATATGCCCCCAGGGTCGTGGGGTACTCGGAACCAGGCTATAATACTTCTGGGGTGTCATAGGGGTCGAGACGCGGCTCCGTGACCCTGGCGGTATCAATAAAATTTCGGATTTTATGGTTTTGGGAATTGGAGTCGTGACGCCACCCATGATGTTTGGCTATTAATGACCAACACTGCGATGCGGGACCTCTGGGGATAATGGAGTTGCAGCTAAGGTGGTATCGCTCCCCAAGGGTGGAGCGGTTCCCCAGTGCAGCCAGTATACTCTATGACATTGGTAGGCCATTGGGGTGCAGGACAGAGGGCACGGAATAACCAACAGACACACAGTAAACAGCCTCTTTTACCTTTACTAGTAGTTGCAGAGTCAGATCAAAACACTGTCCACAGGAGATATTATGAATCCAGGTGGCCTGGAAGCAAGTTGGGGATTTCGTCACCTGGTGAGTTCTGAGGCCTCCCTGTTGCACTCCTCCTGGTCATGGCTGCTGTAGCTAAGCTGTGACCCTCTCTCACTCTGTGGAAAGTCTCTCACCGTATGGCAGCAGCTTGAGCTCTTCCAGGGCACCACTCCTCTGGCAACTGTCCCTGAGCTCTCCAGTGCTGCTGTGCCTCCAGGTGCTTTGCTGTGGCCGGGAGACATGGAGTCTCCCGTCCTCTGGTTTTGGTTGCTGGATTTTTAGTACCCTCACAACCTCGAACTCCAGTGTCTGTTTCAGGCGCTCTACTCTGTGGTGAGCCGGGTAACGGGCTCCACTCGCCACGCCTACGTCTCTCCTTCCTCAGTCCTTCTCCGATGGCTCCCTCATGCTTGCTGCATTCTCACTCTCTACTCAGCCTGGGACAATCTTAGCACTGCTCCAGTCGACAGGTCATCTTCACAGTTGTCGTAGGAAGTGAACTAACTAACCCCGCCCCCAGGCTGGAATTTATAGGGGAGCTCCCCTGAACCTGGGTTCAGAGGTCCCCCTTCAGGTCTGGAGTCAGGAAAGGTGTTGCATGCTGTGGGCTTACCTGGTGTGGATAGCCCTTTTGCTTTCAAGCATGACATCACCACCCCGAAGGAGGCAATGTCATTGTAGCAACCGGACTCTGGGGTGCCACATTCCCCCATAGTAAATTTCAGTACTCCTAGACTGAGGAAACAATTTTAGAAATAACAGTAGAAAAGTGTACAGACTCTTAAAAATGAAAAATTACAAAAAAACAATAACATTTAGAAAAACACAGTCACTACCCGCATAGTCCTTCCACCACTGGCTGATGATGAACTTTATACAAGATTGTTGACCCCTCCCACTCCTGTGGTCTTTTGGTCCATGTTTAAATTAGATTAAATTTAAATGTTCAAAAATACTCAAAAGTTCATACAGAAAGTCCTGTAGGCAGGGTATGCTTGGTGGTTGCTTATTTACATATTACATAAAACAAAACATATTTACAATTTAACCTGGTTAAACTGTCTACTTAACTTGCTAACAGTCCCTGTAACGTGTTGGGATCTGACCTCTGTTACTACAAGTGGATCTACACAGTACAGATATTTATGATGGTCTGCTCTGGTTTCTAGTGTCTTCTCCTGGTGTTGTGGGTACACAAGTCACTATGCTATGTGTGGACCTACGTAACAAAGGTGTATACCAGAGTGTCGTCTTAGACTCACCATGGGATTGACAGATTTGCTGCTAGCAGGGGCCTACTTTCTTATTCCACTGCAGCTGGTGATTCTTCAGGTGGTTCTTAGTCTCAACTTGTTCAGTTATGTCCCATTGGGGAAAAGTCAATATGGGTACTACAATTGCTCCATTCACTTCGGGTCTACAATTCGGGAAATTCTCCAAGAATGGTATGAATCAACTCTTCTTTTTGTTCTATGGACTGAGGTATGTCTTGAACTCTTCCTCTCTGTTGTGTCTTAACTGATCAGGGCATTTCTTTAGATGGTCTCTTGAAACTGCCGCTGAGGACTCTCCCCATCTTTACTAATTAAGCAGACTTTGGCACTGTCAAAATTTGAAGGCAATACGGTGTATGGCTCTGCCTCCCACTAGTCATACAGTTTGTTTGTACATCTCTTCTGTTTGAGGACTTGATTCTCCTAGTGTTAAGGGAACTGCAGGTTCGTGTTTGTTATAGGCTCTCTCTTGCCTTTCCCTTTCTTGAGATAGGTTTCTCTCAACACAGTCTTGCACTGTACAATACTGCTGTTGCCATTCAGTGTCCCAATCTGCATCTGGCGTGTTTGTCTCGGGTTTTAGGACTCCCATTTCTAGGTCAAACTTGCCAGGTCTTACCCTCATCAGGTAGGTAGGAGTACAGTTGGTGGACTTCACAGGAATATGATTGTATAAGTCCACTAAATCTGGCATCTTCTCTGGCCACATAATTCTTTCTTCCAGTGGCAGTGTCTTCAACCTGTCTTCATTACCTGATTCATTTTTTCGCACATGCATTGGTCTGTGGGTTGTACGGCATTCTTCTTATTTTCTTGCAGCCGTACAAGTTGCAAAACTCCTGGAACACCTCTGCCTTAAACTGCTGGACCTTGATCCGTAAGTACTTGTTCAGGATAGCCATTGGGGCTGCCGAAATGGGCCTGAAAGGCTTAGCTGCTGTCTTCGCTCTTAAGTCTTTCACGGGTACTACTAAACCCAAGAAACTAGGAATAGTGATCTACTATGGTGAGGGCGTAACATAGCCTGATGGGCTCGGGGTCAGCTTCACATGATCCAAGGATACAAGTTCAAGTGGTTGCCTGGTGACAATAGGCTGTAGAGGGGCTCTCTGGCTGTCACGATCCTTCCTCCGCAGGTTGCACGGGCCACAGTCTCTGCACCATTGCTCGATGGCCTTCTTCATGCCAACCCAGTAAAATTGTTCACACAGCAGAACTTACAGCTTCTTCCACCACAGTGTCCTGCCTTATGGTGGTATACCTCCAAGACAAGCTGGACATCTCTCTTCAGGACCACTATCTGCCAGACCAGTTCATGGGTTCATGACTGATGTGTCCTCCTGCACAGCTTACCCCAATAGATGAATAACTTGTTCTACTCTTTCCACAACTGTGGTGTCTGTTGCAGAGTATCTGGACCAGGGCGTGAGTCGGCTTGCATCAACAACTCCTTGACTAAGCGAAATGGCTGGGTCGCTATCTTGCATTTCTGCCCAACCGTGGTGGGGTAACAAGTTGAATGTGGCTTCTTGCATGACAGTCCGCTTGTCTCTCACACTATGGGAACACTGAGATGCACTGCTGCGGTGAAAATCCGGTATCTCTGTCTCTTCCAGCTCCTTCGGATCTTCTCCCATCTCTGGCAAGTTGGGCATCCTATACAGTGCATCAGCGTTGGTGTTCTTGTGCCCTGCCCGGTACTTGATGGTGAAATTGTAATTGGACAGCCGGGCCATCCATCGCTGTTCCAGCCTCCTAACTTTGCGGTTTCTAATGGGTCAGAGGATTATTGTCCGTATAAATGGTAAGCTTCGTTGAAGCCAGGTAATGTTTAAAGCGTTCAGTTACAGCCCAGACTATGGCAAGTACAGTGCTGTGCAAATTAATTGGGACAAAGCATTTTTTAAGTAAAATCGTAAGTTGGGGTTACCAGTCAGTGATTCAAACCAGTTTTAACTGCTTTGAACAGGTGTGAGTGTACAACCTGAGTAACAAAATGTGGTTTGACTGGGTATAGTAAAAGAAATAACAGCTAGCTGCCCCCTCAGCTTCAGTTGAGAGCTTGTTTCTATGAGGAGTGGTTTAGTGTACTTTTTCTCTCAGTGTGATTCGTGCCTGTAAAAATGGATGTTCCTCCACGGAAGAGGTCTAGAATTATTACTCTTAATAAACATACAAGTCTGACTGTAACAGAAATCGCTTCCACCGTTGGTATTGACAAAATCTACCGTTTCAAGAATAATTCGCACACACAATGAAACTGGATCGTTTTCTCCAAAACGAAAAGGGAAATGTGGAAGAAAAAGGAAAACGACACCAAGAACTCAAAAAACACTTATCAGAAATAGTAAAACTAATGCAAGAAAAACAAGTAAAGACTTGCTTTGTCCCAATTAATTTGCATAGCACTGTAACTCTAGCTTGAAGAAGCTATAGTTGTCAGAGTTCCTCTCTGTAGGACGGAGCTTCCTGCTGGCATAGGCAATCACTCTCTCTTTATCTCTCTGCACCTGGGATAACATGGCTCCCAATACCACATTGCTCGCGTCTGTGTAGAGCACAAACGGCTGGCCATTGTCAGGGTAGGCCAGGATCTCATCCCCCACAAGGGCCTACTTCAACCGAGTAAAGGAGTCTTCTAATCTGCTGTCTCATTCAAATGGAGACTCAGATTCTTGGATTTCCTGGACTGGCCTTCCAGGAGGTCTTGCAAAGGCGCAGATATTTTGTGAAGCACTTGATAAACCTCCAGTAAGTAGCCTACCAGTCCCAGGAACTGTTTGTACTTCTTTGATTCTGTTGGGCCTCGGCAAATCCCTGATTACGGTGACTTTATCAGGGTCTGGTGCTGCACCTTCAGTGCTGACCACATGTTCTAGGTACTGTTCCTTGGGTTTCAGTAAGTGGCACTTTCATGCCAAAATTGGATAATGCCTCGAACACTTCAGCCATGTGATTTAGATGGTCTTCATACGTCTTCGAGTAGACAATGACATCATCTAGGTACAGTAACATGGTTTCAAAGTTTCTATGCCCCAGGCGACACTCCATCAACCTCTGGAACATTCCCGGTGCATTGCAGAGTCCAAATGGCATGTAGTTAAACTCACAGAGGCCCATCGGTGTCTTTTCTCTTCTGCTTCTGCCACGGTGACCTGCCAATACCCACTGGTGAGATCTAAGGTGGAAAAATAGTTAGCAGTTCTCAGTGCAGCTAATGACTCTTCAATTCTGGGTAACGGGTAAGCATTCTTATGTGTAATGTGATTAATCTGCTTGTACTCAACACACAATCTCATTGTACCATCTTTTTTCTTTACCAGAGCTAGTGGAGCTGCCCAGGGGCTACAACTATCTCTGATCACCCCAGCCTCCTTCATTTCCCATAACACTCTTTGGCAAATTGATAGTGAGCTGGTGGTACAGGCCAGTTCCTCTCTTTAATGGGCGGATGGTCTCCGGTGGGCATGCGGTATTGTACCTCTTTTACCTGCCCGAAACTCTAAAGATATTACTAAAGACCCGTTCATATTCTTGAACTACCTGGTAAACTCTATGCTTTCGGTGTGAAGGGGTGGAGTCAGTGCCTACATGTAGCTTCTGACACCAGTCCTTCCCAGCTGCCCCAAAGAGCCGTTGTCCTCCACCTGGTCGGAGGAATCAAAGGTTCCACTGACTTGATTGGGTTGTTATTGACAGTGAACAGCTTAGCAATGGTAGCATTCTAAGGTAGTTTGGCCTCTTCTTTTCCACAGTTCAAGATACATACAGGTACCCTTCCCTTGCGGACATCGACTAACCCCCTAGATGTTAGGACAGTGGGCCTACTATCTGAGTACAAAGGCTGTACTAGGGCCTGATAATCTTGACCCCTAAGCCTATTGCTGCCCGACACCAGATTAACATTTCACTTCTCGGGGGTATTATAATGGGGAACGGGTCACTTACTTTTACACTGCCAACTTCTCCACCAGACAGCTCCGCCTGCTGCCTCTGCATCAAGGCCTTTATCTCTTTCTGTAGGACTCTCTGCTGCCCGGAGTTGGCAGTTTCGGCAACCTGTTGTAGCAAAGCAATAATCTCTACTAGACAATTCTCAATTACATTAGTGCCTAGAGGGATCTTAGGGTTACACTCTCACCGGTCAACATCAACAAATATCAACAATCAACATCAACAATTATGGGTGGTTATTCTGTACACCCCACCTTAATAGCCACTCTTTGCACGCCACTTGTGGTAGAGGTTGATAATTGCTGGCGTATATTGTAAAGCTTTCATCTGGGCAACGGGTGAGGTCGTAGTCAGGCCCAGTACCCGTTTATAAAGGATATAAGGCATCATTGTCACCTGAAAACCAGTGTCCAATAAAGCATTCATGGGGATGCCATTCAGCACGACAGGCAGGATCGGTCATCCTCCCACATACCTGTCACGCCAGTTCTATGGGCCAGTTTGTCTCATTCCTGCGGGGTGGCCTGCTGCCCCAGGAGTTTCTCGTTTAAAGTAAAAAATTGATTGGCAATTGGTGGTGGCAAATTGGCTGTCCTGTAGCATCATAGTGATCGCTAGCTCATCCTCTGGTCAGTGGGTACAGTCTCTGGTGTAGCCATGGATGTATCAGCGCTGGAAGTCAACTGTATCTTCTCCGATGATTTGGGCCCCTGCATGGACTTTACAACCTTGGTTAGTTCAGCCATTCCCTTAGTTAGCTGTTGCACCTATAACTTGCAAGTCATCAGGGGTAACAGTTTCTAGAGTCGGTGCACTGGCCCCCACAAAATACGTTAGAGCTAGCGCTGTGAGGGTGCTATGCTACTGGCAGTTGGTTCTCGCAGGCTCGAATGGCCTGGTCTTTAAAGTGTACAAAGTCCAGGTAATGGTTTTGCAGGGAAAATATATGCAGCTGTGTGCGGTGGGCATTAGGCCGAAGCCCCTCAATAAACTGCTTAGTTAACAGCTTGTTTTCATCTCATGCACTGTCGGGGTCTACCTGTTCATGGCCCTCAGCAACTCTTGGAGATTTAATGCATAGTCCCGTATACTGTCCTTCACCCGTTGTTTGCACCCATAAAACCTCATTTTAATTTCTGCTGCAGTACGGGTGTCAAAGGCTTCTTTCAACCTGGATAAGATTTCTTTAAGGGTACCTACACATGCTGCAATAATGCCTGGCGATATGAGGCGATCTAACGTGCGCGTGCACGTTTTTCATAATCGCCTTAGATCGACGATGGTGGCATCACATGCCGCAATTGTGCCCTGAAAGTAAGGCGATGTGTCGCTCTGGAAATCGCCTCACATACAGCGGAAGCAATCCTGCCTAATCCCATTCCCAGTTCACACACCGCAATCTCAAAGGCAATGTGGGCATACATGTTCAGCATGGCAAGAGATAGACGTGCTGAAGTGGTTTACACCGCGCCCCATATGCACTCATTGGACAACGCAACAGCGTCACGTTGTTCAGCCTGCTCTGGAAGGCTGGCTAATAAATGACGCATTGCCATTGTGTGGTGCTTGACTGACAGCTCTTCAAATATGGCGAGGTGTCAATTGACAGCCAATGGGAACACAGTAGCCCGCATCAATCAGTTCACACGGGGCACGGACTACAGCACGGTGTGGCATGCCTACGGGAAATCATAGGCGACGCTGATTCCATCACTATCGCCCTATCACACGCCACAACATGGAAATATCGCCTTCATGATTGAGGCTGATTTCAGAGCAGTGCTCAGGAATCAGGCGACAGGCAAGAGGCGATTTATCGCCACAAAATTCCCCAATCACACGCTGCAACTGTGAAGCAATTTCACGGCGATTGCTCCGGGGTGACATATCGCCTATAGGATTCCCAGCCGTTATTACGCCGTGTGAAGGTACCTTAACAGTTCTTTTGTCAGTGTCCAGCCAGGACTTTACCTCTCGTTGGGTTGCACCAGTCAATTGTCCTATTAGAATGGTAACTTTCTTGGTCTCAGACAGGGAATACACATCAAACAAGCTTTTCAGTCTCTCCCTGAAGTCGTTCAGGGTATACGATTTCCCTGAATACTGCGGTAACCATGTCGCTCCTGGAATATATTGCATTGAGAATGGCATGACTGGTTGCGCTTGCTTGGTGCCACAGCTGGCGGCTTTGGCTTGGGCCACAACTGGGGCTGCAGCCAGATTCTCAGTCTCTGTCAGCTTTTCAGTCTGCGGCTACGCAGGCGGGGAGTCAAGCGTACAGGGGATTTCTGGGTCAGGACCCCCTGTGTCCCCGCGGCTGACATCAGGGCACGGGGCAGGGTTTCTCTTAGCACCCTTTCTAAAGTTCCGCCCATGACAGCACACCCCTTTTGGCTTCCCGCACGCCATGTGATAATGGCGGCTATCGCTCAGTTCAATAAAGTCTAAGGCACACAGTACCCGTTGGCAACGGGTATGAAATCCTGTTCATGATGCCAAGTTTGATGCGCCCCTCAGGGCCGTGGGGTACTGGGAACCAGGCAACAGTACTTTTGGGGAGTCACAGGGTTCGGAGGTTATGGTTTTGAAGGATTGTTCTCATGACAGACGCCACCCGTGATGTTTGGCTATTGATGGCCAACGCTGCGATGTGAGACCATTTGGGGTTAATGGGATCGCAGCTAGGGTGGTATCGCTCCTCATTGTGGAGCGACTTCCCCAGGGCAACTGGTATAGTCTATGGGTTGGTAGGCCGTTGGGGTGCAGGACTGAGGGCACAGAATAACCGACAGACACACTGTATGTAGTCTCCTTTACCTTTACTGGTAGTTGCAGGTTGAAACTAGGGTACTGTCCACAGGAGATGTTATGAATCCATGTGGCCTGGAAGCAAGTTGGGGATCTCCTCACCTGGTGAGTTCTGAGGCCTCCCTGTTGCGCTTCACCTTGCTGGTCCTAGCTGCCTGTAGCTAAGCTGCGACCCTCTCTTCCTGCTGGTTAGTCTCACACCTGTATGGCAGGCTGCTTGAGCCCTTCCAGGGCACCATTTCCTCTCGCAACTGTCCCTGAGCTCGCCGAGCCTGCTGTGCCTCCAGGTCCTTGGCTCAGGCCAGGAGACATAGAGTATCCCATCCTCCTATGGTTTTAGCTGCTGGGTCAGTAGTACCCTCACAACCTCGGACTCTGGTGTTCGTTTCTGGTGCTCTACTCTAGGGTGAGGATGGCAACTGGCTCCACTACCCAGGACTTCTTCTCTCCTTTTTCAGACCCTCTCCTACGGGTCCCTCAAACTTGCTGTTTCTTCACTCACTACTCTACCTGGGACTAGCTTAGCACTGCTCCAGTACACAGGTCTTTGCACAGTGCTCCTAGGTACTGAAATAACTAACCCCACCCCCAGGCTGGAATTTATAGGGGAGGTCCCCTGAAACTGAGTTCAGAGCTCCCCCTTCAGGTCTTGAGTAATGAAAAGTGTTGCATGCTGTGGGCTTACTTGGTGTGGATACACCTTCTTGATTCCAAGCATGCTATCACCCCCCGAGGGAGGCAATGCCGTTGTGGCAACCGGACTCTGGGGTGCCACACTTGCAATTGTCAAGAATCAAAACATCTAAAAACACACCAATAAAATCAAGGCTCTCTACTGTTAAGCAGTTCAGTCAACCAGAGATACAAACAGGATGGGGAAAGGAGGGAGGTTCGTGGCTTAAACATTACATAACAAAACCAGCTTATTAGATCTATGGGGCATGGGGTGTGGACTTATAAAAGTAGAAAAAGAGTTCAAACAGTTCAGTGATTGTCTTTTCACTTATCGTCTCTTTGGTCTTCGGGAATCCGGACCCAGCAGCCTGTGCCACTATAAGGCTAGCCTGGGTCCAAGGCTGTAAACTGAGGTGTAAGACAGAATGAGTCTAAGGTGTGCCAAATTAGCGGGGACACTGAGGGACTGGGCCGGAACCAGAGTGCCGCCTCTGCTGAAGTGGCCAGGACGCTGCATGCGCCAACCACAAACCCAGGCGGGTGCGGAGTCTTTATGTCCCGAGACCCAACCTCCGGCGCATTGAAAGGAAGGCCATCATATTAGGGCTAGGGGACCCGATAAAGTCATCCAATGAAAGCCGTCACTGCTGGATCGTAGCTAGCGTGATGACAGACCGAAAAGGCTCGAAAGAGACACGAAAGGGGGTGATGCAGACAAACACCCCGGCTGCTTAGACCACACCAGAGCCACTTGTGAACTGTTGTAACTGTACCATCTGGGAGGAAAATAGTAAACCCAGTTAAAGCTTGATACTGTCTGGGACTGTGTTTCTTGCGCCTGAGAGGAGATAGACTGATTTGGTAATCAGCAGTGGGAGACTGCCTGTGACTGTGAACCCTGCATCGATGCCCATCCATAGACTTCACGATTGCCCTGGGGATCAGCCCTACCCGTGGAGGGCTCAACATCCTTGCTGCTACTCCCATCATCTCCAGAGGTCCCGACTGAAGCGGCGGTTACCCGTTGCCGCAAGCCACAGGTGGCGTCACAATTAATTCCTAAAAACTGTTCCCCCTCCCTTTTATTGACCACCCAGGACCATGGAGCTGGGTCACTACACTGTGACATCCCCAGCCCCAGACGACGACGATAGGGCCCGGTTCCGAGTACCCCCTGGCCCTGTGTCTGTGGAGAATCGGCCACTGAACCTGGCAGCTCTACAGTGCCTCTTGTTAAACTCAGGCTAGTGAGGGAATTACCTGAGATAAAGAAGGGCCACAGCTGCCCTGTCAGCGCTGGTTTATTAAGGCACCTCTCAGTGAGGGTGATATATGCCTTCTGGTCTGTGCCAGAAGCCCATATAATAACTGCCACCCCGTCAGTGATACAGACCCTGAATAACCCCAAGCAGTAATTGCTGACACCAGTTTCTCGTTTGGTGTAAGTCCGGTCCGTGATCGGGCTTATATTGGGTCAGAAACCAACGCAGGTAGCATTAAATGAGCACACGGACGTGGGGGTTCATGATCAAGATAAAAGGACAACTCAAGATTAAATTATATATATTTAATCACCCTATTGCATTACTAGATATTAATATATGTACAGATATTATTAAGATATTACAAATATTACAGTCAGTTATGCAAATAAAAGATAAATGAGATACACACAGAATTACAAACACGTGTAATCAGTTACCTTAATGCTAGTGATACTATATGAGGCAGCTGGTGCCAGCCGGTTCCTGGGTACACTCTGGCCTTGATTAAATTATGCCCCTCAGAAGAATACCAAGATGGAGAAGAGGTGAGACATTTTTATACTTTAAGAGGCTTTCCCATCTCACACCCATCACCTGCCTATCACTCTGGGTGTAGGGAGACACCCAGCGCTGGTCTACGACAGGAGGTGGGGGAGGAGTCCCTGATGCTAAGGGCAAAAAGGGGAGATGGTGACCCCCAGAACAACTAGTGCTGACACCTGGCTCCTTAATGTCCCTATACAGTTTCTGCAACTGTCGCCGCCAGGAACCTATTCCCTGACTGTCCCTAGACTACCACTACACATGGCTCAGAGCAGGAGATCACTAGTCTGCCCAGCTAGCAACTAAAGGAACACACCAGGGAATAACAAAGAAGGAAAAGATACACTTAGCTTGAGCAGATCCAAACAGCAAACCACCAGGCTCCAAGAAAGACTGCTTAGAGCTTTGATGCAATCAGGATCACCTAAACAGCTATCACCAGCAGTGCATTCTGGGAGTCAACGGAATATATACACAGCTCAAGGGATCAGCTGGGTCCTAGTGACTTCCAGCTTTCACTAAAAGGGAAATGCCTCTTAAAGCTACAGAGACATTTTTCTTTAGGATGTGGACTGTTTGGCCACATGCTGGGACCTTCTGCAAGTGACCTCTACAGTCTAATCCGGGCTTCCTGACACACCTGTGACACTGTCTCTGGGCTATTCATAACTCCCACCCCCTAAGTGGGGACACAAACTATACAAAAGCTCTTATCGGTCTTAACTTTGCTTGGGAGCGTCATAGGCGAAAGACAATACTCTCACATTTTTGGTTATGATTTTAGCTTCACAATGATATGACACATGACCCCTCTTCCACTATTCAACTGGCCAATATCAAGTTGGGGGTTCTTACGAAGGTCCCACACTTATATAAAATATGTGCTAGGATCGTCTGAATTACTGGATGCGTTATGTATGCTTGCCATTTTTATAGAGGGAGGGCTCATGAGATATTAAGGGTTATACTCTCAGCGCCTCTCAGTCTGGGCTGTAATTGACTCTTCTATTGAGTCTGCTAATTCATTCTCGCACCTAGCTGGAAAATCCCCAGGTGGTCACCCTTTTGGATAATGGCGGGGAGATGTCATTGTACCCTAATCTCCATTTCGTAGAAGCTCTATTGTGGGGCCAAGAAGATACTGTAATTTCATCAGGTTACTTAGCATACTTTGGGAGATTGGACTAGCCCTTGGGGCAAAAAGTGAGGGCTCCCTCTTCTAGGAGTGAGGTATGGTGGTATCTGCACAAGATGGCTACTTGTAAGAATATTACTTTATTCCTTACTATGTCACTTACTTGCACTGAGCATTAGTTTTATAATATTACACTTCTGCTACCTACCAGAACTGTCACTCATGGATAAGCGCTTGCCCTGACAAAACTAGGAAGTAAGGAGATTGCCTAGTTGTGAGCTGCTCAAGAGACAACCTCAGAGCCCCTTTACCTCATAAAGATGCAATCCCCTAATATCTAATTAGAGATAAGTGAACCAGTTTGAGGTTAGCGTTGGATTGCTTTATGTATTCAAAGCACTCCAGCAAACATTGGTGTGTTAGATCACACTGGGGGTAAAAGCATAGTAATCGGCTATAGCGTGTTTATAAAATTAAAGCAAATTACAAATCCCCACCATCACGCCCCCGGAAGTGGTTTGCTTATGGCTGAATGTATGTGGCAGAAAGTTGAACTGCCTAATCAGTGACTTCCAAAGAGGTTTGGGTCAAGTTATGGTCCCAACCAGACCTTTATAAACATCCCCCAGAACCCAAACTTCCACGAGTCTGCTCATCTCTATAATATGCATCTCAAAGAAATACTACATAAAATCTCTATCCTTAATCATGGTAATGACTGTGTGACTAAAATGAAGTCACTGTGCTGTCTGACATCATGAATCACGTTAATTATTTGTTGACCGGCTGTTATAATACTGACATTAGGAATGAATGAGACAGCATATTAGTCTTTATGTAAAATTATACATCCACACTTTATGATATTGTAATAATAAGTAAATAAACTTGTGACAAAAAAATGTTAAATTTACAAAAATTGTAGTTTTCACAAAGTTTGCCTTTCAGTGTTTTTAGTCTGATGTTTCCATGGTTGCTGAAGTACAGTCATAAGTTTGGAAGCTTTTACAGATAATTACATCAAGTTTATGTGAGGACTCTATAGTTAACCCTTATTTTACAAGACTCTAGCAGTTTTCAATGGCAGCTGAATATCAGCTTCAAGGCCAAATCAGGACTGATGACAACACATTCATGTCTTGGAGTTCCTTGTTTATCCCAGTTTCGATGTTTTTGTTAGTCTACCCTCTTTTTGCAGATTCAGGTTCTCAATGGTATTGAGATCTGCGGTTTTTCCTGGCCGTTAACCCAAACATTATGTAATGTATATAATGTATAATGTATTGTTCACTTAATC